>JAHNEJ010002527.1:0-48408 GCA_022559845.1 Amorphophallus konjac | reverse complement strand
CCACTTTGGGCTTCGGCGACTCAAACATGTTCATGATGGGGGAGTCTTTTAGTTGGGTTTGGATGTACCGGGCCCTTTCGTAGAGTTCCTCCATTGTAGTCAGTTTATTCATGGCCAGGACATGTCTGAACTGTGGGGTTGCATTAGACACAATCATTTTCACTTGTTCGGGCTCGAGAGGGTATCCCTTATTCTCTCCGCCAGAGACCTCCATCTATCAGCATATCGGACAAAATCCTCGTCGGGTTTCATCTTTTCGGCCACTAGGTCGGTAATGGAGAGTGAGGGACCGACCCTATCCCTATATTTCTGCAAGAACCTTCTCTGAACTACTTCAAAATTCTCGGCCTCGCGGGGCTCCAGAGAATAGAACCACTCAAGCGCGGGACCATCCAATGATCTCCGAAAGAGGTACGCCAGGGACCTCTGATCATTTTGCCAATAGGAGGACTCATACATGAAGTCCTTGAGGTGAATGAAGGGGTTGCCGGTACCGTTGTATCTGCGGTACGTGGGCATTTCGGAAGGAGGAAGATGAATGACAGGGAGGATTGGCAAAGCAACCTCCGGGGTGGCTTTCACGTCCACCATCTTTCTCAGATTTTGAAACTGCTCATCCATGCGATTGAACCTATTGAGGAGCGATTGGGCGAGCTCCTCTGGGGGTGAAGGTGGCACTTGCCATTGGGGGAGAAACTGTCTCCCGGAGACTTGAGGGGGAAACCCGGAATGAGAGGGAACTGTCGGACCACCGACAGTTGGTCCTGGCTGAAACGGTGTGTGAGGAACACCGGGAGTTTGAGATTGTGACGGGAATTGAAATGAGGGAGGTTGTTGGCTCGCTTGTCCTTGAAGCGAGGGAGACTGGGTGGCTTGCGCCAATGAAGGAGATGGAATGGCCTGCACGGACTCGTGGAGAGGTGCGATAGCCGGAGTTGACTCCTGGGGCGTGGGGGAAACAGATTTCCCCTTTAGAATGGCCTGGAAGGCCCGGAGCTGTTCAGAGGTAAGCTCCGTGTTGGCGAGGACGCCCAGTAAGGAAGTGATATCCTGTGGCGGGGACGTGTCCCCGGCAATAACCTGCACCTCCTGCGAGGGGTCATGAGAAGGACCCGAGTCCATAGCATAGACTCGCGGGTCGGCTGTCAAACCACGGCTAGGGTGGTTCTCCTCGGAAGACTCGTGAGACATGCTCACAGTTCTCCCAGAACGTAAAAACATACACTAGCAAGTAGGTAGCAGAGATTATCAAACAAGTGGATGCCTTTACGCCCCTTTTTTTTGTTTTGATTTTGATGATTTTTTTTTGTATTTTTAGCGAGATCCGAAGTTCACACAAAATGGGGACCCTAGTTTGTTTTTGTTTCACCGCCGTGTCAGCTAGGGTCTCTCGTCTCACCATGAACGAAATGACTAACTCCGGGGAACTTCAATGGTACAACCAGCCCAGTGAACGAAGAGGAGATTCTTCGATGTCGGGGACTTACGGAGGTCCCAGTGTAGGAGATTCTAGTCCGTTGAGAGGAATTCCCAAACGGAGAGTCCTTCCTTCACCGGGAAAGGGTGATCCTCAAAAAATGAAAAAAAGATAGAAAGGAGGAATGGATGTATGCAATGGAATGCTGACAGATATATGGAGTGGGAAAACAACAAAAATAACAGACATATAATAACAAACAACCAAACAACTGACAGTGCTGCCGTGAGCACAACGGGGGCGCGCGCGGGCGCCAAGATGGAGAGGCACGGATGGTGCCGAACTTGCAAGGGTAGCCGAGAGGAAGCAGTAGACGTCCCACCGTGATCGCCAATCTGTGAGCGACGTCACGCGGTTCGGGGAAGAGCGGGGAAGAGGAAAAAGCAGAGAGCGCTCGGGCTCCTTCTTTTTTTGTTTGTTTTGTTTGCTGCAACACAGAGATGAGAGGAAAGAGAGAAGGGGCCACCACGGGAGATTGCTCCGGCAGGGCGAGCGGGACAAGTATGATATAGCAAAATATGGGGATTAAACGGCCATAGCGGGAAGTGACTCGCCGCGACCTCGGGGGGACGGGAATGATGCAAAAATTAAATAACAAGAATTGAAACGGCCATTGGGGAAGTTACTCGCCGCGGCCTCGAGAATATGAACAGAATATAACAGAATATAGAGAAAATATGAGAACAGAAATTTAAACGGCCATTGGGGAAGTGACTCGCCGCGGCCTCGATGATATGAGCAGAATATAACAGAATATAAAGAAAATATAAGAACGGAAATTTAAACGGCCATTGGGGATGTGACTCGCCGCGGCCTCGATGATATAAGCAGAATATAACAAAGCATAAAGAGATCGTAGGAATAGAAAATTAAACGGCCATTGGGGAAGTGACTCGCCGCGGCCTCGATGATATAAGCAGAATATATAACAAAATATAAAGAGAATATAGGAAACAGAAATTTAAACGGCCATTGGGGAAGTGACTCGCCGCGGCCTCGATGATAAGATGTGATCGCCAGGGGCCAAAAGACCCCAAAATAAGAAGGTGATCGCGCCTACCTCAAAAGCGGGAGATGGCGGGTTGCTTCTTCCTCTCCTTCCGGCCGGCCGACGGAGAGGGCTTTCCTCGGGTACCCTTGCAAGACAACGACAAATAAATGACAAGTGGATTAGAAAGATGGAGGTGTAGTATTCGAATCCTTGCGATAAAAATAACGAAATGATGGCAAGACACACACCTGGTTGGTGTTATCTTTTAAACCCCTCTCGGACTCGAGTAGGAGGAAAATGAGATGATGGATGTAAGAAGTATAAGAGAAGAGGCCCCCTTGTGAAGGGGGATAGATGATGCAATATGATGAATGTAAAGGACTATGGAGAAAAAGGGGAAGAAAAGGCTTATTGGATGAGCCGAGGGTGAAATCCGGCGGAGCTCCGGCAGCGTGGGGACGACGTGGAAGCGCGGTGGATGAAGACGACCTTCCTCTCGCGAGCGTGAGCACCCGAGAAGCCGGCAGAACCTCCACCTACAGAAGAACCCACGGGTTAGAAAAATGACTCCGTAGCCTCTGGGCTCCGGCAGCCTATCGGATCACTGCTTCGCTCCCCTAGAACTGAGGGGGTGGGCCTCTATTTATAGAGTTCCGGAAGGTGGAGGCGTCCAGGACCCTGGACACCTCCATCAGGGCCGAAATAATATTTTATTCTATTTTTATTGATTTTTTTTAGAATACTTTTATGGGGGCGTCCAGGGTCCCGGACGCCTCTAACAGGTCCACCGAAAACCGACGACGGCCGCACGCGGTTTGGCACAACGCGTGGTTTTGTGAGCGGCGCCTCGTGATTCAAAAATGGGCGCGTCCAGTCAGCTGGACGTCTCTAAATTTGGCTTTTTTCACATACGACAAACCGTCGTTCGGTGGCCGGCGCCCGTGAGGGAGTTGATGGAGGCGTCCAGGGGCCTGGACGCCTCCAAAAGTTTATTATTTTTTTTTATTTTGTCTTTTATGCCAAGGCTGGCATTTTTATTATTTTTTTTATTTGTTTTGATGGAGGCGTCCAGGGACCTGGACGCCTCCATTAAAATATATATAATTTTATTTATTTTTTTGTTTTTTATGCCAACTGGCATTTTACACTTATTTTTTATTTTTGTTTTTATGGAGGCGTCCAGAGTCCTGGACGCCTCCATAAATATATATATTTTTTATATTTTTATATTTGGTGTTGGGGCCCTTAGAAAAGAATAAAACAAATTAAAATCATGGGGGCGTCCAGGGGCCTGGACGCCCCCATTAAGACCCACCCGGGTCCTTGGATCGGGCGTCGGTGGCCGCCCGGCAGATATCCTTCTTGGTTCCGGAACCTCCTGATGCGTTCGACTGGTGTTGATGCCGTCCGAATGCCGTGACGAGACGATTCCGGATGCCGAAAAGGGCGGAAGAAGACTCAAGAAAAGGAAGCACTCAAGTGATTCAAAACGCGTAAGCCGTCGCGGGACGTTGTATAGTAATATGAGACTTTCTCAGGAGATGTCAGGAATGGCGTGTCTACACCAGGGTTCTGCTTAATGATCATACTGGTGTCACTACTAGATCCATGACCAGGTCTGGATCCTCAGGCAATCTCCCTACATCTAAATCATCATGAATTTTATTATCTGGAATATAAGAGGTATAGGAAATGATGTTTCAATAGGGAGGGTTAAACTTTTCATTAAAGCTCATAACATTGATTGTATTGTTGTGCTGGAACCCAAAATTCATGTCAGCAAAATGAAAGGTATCTGCAGAAAGTTGGGAATGGATAATTGTATTGCAAATTGTGATGATATAGCCCATATTTGGATCTTCTGGAGGGCAACCCTGGATTTCACAATTGTCAGTACAGATGAGCAACAAATCACTCTTATTCAATCTGGTTCTGTATGGCCAATATTTCACTTGTCTTTTGTTTATGCAAAATGCTCTGCTTTGGAGAGACAGGCTTTATGGACATCTATTTATTTGGCTCACTCACAAATATCAGGACCTTGGTTAGTCGCTGGAGATTTTAATTGTATTCTGAATGTAGATGAAAAACTAGGTGGTAATCCACCTAATTTGGGTGATATCTCAGATTTTAATGAGTGTGTTTCAGACTGTGCTCTAATAGATGCAGGATACATGGGTTCTAAGTATACATGGCATAACAATCAAACTGGGTGCAATGGTATTTGGGCAAGGCTGGACAGGGTCCTTTTTAATTCAGATTGGTTAAAATTGTTCCCCATTTCAGTTGAGCATTTGTCAAGGGAAGCATCTGACCATGCTCCCCTATTGGTGAGAATGTTACACAAGGAGAAATTCAAGAGTAGATTCTGTTTCCAACAAATGTGGACTATGCATGACAAATTTCTTATGGATGTTAATACTTGTTGGAATACTAGTCCACTGGCCTCCTCTCCTATGACAACCCTCTACTTGAAGCTTAAGTATTTGAGAAGCATGCTTCGCAACTGGAACAAGCAGATTTTTGGTCATGTGCATTTAAATTTGATGGCAGCAGAGGATTCAGTTCTCAAAGCAGAACTTTCTTATGATTTACACCCCACTATGGAAAATCACAATAAGTTAGAGGAAGCCAAATCCCTTCAATCTGAAAGGCTATTACAGGAGGAATGTTTTTGGAAACAGAAGTCTGGGATTAGATGGCTAAAGGAGGGGGACAGAAACACAAGATTTTTTCACACTTCGACCAAGGCCAAAAGAAATAAGCAGTGCATTACTCAGCTTCGGAATTCTGCTGGTATGTTGACTTCAGATCATGTAGAAATGAAGGACATTGCAGCTAATCATTTTCACATAGCTTTCTCTTCTCAGCACCATTTTATTGAGGAATCCTCCTTGAACTGTATACCTAATTTAGTGACCCATCAAGATAATGTAATGCTGTGTGCTATTCCCACTGAAAAGGAAATAAAAGACATTGTCTTTGCTCTTTCTGCTGATAGTGCACCAGGACCCGATGGATTCACAGGAGCTTTTTTCCAAAAGGCTTGGGCAATCATTGCTGGTGTAGTTGTAAGTGATGTACTAGAGGCCTTTTCTATTCCACAGCCTCTCCCAAGAATTGTTACATCCACTTTAATTGCCCTTATTCCTAAAAAGTCAAATGATGTGGATATCTCAGACTACAGACCTATCAGTTTATGCAATTTCTTTTACAAGATTATTTCTTCCATTGTTAATAAAAAGTTGGCCTCTATTCTTCCAAGCATAATATCCAAGGAACAGACTGCTTTTGTCAAAGGGAGGCACATAACAGAAAATATTGCTCTTGCACAAGAATTGACTCAGGAATTGGGCAGAAAAACCAGAGGAAAGAATGTTATTTTTAAATTAGACATGGCCAAGGCTTATGATCGATTAGAGTGGGACTTCTTGTTTGCTGTTCTTCACAGGTTTGGTTTCAGTCTGACTTTCATTCAACTGATTGAAAAGATGGTCACGAACTGCTGGTTTTCAGTTTTATTGAATGGAGATGCAGCTGGTTTTTTTAAGTCTTCAAGGGGAGTTCGGCAAGGTGACCCAATTGCCCCAACTTTATTTATCATTGCTGAGGAAAGCTTGAGCAGATCCTTAAAGGAAGCTCATTTAAATAGACAAATTGAGTGTTTCCAAGGGCCTCGGAGATGTCCCCCTATATCCCATCTTTTATTTGCAGATGACACCTTGATTTTTAGTAAGGCCAGCCTTGTCTCTGTCAGGAACTTATTGAAAATTCTCAAGACTTATGAAATGGGGTCAGGTCAGCTCATTAATATCAGTAAGAGTGGTTTCTTTTTGCATCCAAAGATAAATGATTCCATTACTACTCGGATCTCCACTCTTACAGGTTTCACCAGACATAGCTTTCCTCATAAATATCTTGGCTTCCCTCTGGTTCTAGGCCGAAGTAAAAAAGTGCATTTTGCTGGTATTATACACTCCATTCAAAAGAGAATTTCTGGTTGGAAATCTAGCTTACTTTCTCAAGGTGCTAAGTTGATCTTGATTAAGCATGTGCTCACTTCTATTCCAATCTATGCCCTTTCCACTTCACCCCTCTACTCAGGAACACACCTTTTGCTTGAGAAATCATTTGCCAATTTCTTTTGGGGTTCTTCCCCGAATGGGAACAAAAGGCACTGGAGATCATGGGACCTGCTTTGCAGACCTATTTCTCAGGGAGGCCTCGGCATTATGTCACTTAGGCAAATGGACATAGCCTTAAGAGTTAAGATGTTATGGCAGGCTTTGCATTCCAATTCCTTGTGGGCCACCTACTTCAGAGCTAAATATATTGGTCAAAGACATTTGAGAGATGTGCATTTCAAAAGTATGAATGGACTTGCTAGAAGAAGCTGGATCAAGGCTAAAAACCTTGTCCTCCAATTTAACAAGGTCATCATCGGGGATGGCAAGCTCACCAATTTCTGGTATGATAACTGGATTGGAAATCAATGTTTGGCTAACTATGTTCCTGCTAATAGCATTCCTAACCCCAACATCACTGTAAATGATTTCCTGCTGCATGATTCAAGAGAGGAAATGGAATTAATGGATAGTTTTATGCCAGCACCAATCAAAGCAGCTGTTATTAACACCACTCTCACCCTTGATGATGATTTTCAAGCATGGAGTCTGTCCTCTTCAGGAAGATGTTCGGTGGCATCTACCTATCAGGTTCTATCCGAAAATGTCTCCAACCAGTCAACTATACATTGGGCTAGGATTTGGTCACAATGGCTCCCAACGAAAATATCACCTGTGGAAAATTCTCCAAAACAGCCTCCCTGTTGACTCCAATGTTCAACGTCTGGGTGTGCAATTGAGCTCTATCTGTTCCTGCTGTCAGGTCCACCATGGGGAAAACATGAATCATCTTTTCTTACACAGTGAGCTAGCCTCTCACATATGGTCATATTTCAAATCAACGGGGCTGCAACTGGAAGGAAATTCTATTATATCATTTATTTCAAATGCTGCTTGCAATATTCAAATGAAATCTGCTCATGGCCTCCTCATTCTAGCAGTCATAGGCTATGGTTGCTGGGATATTTGGAGAGCTCGAATGCTGTGAGATATGAAGGCAGAACTTTTTCCAAAAGCAGTGTTCTCCACCAAATCATCCATCAAGTAAAACAGGTTTGTGCTAGTGCCAACTTAAAGGAATCAGATATTAGCAAACAGAAGATTCTGGAAACTTTAGGTATTCCTACTTACCTCTCAAATGGTGCTCAGCTGAAAACTGTCAAATGGGTATGCCCCCCCTGGCCATTTCTTAAGTTAAATTCTGATGGTGCCTGCAAACCCAATGGAACATCTGGAGGTGGAGGTGTTATCAGAGATCACAGTGGCAATGTTATCCTTGCCTACTCCCACTTTTATGGTCAGACAAATAGTCTTGTTGCAGAAGCAAGGGCTTTAATTGATGGCATCAAATACCTCCATACAATCTCAAACCGCCCAGCACATATTGAATGTGACTCTCAAGTTCTTGTTCGAGTAATTAAACAGGAATATCAATGCCCATGATCTATACTTTCATATGTCAGAGAGATATGGAGATCTATTACGCAGTATGACAAGATTGTTCATATTTACAGAGAAGGAAATAGAGTAGCAGATTCTTTGGCCTCCTTAGCTTGCTCATCCAAATGTAATATTTTTTTCTATTACAATGAGCTACCATCTATTATAAAGGGAGAGGCTCGAATGGATAAGCTGGGTTTTCCCAACATCAGACTGATGTAATCTCTATTCTCTGTCTTTAGCAATAAAATTTACCTCCCAGTGGTCTGGTGGTCCATCCCATCAGTCACTAGGCAGGGCTTTTTGGAAAAAAAAAAAGCTATACGAAATTTCAATTCTCACGAGGTGTGATGTTGTGATTGTGAACTTGCCAACTCTACGCTCAACTCGTCGTGATGAAATTTATACAGAAATTACACTAAGTGATATGATGTTGGTAAAATTCCTAAATCAATGGAATAGTATTTTTCCGTGACAAACATGCGCAAACATTGCCAAAGACTTCACATTTAAATTCAACATTCCCACATATTTTTGTAAATCTTCAAATTTTTTATTAAATTGCATATACTTTCGTAAATGTTCGAAACTTCACAAGAAATTGCAAAATTATCAAAATAAGAGCACGAGATCTCAAATTTTCAATTGATTAATCAAGGATTTTTGTAACGATGCATTGATGCTACCTCTGTATGGGAGAGCGAGATAGGGTCCACAATAATCTCAAAATCACCTGATAACTATAGTCAAATCCAAACATGAGCGCACTTCAAATTTCTAAAATCAAATTATTTTTCAGAACTAGCATGCCCCGCACTTTAATTTTCCAAACCCCGAGAGATGTGCCTTCTCATCTCCCTCGTCCACAGTCGTGCATCTATGAAGAATATCATGGTCATCCAAATATTTTAGGATTGACAGAGTCCATCCACACATAAAATGTCATATCCTTTTTTTTTACTGAAAGGTAATACTTGTAAGGTGGGAAATGAGGGAGTCCGTTCATCCCTTCATTGCGGAAGGGACATGACGTGCCACCCCTTCCACCTGGCAAGCGATTTTCCATTAAGAAGTGTAGAAAGAAAAGAAACATAGCGTGGGGGGATACAAGGGACGAGCAAGGTCTAGGGGAGGGGGAACACCCTGTCAAGGATGACAAGAGGGCCAATACAAAAGCCCAAAATGAACCAAAAGAAGAACATTACAACATGGGGCATCCTACTAAGGAAGTGAGGAGTCACAGCTCCATCAAGGAGGAAGCTTCTTCGCAATCCCGATCAGAGTCGGAGTAGATTGAGCAAATATATGAACCTTCTTTGAAATCAGAACCATCGTAATCGAGCTCCTCCGAGGGGGGAGAGTGAACCGGCTGAGGGGGCACCGACGGTACCGACTGAATCCGAAGTGAGCGGCGGGGAGGCAGAACAACCTCCTCAAGACTGGCCTCCATGCGGCGGATGTCGGATGCTCTAACTTTCTTCCGCAGGGTAGCAGCGAAAGATAATCGAGAGGGCGACGAAGCAGCACCAGCTAAAGACGAAGATGATGCCGAGAGGCCCGAAGGCGATACGACCTTGGACGGGCTCGGGGAGGTGTGGACACCAAAAAATGCATACCTGGATATCCTGCTCGGCCTCGCGTCAGCAACGGCGCCGAGTGAAGAAACCCCGGAGAAATCAAGCACAAAAGGCCCCACAGCTCGTGGGCCTCAAAGAGAATCAAACGGGCCATGCCTCGTGCCCACAATGGGCTCAGAACAGCCCCGGGTACACACACCCCCTGGAGAGCCCTTCAGCGGCACGCCTAGCCCCAAGAGGCCTCAACGGCACACCCTGGCAAGGCCCCAGCGACACGCCCTGGGGAGCCCTTCAGCGGCACACCCCCTCGGGGTCCCAGCGGCACGGCCCCAAGGCCCCTCAACGGTGCACCCCCCTGGGGGGTTTCAACGGCACACCCCCCCTTGGGGGGGGTTTCAACGGCACGCCCCCACGGGGGGTTCAGCGGCACGCCCCAAAGGGTTTTCAGCGGCACGCCCAGCAAGCCCTCCAGTGGCACACCCCACACGGGGGTTTAGCGGCGCGGCCCTTCAAGGCTCCAGCGGCACACCCATTCAGGGCTCCAGCGGTACGCCCATTTGGGCTCCCAGCGGTACGCCCTTTTGGCTCCCCCACGGCACGCCTGTTCAGCCCGCCAACGGCACAGCGGAAGGCTTTTTCAACGGCAAACGATGTGAAGCCCATGCCCTACGCATCCTTGGCGCGCAGTGAAGCCGTCTGAGGTGTCAGCCGATTGTTGGGCCACGTAGGCTACCCCACTGACACCCAGGACGGGGAAGGTCAAATGCCATCATCACAAGCCATTTCCCGCCTTCGATGGCCGTGGCCAAAGCCCCCGCTGCTGGGGAGTATAAAAGACTCCCGTTTTCGACAGAAGAGGGGCATCCACACAGACGGACACACAGAGGAAGAAGAGAAGAGAAGAAGAGAAGAAGAAAAGAAGAGAAGAGGAAGAAGAAGAGGGAGAGGCTCCCCCTGCTGCCCCGTCCACCGTCGCCGGAGAAGAGAGAAGAGAAGAAGAAGAGTGAGAGAAGAGAGGAGTGAGGTTGGGAGGGGAGGAGCCCATGCTCCGTTCCCCTTCCCCCCTTGTATCTTCATTCCCCCCTTTTCCCTTTCCTTTTTGCTGTTGTTCCTTTTTTTTTTACCTTTCCGTACGATGTATTGGCCCTCTGTGGCCTTTTCTTTCCATGAATGAGAATCCCTCTTTTGGGGTCTTGCTACCGTGCTTGGTTTGTGCGTCTTAGCCATTCACCCTCTGTCTTGGCCCTTTCCATGAGGCCTCTGGCCTTAACCGCTTGTCTTCGCCTGCCTTTGCTTGCCGTTTACCCCCCAGGGGGGGTGCACCCCTTTTGGTGCCCCAGCGGCACGCCTTGAAGTGCCCCAGCGGCACGCTGCTCGCCCCTCCTTTGACCCTTCGCCGGTACGCCCTGTCGGGCCTTCACCGGCACACCCTGCCTGCCCTCAGCGGCACGCCTTCAGCCGCCCTCAGCGGCACGCCTTCAGCTGCTCTCAGCGGCACGCTCCTCGGCCCTCAGCGGCACACCTTCAGCCGCCTGTTCGCCGGCATACCCTAGCTAGGCCTTTCGCCGGCACACCACCCTTCCTTCTTGCCCGGTGCATTCCCGTCTCAGCCAGTCTTAGGAGTGTCTCCCGCTCGCCGTACCCTCCGAGTTTTCCGAGGTTTATAAAGGTGTTGCCGCTCTCGGGCGCCCACCTCCAGTTGCCGGGTTCCGCCACTCCTTGTGGGCGCGTTCCCTGTATCTCCCTTACGCTCGGGTCAAGGGGAGATGCTGCCGAATTTTTGTTAGAAACGATGACATATTAAAAAGATAGAAGATAGCAACTAGCAAATGGAACAACAACACATTAAAAGGACTAAAAGAAAGCAACAAACAAACGAAAAGAACAACGGCAAAATGCTTCAACCAATGCGAAGAACAATGCAATCAATTCAAAGAGAACCAGACCGAACAACAACTAAACAACTCGAACATCCGCCCCCACAAGAGAAAGAATGAAAATTAATCAAGAGAAGAAAAGAAGAAACCCATGCAAAACTTAATAAAAATCAAGAGAGAAAAGAAAAGAAGAAAAGAAAAGCCTTAAAAGAAATGGAAGAGAAGCACACTCGGCCATACCCTTCGCCGGCACACACCCTGGCCCTCCAGCGGTACACCCCTTGGCCCTCAACGACACACCCTTTCAACCCTCCAGTGGTACACCCCTTGGCCCTCAACGACACACCCTTTCAACCCTCCAGCGGTACACCCCTGGCCCTCAGCGGCACACTCTTCCAGCCCCTCAGCGGCACACGCCCCAGGCCCTCCAGCGGCACACTCCCTTAGCCCTCCAGCGGCACACCCCCAGGCCCTCTAGCGGCACACTCCCTTAGCCCCCCCAGCGGCACACCCTCAGGCCCCTCAGCGGCACACCCCCAGGCCCTCCAGCGGCACACTCCCTTAGCCCTCCAGCGGCACACTCCCTTAGCCCTCCAGCGGCACACCCCCAGGCCCTCCAGCGGCACACTCCCTTAGCCCTCCAGCGGCACACCCCCAGGCCCCTCAGCGGTACACCCTCCTAGCCCTTCAGCGGCACGCCCTCAGCCCTTCAGCGGTACACCCCCTTAGCCCTCTAATGGCCCATTCTCTCTCCAGAAAATATGAGTAATAATAATAATAATAATAAATAATAAACAATAAACAATAACAGATTAAAAAATGTATAAATAAATAAGGATAATAAAGGAATAAGTAATAATAATAATAATAAGCTTCAAATAAATAATAACAATAATAATAATTAGACCAATAAATGATAGCAAAAATGAATAAATAATAATAACAAACTCAATAAGAATGATGAACAAATAAATGATAACCAAAATAAATAATAATAACAAACTTAACGAAACACGACAAGCAAATGAACGATAATAAAACGAACAAAAATAATAACAAACCTAATAATAACAATAGTAAATGAATAAATCACAAGAAAAATGAATAAATAGTAATAATAAACTCACTCAAAGACACGCACAAATTAACGAATAATAATGACAAAATTTTAAATAACAATAAAATAATGTAATCCATGTGGCAGCCCTGTCTCTCCCGTGACCCGGTGCCGAAGGGACAACAATGCCGCCCTGGCGGGCTGGGCCTGAGTCTTGGGAATTATCCCGAAATGGCCATGACCCGACCTCGCCTCGGGCTAACATTTCGATTAAATCGGACTCATTTCTCCGGCCGGATCCTTTCCGAGCCGCTACTAAAATTGCCGCACGTTCGGCAGACATTTGAACGGATTCACCTCGATTGCTGCCGCGTTCTTATTACGGACCTACGTCCGAACATGAAAAGGCCCGTAAGTGACCAACATGGCTGACGGCTCTCGCCCCAATATGGTCGTGAGCCGGCATCGTTCCGGGCCGATAGCCCGTTAAATCGGATTCACTCTAACGGGATTTGCTCCCGCTCTTTCATTGAAACTGTCGTAAACTCGGCATACATTTACACGGGGTCGCTTCCACCCACGTCGCACTTTCAACATGGGCCCTCGCCCGAACATGGAATGGTCCGCAAGTGACTGACAGAATCGGAATAGAACGAGACGGCTCTCGCCACCCCTGGACTCCTCCCATGGGGATATCAATAAGACCTCCATGGGCCATACTTGGACCTCGGGCCCGCCCCGATCATGGTCATCATCCGGCTCATATCCCCCGGTCTACAGCCTGCTCCTTTCAAACACGTTTTCGGTTCTGGAGTCTATTTCCGGGACCCTTCCCTGTTGCCCTCTGGCATCGGAAATATCGATGAGGCCCACGCAAGCCCCGTTTGGACCACGGGAGGTTCCCCCGGCATGGTCCTGACTTGATCTCGCGCCGGGCCAATAAATTCGCGGATTTCCGGATACAATAACCGAGATTCGACCGACGGTTTTCAGTGTCTCAGAATAATATACTTGTCGTATCCCGGCGTGCATATGTTCCAGGTCCTCCCGCGACGATTACAATATTCTAAGGCCGGACTCCCGTCCGAATATTAAACGGCCTCCTAAATGACCGACACGTTTCGAACGTCCGCTTCTCCAGACACAGGGCTTTTTCAGTCGATTCAAGGGATATTCCCTTGCCGCCCCTTGGCACCGGAAATATTAATGACGCTCATGAAAGTCTTGTTTTGACCGTGGGGGGCCCACCGCAGTATGGTCGCAGCTTGCTCTTGCACCGAGCCAACAGATTTACCGGTTTCTGATCGCTCTAACCGAGGTTTAACCGAACGTTCCCCGTTCTTCTGGGTAATAAAATTGCCATATCCTGGCATACATACGCTCCAGTTTTCCCGTGACGACTGCGCTTTTCTCGAGCCGGACATTCGTCCGAACATTAAATGGTCAGCACATGACCGACATGATCTCGAATGGTTTCCTTCTCGCCCTCGCGCGAGGATTTCAATACCTCATAATAGACCTTTCATGCAATTAATTTTCTGGCCATGAGGCCCTGAATCTCGGCGATTAATCAAGGGTGTTCCCTCGTATGGGGGATGTAAATGACGCCGTAACCTTTATGGCGCGGCGGGTTTTGGTCCCGACACGAACCACACAATCGTCTGACGAAGTCAGATCGAGCGCACCACGGGCTCCTCGGAGCCCGAACAAATTGTCACTCCGGTGATTGGCACGCCCACGCACTTAACAAACGAATAAACCAACGAGAGAATAATAAGCGAAAAAAGTGCGTCCACAGGAGGACACAACGCAGGTGCCCAAAGGGGGGGTAGGAGCAGCAGGAAGAGGGGCACCAAAAGGAGGGTCAACACTCAGGGCGATCACCCAGCCACCGGGGACCACCGGAGGCCGAGGAAGCGTAGCAAGCCCAACATCCGCAAGGAGCGGCACATCAACTGCTGCAGACAGGATCGGGGGGGCCTGCACCGAGCCGAGAGGAGGGGGCGACAAGGTCCCAGGCCTGGACACAGGGGCAAGCACGATAGGGGAAGCCAACACAGCAGGCAGATGGACGGAGGATGGAGCTGTAGCGGCCGCAGTCCCAGGAGGACTGTCAGGGAGCACATCGGCCGCAGGAGAGCCGGCAGAGAACGCGACAGGTCCAAGCACCGAGCAGGGAGCGGCGGGGTCAGCGGGAAGACCGGCTGGCTGAGGAGGCACGGAACCGCCAACCATAACAGGCGGAGGAGGCGGAGACGAGGCCTCGTCAAGCGAGACGAGGGGAGCAACGCCCAGGGGCGGAAGGCCAAGCACTCCCCTATCAGAGGCACCAGCACTGCCATGATAGAACACCACCGACGCATGCTTGGGGATGGCAGGAGCACCACACGGGCCCCTTTGCCCGTCCAGCTTGCAACTGGAGGGCAGGTGGCCCAGGCGCTTGCTGGAGGAGCAGAAAGAGAGGGGGGCAGGGAACAGGACGGGCTGCCAGAACCCGTCAGGGCCAATCCCAACCCAAATCCACTAAGGGGGTGGCTGGGAGACGTCTAGGAGGACACAAGCGCGAGCAGCGTGCGTGCGGGCCAAGCTGAGGGTGAGGCGGTCCACCTGAAGGACGGGGCCGATGCTCCCAGCAATGGAGGTGACCATGGGTTCAAGGAAGAAATTTGCAGGGAGCCCAGGCAGCTCCAGCCAGGCGGGCACGAGGGGGGAGTCCTCCACCGGGGAGAAGCGCCAGGACCACTTGAAAAATCTGAACAACCTCCCGAGAATGGAGATGGAGCCCTGCAGAAGCACCCGAAGGAAGTTGGTCCGGTTGAGGAAACGAAGCAACAGATGGCGGCTGTCAATGGAACTGATCAAGAAGTCTTCAAGGAAACAAAACCGCTTGGCGAGGAAAGCCCGGACGTCCGGAAAGGGGGGGCGCCCTCAAGGGGTCCTGGTGAACGAAGGCAAACTCCAACGACTGGCAGGAGAGCTGGATCTCTTCCAGGGAAAAGAAAGCGGCAGGCTCTCCCGAGGCGGTAGAAGCTGGGCCATGGGCGACCAGAGGGCAGACCGGAGGGGAGAAGGACTGCCGAACAACCTGCACAAAGGAGGCAGGGGGGATGGCAGCGGCGGGAGGAGCAGGCACAGCAGTGCCTACAGACAGACCACCAGCAAAGGATGGACCCGCTGGGCCAGGGGGAGCAGCCAGGGCGATGCTCTCGGGCATGCCACCAACAGGCGGGGACGGCAGGGGCTGCGAGCCATCACAAGGGCCAACCGCCCGAGCTCCAACCAACGGGAGGGCAGGAGGACGAGGTGAGGTGGCGCCAGCAAGGACCGCAGCCGGAGAAGCGGACGAAGGCGCCGGAAGAAGGCCAGCACCAGGCAACGAAGCCGGCAGAGGGACGGCAGCCGGAGGAAGGGACCGGCCATTGGAGGGGAAAATGCCCATGGAGGCCATGGGAGCAGAGGCGGGTGCCACCGGCCAGGGTCCAGCTGAAGACGACGGAGGTATGGACCCATGGGGAAGACCAGTAGTGGCCACGCCAGACACAACCGGCAAGATACCCGGGGCACAGGCGGAGGAGGAGGGAGGAACACCACGAGACCGGGGAGGGGGGCCAACAAGGGCAGACGAAGGGGGTGGGACGGTGGGCAAAAATAGAGCATCATTTATGCCCAACGTCCCATCAAAGGCGGATGACGTGGAAGCCAACAAAAGAGTAGGCGAGGGAGGGGTATGAGTGGGAGGGGTCAATGCTGGGGTACGGTCAACAAGGACTCATGTCGATGTAGAAGTTCCCGCCCACAGAAGCGTGTTGGTGTGGTGAAAAACGTGTCGACCGACGGTGGGAAGGGGCACGGTGGAGGGCTGCACGGCGGCGACCGGAGCAAAGGGCAACGGAGCAACTGAGGAGGGCTGCACAGCGCCGGCATCGTGATGGTCAGTGGCCAGGCAAGCAGCAGGCAGAGAGCTGGTGGGTGCTACCTGGTGAAAGCGGTAGTGGATTCAACCGACACAGGGGCAGCAGCAGCAGCGGGTCCGCCAGCCGATGGTGGGGGGGGGAGGCACCAACGGCGCATCACCAATGGAAAGGGACACAACAGCAGGAGACGGGCAGCCGTTGACCGCAGCGGCAGGGACGGGGTCGACGGCGGCAGGGAGCAGGGCCGAAGGGGGGAGACCAAAGGAGGGAGGGGGAGGCACAGGGCCTCCCCCCCACCATCGGCCATCGCCAGACCTGCAGGCAGGGCAAGGCTACACCAGCGCGCAAAGGAGAGGACCCGGGGGGGAAAAGATGTCGTATCCTCTTCTCGAGATAGTATAGAGGTGCAAGAGTCGTAGAAAGAACCGGTACTCTCTCTCCACACATAAGATGTCGTATCCTCTTCTCGAGATAGTATAGAGGTGCAAGAGTCTCTGTGTGTGGGGGGTGGTGGTGGTGGTGACCAATGTGGAGATCTCCTCCCCTTATATAGTGCTCGAGGCCTTGAGCATTTACGGTGATCATGTGTTTCTTTTTTGTTTTTCTCTAGAATATAAAGGTTACTTTTAAAAAAATAGAATAAAATGTGAAAAACTATTTTAGAGCTCAAAAGTTTACATGAGGAATAAAACTTTCTTACCTTAAGCATTTATTATAGATAGGTATCTTTACGAGAGTGATAAAATGTGATGACCCGGGATCCGAGTACCGGAAAGGAACCGGCGCGTCTCGAATCTCGGCCCGCCAACCCACGAGCCCGAAGACTCGGAAGGGTAAAAAAGGATGGTGTGGGAGTACAAGAGAAGCTGAAGCAACTGCAGAGATAGCACAATAATCTAAAATAAAATGCACAGCATAACATAAATAAATAAACTGGTACAAGGTCCACAGAGTCTCATGTCCAAATAAAGTACAGTTAATAGAAAGAAACGTACAACTACACGGGGCATCTCCCGGCGTACAACTACATGGGACATCCCCCGACTCTGGCAGACTGGCGACTAACCCTGGTTAGAAGAACCACGCTGAAACTCAGCCGCACCTCTCGACGACCCCGCCTCACCTGAAAAGTAGGGGTGAGCCTCATTTCATTGTCCCAGTAGGGATCCCTCGAACCCCCACCTCACCATGAGGAAAACGGCAGTAAGGCGCGAAAAACCTGCGGAAGGTAACACTACCTAACAAGAGTACGGTAGGACCACAAGCTGAAGTAAATAAATGGAAAAGCCGCCTACTCCACAGTACCGTACTACAAAATCTCGATCCCACAAAACTTGAGTCCATACCTGCCAGCAAACAGGAGCACCACCCACTAGAAGAACGACCAGATGCATTCCCTGACGTCTTACACTGCGTCACAAGTGTCTAGCTACAACGCCCCGGGCACGAGACTCAGACACACACACAGTAACCGGTAGTACCACAAAATAAGGACTAGCTGAGGTCGCGCACATCAGTGCGGGTCCGAAGCCCTCAGCCTCGTGTGCACACTCAGACCATACGCCCTAGGCCTATCCTCTAGCTGGTAATTCCCCCTAAGCCCGGACTCGACTGCACGTGGGGGCCCTACGGTAACCAGCCTATTCACCGTCTCTCTCGAGTTAGCCGCTCCACCACTCCCGGGTGGGTCAGCACCGCATGCCATAAGAAGGCTACGACTAGTGGACGTGTCACCGGAGGTGAGACTCGACTCACGGAAACCACCGACCACACACTAACAGAGACTCTCGGTAATCAAAATGGTAGGTACGGATGCCGGGGACACGCACGAGGTCCGACCGTCCCTCGAGTCACGCGGCACCCCTACCGAAGGAACTGGTTCTCTCGGGACCCATGTGGACGCACTTTTTTATTTAAAATTGTTGTTTATTTGTTTATTAGGTTTATTAAGTGCGTGGGCGTGTCAGTCACAAAGTGACGATTTATTATGTGCTCGATCTGACTAATCAGACGATTGTGTAGTTCGTGTCGGGACTGAGAACCCGCCGTACCATGAAGGCTACGACGTTAATTACATCCCCTCGGAGAGGGGAAAACCCTTGATTGATTGCCAGGAAAAGGGGCCTCATGGCTAGAAAATTAATTGCATAAAAACCTATTAAGAAATACTGAAGTCCACGTACGAGGGTGTGAAGAAAGTATCTGAGCTCATGTCGGTCATCTGTTGACCGTTTAATGTTCGGACGAATGTCCGGCTTGAGAATAGCGTAATCGTCACGGGAAGATCGGAACATGTGTATGTCGGGATACGACAAGTTTATTGTTCAAAGGAACGGGAAACGTTCAATTAAATCCCGGTTAGAGCGGTCGGAAACCGATAAGTTTGTCGGTCCGGTGCAAGATCAATCTACGACCATACTGCGGTGGGCCCCCTGCGGTCGAAGTCGGGCTCGCGTGGGCATCGTCAATGTTTCCGGTGCCAAGGGGGCAACGGGAGGATGTCCTGGGACCAGATCTGAGAACTAATATGCATTCAAACGGAGCGGGCTATAGGCTGAGGATATGGGTCAGGCAATGACCATGATCGGGGTGAACCCGAGGTCTAAGCATGGCCCACGGAGGCCTTATTGATATTCCCATGCTAAGGGTCCGGGGACGAAGAGAGCCTTCTCGTTCCATTCAGATTTTGTCGGTCACTCATGGACCACTTTATGTTCGGATAAAGGTCTGTGTTTGTAGCGTAAGGGACGGTGACAAACCATACAAATGTCTGTCGTGAGTGCAGCAAGTTCAATGCAAGTGCGGGATTAGATCCCGGTATATATATGCCGGTCACTAGCGGACCATTCACTGTTCGGACGAGAGTCCGCATTTGAAGCATCGAAGACAACGACAAAGCCGTACGGATGTCTGCCGTAGATACGACAAGTTTAATGTGGATCCGGGATTGGATCTCGATGGAGGCGGGTCAAGCCGATGAACTATCAGCCCGAGGTGGTTTCGGACTATGGCCATAACGGGGTTCCCGAGGTCCACGTCCGATGCCATGGGGCGTCATTACTTTTCTCTTCACGCACAATCCGGGGAAGCGGATAGTTGAGTGTGAAACCCGAACTTGCCGACATGTGCCCTTGCACGCGGATCGACCTGCGCGGTCAGGTCGCGGGGTCAAGGGGGCAGCGCCCCTTGCGGGGGTTTCTGGGGGCAGAGCCCCCCGGAAGAAAATTTTGATTATAACAGGGGGGACTTTTGATTATTGGCTTCATAATTCCTTTTATTTGTTTGGTTAATTATATTTCTTTTTATGGAAGGCACACCGATTTAAAGAAGCCAAGGGGCGCGTCGGAATAGGAGGTGCAAGGGGGCGTGCCGGTTAAAAGTGTTGAAGGGGGGGCACGCCGGTTTAATGGTGCAAAGAGGGAGTGAGGGGCGCGCCGGTTAAGAGTGCAAAGAGGGCGTGAGGCGCGCGTCGGTTTAATGGGTTGCACAAGAGAGGGGGGGCGCGCCGCATAAGGCCAAGAAGAGGGGCGCGCCGGTTTTGCAGGATGAGTAGGGCGCGCCGGAACAGGCTCAAGAAGAGGGGCGCGCCGGATTAGGGGCACTATTCATTCGAGGAATTTGGAAATGGTTTTGAGTGTGAAGCTAAACCGGCGCGGGGGTACTGTTGACACCTAAAATATACCCGAAGAGGCCAAAGCAGGCTCACAGCTTTGAAAATCAGTCGAGGGCACAGCTCACGTACCATCCCCGGAAGTTCCGAGAATCAGAATAGAAGAGACCCGCTATTCCTAACACTTTGTTCGGCTAAAGCCATCTCTGGCTAGGCCGCTGTCCAGTACGGCTATCATTCAGGTAGTTCGGCTGATAAAACCATACCAACATTCAGGCAATCATCTGTCTGCTAAGAAGGGATGCTCAGATAATTCTGATTATCAGAAGATGGGATGTACAGTGTCTCACACATGTTTGTGAATACAAGGTGTTGTACAAGCCCCATGAAGTCTGGATATATATATGCCAAGAAGCCCACTGACGGAAGGAGTCTATTAAGTGGATCCTATGCCGAATGACAGGGAAATGGGCCCAGCCCAATATGAAACGGGCGCGCCGAGGGCTGCCTGCGCCGGAAGGCTGGATGTCGGCGCGTCGGGGAGCTCACGCCGACAGTGTGAGGCCTAGCCTCTATAAGAAGGCTGCCTTTCAACACAAAGAAGGGAGATGAAAAAAAATAGGGAGATGAAAAAAGATAGAGAGAGAAAAAAAAAGAGAGAGACATACAAAAAAAAGGGAGGAGATAGAGGAGTTAGCCATTGAAAGAAAGGGGGAGCTCGAGAGCCCTTCATAGAAGCAAAAGAAAAGAGAGAGAGAGGCTCGAAGGAAGGAACCAGGTGGGGTGTGCTGCTCGACATCCTGAATGGCTGCAGTTCTCCCTTCCCCCCCCCCCCTCGTTTCTATCTGAATCTTCTTCCTTAGTTTCTTTCTGTATTTCTGCTTTCAAGCATCGTTGTTTCAATAGCATCGAGTGCCAATGTAACCCTGTTCTCAAGGACTGTGCCGGCGTGCGTCTCCTTGTTATTCTCTCCGCCGGGATGTTCCTCCCGAGCTGAGCTAGTGTAAGCCGTTTGGGTGAAGTAGTTAATCAAAGAATGGGTTGAATTCTGCCATTTCTGATCATTCTTTCCTTTCTGCATCCGAGGTTTAGCCCATGTACGGCTACCGCCAGCCGTGAGTGTTTTATGGTTTATTTGCCTCCGTCTACTGAAGCTTCTTGGCCACTGTTCTTCTCCACCTCTTAGCCACATTTCGAGGGCCTGAGACAGTCTATCTCATGGCTCCTCGTATGTGAAACAAAGAGGGATACGTTCAGGAGTTCCCGTCCACGGCTCTGCTCCTAGTGAGGCCCCAGAGGAAAGGTGTTCTTCCCCTCGAAGTCTTCTCTCTACGATCATCCAAAACAATCTAGATTGGTGAACAAACCCCTTTTCTTCAAACGCCTAAAACCAGGCCTTGAAACCTCGGAAGAAAATCTTGCCTAAGCCTCCCGGCGCGAGCCCCTCTCGGCGCAAGTCTCGCGCCGAGGGCTTGCCGCGCCGGTTGGACTTCTCCCATCGCGTCGAGCCCACCTTGTTGCTGTGCCGAGACCTATCCCCTTTCTCTACACTGATACCTTTACATCTTCTGGCCATCCTGATGCCTTCGTGGCGATGCCGTCAAGCCATGCAGACCTTGCCCATCGTATCTTGTCCCATGGGCATGCATTACCCTTTTCTCTATCCTCCCAGGAGCTATATTAAAGGGGTCAATCCCCCACATTTTACAACCCCATCAAGTCATGGAGCCCCGCCATTGCAGGTTCTCCGTTGACTGTACCGGGGATATCACAACAAAAGGGATGAGGTCCCATATGATCTGGACCCCTTGGATCTCGGGCTACGCCCGGCTCTCATTTCGGTTTCCACTCCGACAATTCGTGACTGGATAGCCTATAATACCCTTTTGGCATACTCTCAAAATAAGGGGAGGTGCTGTCAAAATCTGTTCATAGTTTTTTTTTGCTCGATCGTCTAGTGTGATGTTTTCATCAGAATTGTGTATTTAACCCCTAATTGCGTGGCAAGAGCCTGAGCTATATCATCTCATGGTATCTTGGCCACCACAGGGAATATACCTTACAGTTACATGGTCTCCTTGAACCCCTCTGGGAATGAAACCACCCTCATCTTCTATCTCACCCACTCATTACCATGAAGTCCTCATTGAATGCAAAGGATGCCCTTAAACTCACAAGAAACCCACATAATACCTCAAATAAAACCAACAAAACCTTCTCCCGGCGCCAATACCTCCCGGCACCACCTCCTCCCGGCGCCACCCCTTTCCGACGCCAAACCCACGCCGGGCGGGGGGCGCGCCGAAACCTGCCGTTTGCCATGCCGTGCCAATTGCCATGCCGTGCCGTTTGCCTACCGAGCTTCCCATCGCGTCGGGAACCCTCTCGCGCCGTCTGCCCGTCGCGCCGGCATCCCCCCGCGCTGACTCCTATCCGTGTCGTTTCACCTTATTAACAGGTGCTATTCAAACCCTTATACCTTAACAATCCCATTAAATCCAAAATCAGTCCAAACTCAAATGTCCATTCCTTATCAACTTCCGTGTTAACCTTCGTCACCTCACGAGGGAACTATGGTTCTTCACCCGGGCCCACAGAGATATATCAATGGGGGTTCTAGCCCTACATTATACCGAATACGACGTTTCTTCTATCACCCCATTGACCCCCGGAGCTCTGCCCCTGCATGTCCTCCAATGGTCCTTTGAGGGGAATATTAACAAACGACATGGTGGCGGACACTGTCCCGTCATATTTAAATCCTTTTTGGATCCAGGGCTACGCCCGCCTCTCTTTTGACTTGGGTGGATGACCTATTTTTCCCCCTTTGGCATAGTCCAAAATAAGGGGACGTGCTGTCGGATTTACGTTATAACATTGTTATCATGTCCCGCGTAGCACGGTTTTCTATGCATGTTTCGCATCCCGTCAGCGGAGTTAGCGTAACAGTCGTATCTCATTTTGCCCCCGAGGCATCCTTTCTTGGCAATTAATCAAGGGTTGTCCTTCTTTGGAAGGACGTAATTAACGTCATCGCCTTTATGGTATGACAGACTCTGAGTCCTGACACGAATATCACAGTCGACTGATTGAGTCAAGTCAAGCGCACAATAAACTGTCACTCCGGTGACTGACACGCCTAATAAACCCAATAAAACAAAGGGTAATAAAAAAAAACATCCCCATAGCTTTGGCACGCCCGGTGGGACCTTTGTCTCCCTTCATCTCTTTGCCAAGAGAGGATACCTTCGGGGGCTTACCCCAAGAATACTGATTGTTTGTCTGCTCGTCTCAGGCAAACGATGACGTCATCTGGACTCACTGGTGTTGGCTTCGGCCCTGCAATCGTCGCCCACCATGCGGAGCACGGGTATCTGGCGGTACCCATGGTCTTCGGATATTTCCCACCAGCTGTAGGTTTCCCCAACTTCTTGGGGTTAGCCTTCGTTGACATGCTGCAGACGGAGTCCCTGGAGACCGTCAAAGAAAAAGTTGTTGAGGAGGTCGAGGTCCCGGAGGCTCAACACTGTGACGGCCCGTCCTCGGGGTCATCCCAAGTCACCAGCTGCATGGTGCATCACATTGCTCACGGGGCTCGCCCCGTCCCTGCCAAGAACTTCGGAAGTCGCCGACACCGGAACCCCCGAAGGAAGACTGATGCTACTGTGACCAGACGGATCTCCACATCCGGCAAGTCTATGCTGGTTGGAGGCCTCCGTGTCTTTCTGGACGGGCGTAAGGCCCGAGTGAGCCCGGATCGGGTAATCCCTGCTGTGCCAGTCCGCAACTCCTACCAGGCTCTTGCTGGAAGAAGGGCCGAAGAGTAAGAAGCCGGCCGTTATGGCCATAGGATGTTGGCTCCTAAGCCAAGAAGATTCAAGCAGGTTTAGATCCCCAAAAAGGTCCAGCCTGTCCTGCAAGAAACTCCGATGCAATATCATCCCAGATTCGCCAGAGCAGGAAGAGACAACAAGAGGGACCTGGTCCCAAGGAAGGAGGAGACAATCGCGGAGCCGCCGCGCCGAGAAAGCTTCAGGGCCTGCGCCCGACAAGCCAATATCCCCATTATGGCAAAAAGATTGCAGCAGACTGTCGAGAGGGCTCGGTTTGCTCAAATCCCTCCGATGAGAAGTCAACAACTGTCCCTGACCCCGCACTCGGGCCGAGGGCAAGATGAGATGACCAATATGGTCAGAAGCTATTTCAAGGGGTTGGGCAACCCCTCTTTGGGTCAACAACGGCTGTTGCAGGCAGCCGCAGTTGAAGAAAACCGCTGTCCGTTAACGGCAGTGGAAGAAGAAGAAGACAACTGGAAGATGACGTCATCAGTTGATGATAATGGATATGAAGAGGGCTCTGATACTCAAGCCAATGACATTACCCCCTCTCGGGAGGAACAGAAGAGGGTCTCTGTGTTCAAAAGGCTTACCTTCCCGGAGAATGTCAAGAGGAGGGTTCGCAGATAGAAACGCAGGGGGCACATCTTCACATGCAATATGGCCGGAATAGATGGCCGCTATGGAAAGCTACCCGAGGAGCCTCGGGAGTTGGCCTGGCTAGCCGAAAGATCGGGGCCGAGCACTCGAAGGGTGGAGGCCGCAAAACAAAAACTGGCAGTGACTGAAGAGAGGCAAGCCCTACCTCGCCTCCAACAACATGATAAGGCCGTTATTCTCACAGCAAATGTGATAACGGCAGATGAAGATGAAGATGTCTTGCTTGACATCCTACCTGAGGGTGCGTCTGGCGAGACAACAGAAGCCATCCCTAGCACAGCAGCTATGGACCCGGCCGTGCTGATGATACTCCAGAGGTACCACCAAGAAATAGAGCAGCTGAAGAAGCAATTGACGGAAAGGACAGAGCAATCCTCTGCCTCCAAGTGGCCTGATGTGCAAGCCGAATCATCAAGGGGAGTCATCAACAAAGGCGACTTCCCACCACTCTACACCCCTCCTATGCAGGCGGAGCCGAACTTGGCGACAACTCAACAACGCCCGTCGCAGCCACTGGCTCCCCCGGTGCTGCCACAGGTGCGCCAGGCGCCTCTACTGCTGCATCCTCCTCCATAGGCGACCACCCTGGTCACCCCCTACTCGCAACCAGAGCATTTCTACCCGGAACCGGTCGACCCAACCACCATGAGCCAAATGATGGTGGAAAGGATGATCGAAATGAAGCTCGCTGAAAGGGCTGAAGGTGACTATGTTGTGTTCGATGCGTATAGGGTTCCATACCCGCCGCATCATGCTGCCAAGCGGCTCCCTCCCGGGATCAGCAAGCCGCCGAAGTTCGACAAGTTCAACGGGAAGGGATCCCCGAAGGAACATATCGCCTACTACATGACCGTCATGGGTGACTTAGCCATCGACGAGTCATACCTACTAAAGTTCTTCGGGTCCTCACTCACAGGGCTCACCTTTGAATGGTACTACAGCCTCCCGACCGGGTCGATCAGCGACTGGTCGGACATGCAGAGGAAGTTCAGAGAAAGGTTTCATGTTACAAAAAGGGAGGTCACAGTGGTTGAACTTTATTCAACAAGATAGAGGGCAGATGAGACCGCTCTCGACTACATCAAGAGGTGGAGGAACCTCGGAATGAGATGCAAGCGGCCCCCGCACCAAGAGGATGCCGTGCAGATCTGCAAATAGAATCTCAGGAGAGAGGTGCTGGAAAAGATGATTGGCATGGAAATCCGGTCGTTCGACCGTCTGAACAATATTGTGGCCGAAGTGGAGGCTTTCCTATCAAAACCAGCTCCCACACCAAATGCCCCTACTGCACAAAAGGGCAAGACAACAGAACGGCGCCAGGCACCGAAAGAAGCAAATGCCCTTGATATCAAGACATTTGAACAGCAAAAAGATAAAGGCAAGAAGACAACTGCTCCTCAGCCTGCCAAGACCGGAGACGGCGAAGAAGGTCCATCCCTCCGGGATAAAATGAAGAAGCCCTACTCTTTCCCAAAGGAGAAGACCAGGATCCTATTTGACTGGGTTACCCAGTATGATAAGGTCACCTTGCCTGAGCCGAGGAGGCCGGAGGACCTGAAAAGGAGAGACAGCCCAAGATTCTGCCCTTACCACCAGATGTTGGGACATCCGATTGAAGACTGTTATGTTTTCAAGGATATTATCGAAAGCATGGTAAAGAAGGAGAAAATAGAATTGGGGGAGTACAAGGTTGACCCTCCACAACCACATGCGGTGCCCATAAGAAGAGCCACCGTCAACATGGTCTCTCTGTACCAAGCCTTGTCTGAAGAGACCGCAGAAGCCAGTACTCAGCACACATATGAAGCTTGCTTTCTGACCCCAATAAAAGAACGAAAGGGATGGCATCAAGTCCCTGCAAAAGCCAAGAGAAAGGCTCTGCCTCGCTGTGGACGCACCTTTTTGGGCACTTATTATTCTCTCTTGGTGGTTTATTCGTTTGTTAAGTGCGTGGGCGTGCCAGTCACCGGAGTGACAATTTATTCGGGCTCCGAAGAGCCCATGGTGCGCTCGATCTGACTTCGTCAGGCGATTGTGTGGTTCGTGTCGGGACCGAATCCCGTCGCGCCATAAAGGTCACGACGTCATTTACATCCCCCATACGAGGGAATACCCTTGATTAATTGTCAAAATTAGGGGCCCCGCGGCCGAAAAGAATAGTACTAATTATGCGAGAAAGAGGCAGGAGAAAATCACACCAAAGTACGCATTAGGATGCAAGCCACTGGCTATGTCGGTCACTCATGGACCTTTTCATATTCGGACACGGGTCCGTGATGGAAACGCAACAGGAAAAGCCGAGATAAATCCGTTCAAGTGTTTGCCGAACACTCGGCAATTTTAGTGATGACTCGGAGGGTGTCCGGAACGAGGAGCAAACCCGGTCTGATCAAGATGTCGGCCCGAGGCCAGGTCGAGACCGGACCACGTTGGGATGACTCCCGAGATCCGAGCCCGGCCTGAGAGGGCGGCATTATTGTTCCTTTTGCCCCGGGTCGCGGGGAGAGATGGGGGGCTGCAGTGTGGGCCCTAACATCTTTTATCTGGGGTTTTCTTGGTTATATGTTCTGATCTCTGATTTGATGTTTGTTGTTTATTTATGCCTTCGAATCATTATTAACGTTGCGCCTTCGGAGTCCTTCAATTAGCGTAATCTCTGTTAATTTATTTGATAGTGTTGGTGCCCTTATCGGGCCATATATATGCGTATATGTATATATATATAGTGTGCCGGCGAAGGGAACAGGGTGTACCGCTAGAGGCTGGGGGGGTGTACCGCTGGAGGCAATGGGGGTGTACCGCTGAAGGCTTGAAGGGAGTGTGCCGTTGGAGGCTGGAAGGGTGTACCGCTGGAGGCTGGAGGGAGTGATATAAAGTCTGTGCGTTCCCCAGGCTCGAAGTCTATACGTTGGCTGCTCAAAGTCCATACATTGGATGGCTCAAAGTCTGTACATTGCCCAAGTCTATACATTGCTGCGTGAAGTCTATACACTGTCCAAGTCTATACACTGGCTATCATGAAGTCTATACGTTGGCCAGCCTAAAGTCTATACATTACAGCCCAAAGCCTATACATTGGCCAAGTCTATATGCTGCAGCGTGAAGTCTATACATTGGCTGGCCCAAAGCCTGTACATTGGCCAAGTCCATACATTGTCCGTCGTGAAGTCTATACGTTGCCAAGCCCAAAGTCTGTACGTTGTAACATGAAGTCTGTACGTTGGCTGGCCCAAAGTCTATACATTGGCCAAGTCTATACGCTACAGCGTGAAGTCTGCACATTGGCTGGCCCAAAGTCTATACACTGCAACACCAAGTCTATGTGTTGCCCCTTCGGCTGCAGCTTGAAGTCTATACATTGCCAGGACCAAAGTCTGTACGTTGTAACATGAAGTCTGTACATCGGCTGGCCCAAAGTCTATACATTGGCCAAGTCTATACATTGGCCAGCCCCAAGTCTGTACGCTGCAACATGAAGTCTGTACGTTGGCTGGCCTAAAGTCTATACATTGGATCCCGTTGAGACGGTGGCTAAGGGTGTACCGGCGAAGGGAGGGAGTGTGCCGCTGAAAGGGCCAGGGGGAGTGTGCCGTTGAAGGGCTGAACGGACTGTGCCGCTGAAGGCTCAAGGGGCTAAAAAGGGTGTGCCGTTAAAGGGCTACTCTTTTACTATTTGCTTTAAGGCTTTTCTTTTCTTCTTGTCTTAATTCTTATGTAGTTTCACATAAAATTCTCCCCTTGCCCTGTTCTGTTCAGCCTTTTTTTTTTTGGGTCGGACATTCGGGCTACCGGGTAGTCAATCAGTTCGGTTCTCGTCATGGTGCCGGCAGTGGCTTGATTAGTTGGAAGGTTCATTGATTATTTTGTTCATTTGTTGTTCCCCTTTTGCCTCTTTTAATGTTTTGTTATTTTCTCACAAAAATTCGACAGCATCTCCCCTTAACCCGGGGCGTAAGGGAGATAAAGGGAACGCACCCACATGGAGTGGCGGAACCCGACAATTGGAGGTGGGCGCCCGGAGGCAACAACACCTTTATAGAGCCTCGAAAAACGTGAAGGAAAGGGCTCGGGGCAGGGCCAAGAAGTGTGCTGTTGAGGGCCCGAAGGGTGTGCCGCTGAGGGCAAATGGGTGTGCCGCTGAGGGCCAACTGGGTGTACCGCTGAGGGCCAACGGGGGTGTGCCGCTGAGGGCAACTGGGTGCATCGCTGAGGGCCAACGGGGGTGTGCCGCTGAGGGCAACTGGGTGTACTGCTGAAGGCCAACGAGGGTGTGCCGTTGAGGGCAACTGGGTGTATCGCTGAGGGCCAACGGGGGTGTGCCGCTGAGGGCAACTGGGTGTACCGCTGAAGGCCAACGAGGGTGTGCCGCTGAGGGCAACTGGGTGTGCCGCTGAAGGCCAACGAGGGTGTGCCGCTGAGGGCAACTGGGTGTGCCGCTGAAGGCCAACGAGGGTGTGCCACTGAGGGCAACTAGGTGTGCCGCTGAGGGCCAAAACAAGTGTGTCGGCCAAGGGCCGGAAAGGTGCATCGCTGGAGGCTCAAACAGGGCTAGTGTATGGGCTGGGAGACTTGCAGGCCGTTCAGGGATAGAAGGGGGGAAGTTTAAGGCTAGAGATAGGCCACTGGTAGCTGGGTATTCGGAGAGTGAGTGAGAATCTCCCTCTCTCTTCGAGCCCGTGGGCACAGCAGGTGACCGTGGAAGGGAGTGAAGGGTTCATGAGGCCAAAGATCATGGGAGAGCGATCATATCGACATGAAGACCCCAAAAACACCGGAGAACTAGGGAGACGGAGGGAAAATGAACAACCCCATCAAAAGACTGTGAAAGCTAGCGCAAGCCAATAAAACTCATAGAGAAAACCAAAGAGGGTGATTTTCATTTATGGGGAGCCAAAGGCCAAAGCCCTATATGCACATTACAGAAGAAAACACCCAAGCAAGGCCATGGACAAAGATAAAAAAGAAATTCAAGACAAAGGACGGGAGGAGGAATGGAATACGAAAGGGAAGAAAGCATTGGGGCCTAAAACATTGGCCACTGTCCCCAACCCTCTCCCCCATTACATCGAGCTCTCTCCCTCTCCCTTACTCTTGCTTTTTCCCGGTGGTCATCGGAGGGGCTCCCGCCGAAGCCCTTCTTCCTTTCCCTCTTCACTTCTTCCTCTGTCTCTTCTTTTTGTGTGTCTCCTGCCGTCTGAGCCTCTCCCTCTCTGTGCGTCCCCCTTCCCCTGTTGAAGCGGGAGTGGCTTTATACTCCCTGCTTCCGGAGCCTTTGAGCACGGCCGTAGAAGGCGGGAAGTGGATTGTGATGATGGCGGTTGACCTACCCCGTCCTGGGTGTCAGTGGGGTAGCCTACGTGGCCCAACGATCGGCTGCCACCTCAGATGGCCTCACTGCGCGCCAAGGATGCATAGGGCATGGGCTTCACGTCGTCTTGCCATTGAAAATCTTCACCGCTGTGCCGCTGGCGAGTTGAAAAGGCGTGCCGTGGGGGAGCCAAAACGGCGTACAATTGGGGGCCCAAATGGGCGTGCCGCTGAAGCCCCTGAAGGGCGTGCCGCTGAATGGCCTGAAGGGCGTGCCGCTGAGGCCTGCTGAGGGCGTGCCGCTGAAGACCCAGGGGCCGTGCCGCTGAAGGCCCCCCCCTGGAGGGTGTGCCGCTGAAGACCCTTGGGGCCGTGCCGCTGGGACCCCGAGGGGGCGTGCCGCTGGAGACCCCCAGGGGGTGTGCCGCTGAAGGCTCTGAGGGCGTGCCGCTGAACCCCAAAGGGGGTGTGCCGCTGAGCAGCCCTGAGTGTGCCGTTGAAGGCCAAATTGGGTGTGTTTTTGAGCCCGTTCTGAGCCCGCTATGGACATGAGTCATGGCCTATTTGGCTTTCTCCGAGGCTCACAGATTGTGGGGGCCCCTTGTGCTTGGTTTCTCTTTGCTGTCGTGACTCCTGGAGGCGGCTTCGCGACAGTCTCTCGCGGGGCCTATTCACTCGAGCCGCTGTTGATACTGGGCCGAGTGGGACATCAGGGCGTGCAATTTTTGGTGTCCACAAATGCCCCCCACCCATGGGTAGCGCGGGCGAAGGATGAGTCGGGCGGTGCCCGTGGGTGTACTTGTCTCTTTTCTCTTCGCCGGTGACGACGGGGTGTCGAGAGCCGAAGCAACATATTGGTCTCTTCATCAGTGCCGACGGGGCGTCAGGAACTGAAGCAGTATATTGGTCTCTTCATCAGTGCCGACGTGGCGTCGGGAACCGAAGCCGCATATTGGTCTCTTCATCAGTGCCGACGGGGTGTCGGGCACTGAAGCAGCTTGTTGTCTTTTTGTCTCTTCATCAGCGCCGACGGGGTGTCGGGTGCTGAAGCAGCATGTTCTCTCTTTTTCTCTTCTCTTTTTTTTGAAACACATTACCGATACAAGCGCCCTTTCAGGTTTTCACCGGTACCGGCCCCCTCTTGCCTTTGCCCACGCGCCCTTTCGGGTTTTCACGTGGCGGGGTACCCGATTTTGCCCGTAGCGCCCTTTCGGGTTTTCGCCACAGCCGGGTTGTTGCCATTTTTACCCTTGTCCCCGTGTGGGGACATGTCTGGCGGGGTATCTCTATTTTTTTTAACCCCATTTTCTTTTCTTCCCTTTTTTTTGAAGTTGAGTGATATGCGAGTGTAGGCTAGGGCACGAAGTTTTGCGCCGGAAAATAAGGTTCTTTCGTTGCCAAGAACAGAATGCCTGCGCAACGGGAGAATGTAGGTCTCTTCATCAGTGCCGACGGGGTGTCGGGGACTGAAGCAGCATGTTGTCTCTTTGTCTCTTCATCAGTGCCGACGGGGTGCCGAGGACTGAAGCAGTTTTTTGTCTCTTCATCAGTGCCGACGGGGTGTCGGGGACTGAAGCAATTTATTGGTTTCTTCATCAGTGCCGACGAGGTGTCGGGAACTGAAGCAGTTTGTTGTCTTTTGTCTCTTCACCAGCGCCGACGGGGTGTCGGGAACTGAAGCAGTTTGTTGGTCTCTTTGTCTCTTCATCAGTGCCGACGGGGTGTCGGGGACTGAAGCAGCATATGTTGTCTCTTCATCAGTGCCGACGGGGTGCCGGGGACTGAAGCAATTTGTTGTCTTTTTGTCTCTTCATCAGTGCCGACGGGGTGTCGGGAACTGAAGCACTTTGTTGTCTCTTCATCAGTGCCGACGGGGTGTCGGGAACTGAAGCACTTTGTTGTCTCTTTGTCTCTTCATCAGTGCCGACAGGGTGTCGGGAACTGAAGCAGCATATGTTGTCTCTTCATCAGTGCCGACGGGGTGTCAGGGACCGAAGCAGTTTGCTGGTCTCTTTGTCTCTTCATCAGTGCCGACGGGGTATCGGGAACCGAAGCAGTTTGCTGCTCTCTTTGTCTCTCCATCAGTGCCGACAGGGTGTCGGGAACTGAAGCAGTATATTGTTCTCTTTGTCTTTTCATCAGTGCCGACAGGGTGCCGGGAACTGAAGTAGTATGTTGGTCTCTTCATCAGTGCCGACGGGGCGTCGGGGACTGATGTAGTATGTTGGTCTCTTCATCAGTGCCGGCAGGGTGCCAGGAACTGAAGCAGTTTGTTGGTCTCTTCATCAGTGCCGACGGGGTGCTGGGAACTGAAGCAATTTATTGTCTCTTCGTCTCTTCATCAGTGCCGACAGGGTGCCGGGAACTGAAGTAGAATGTTGGTCTCTTTTCTTTTCTTTCCCTCTTTTTTTGAACCACATTACCGATACAAGCGCCCTTTCGGGTTTTCGCCGGTACCGGCCCCCTCTTGCTTTTGCCCACGCGCCCTTTCGGGTTTTCACGCGGCGGGGTACCCAATTATGCCTGTAGCGCCCTTTCGGGTTTTCGCCACAGCCGGATTGTTGCCATTTTTACCCTTGCCCCTGTGTAGGGGTAAGTCCGGCGGGGTATCTCTATTTTTAACCCCATTTTGTTTTCTCTCTTTTTTTTTGAAATTGCCGATATGCGAGTGTAGGCTGGGGCACGAAGCCTTGCGCCGGAAGATAAGGTTCACTCGTTGGCAAGAATAGAATGCCAGCGCAACGGGAGAATCTGTGCCGATTCGGACGTAAGGTCCATAATGGCCATATTGTGCGGAGTGAGTGGCTAGGGCACGGGGCCTTGCGCCGGAAAGGGACTTATTCGTTGGCAAGAGATTAATGCCAACGCAAGGATAGAGGTTCTGCCGATCCGGGCGTAAGGCCTGTGACGGCGATTTCGTATGATGGGAGGTGACTGAGGCACGAGGCTACGTGCGTGGTTGGCAGTATAGTGGTGCCATTGCAGAGGCGGAGTCGTCCTTGCTCGCGCGGACGCCCGTAGACGCATAGGGACATGCGTATGAGAGGAATACGGGTGTACTTATATGCATGAACGTGGATGTACATGTATATCTGTGCATACGTGTACGCGTGCGCATATACATATATGTATATATATATGTGTATATATATTTACTATTACTGTTATTATCTCCCCCTTTCCTTCTCTTCTCTCTCCTTTTTTATTCTTTTGTTCACTCCCTTTTTTTTTGAAATTTCCCCCGTCTCTTCCTTTGTTCTTTTTTTTCTTTTTCCTCTTTTTTATTCGTTCTTTTCCTTTCTTTTTTATTTTCCTCTTCGCCTCCCTTTTCCTTCCCCCCTTTGTGAACCTATAAAGGGGGGGGGGGGGGGGAGGGGGGGGGCGTTTCGAACGGCTACTCCGTTCGAACCCCCTTGCCTCCTCTCTCTCTCTCTCTCTCTCCTTCTGGTGACCGAGCGGGTGCACCCCCCCTCGTCCTTCTTCTTCTTCTCCGAGCACGACCACCGCCGCTGCCGTCGTCGTTGTTGTTGCTCCGGTGAGGGCACCGCCGCAAAGGCCGCCCCCCCTCTCTCTTCTCTTCTCCCCTTTCCCATCTTCTCCCTCTCTCTCCCTCTTTCTCTTTTCTTCTTCCCTGCACCGTCCTCTCTTCGCCGTCGGGCACGGCGGAGCAGAGGGTTCCATCTTCTTCTTCTCCTTCTTTTCGGACTTCCCCTCCTTGCCTTCCCACTATCCTCTTTCTCCTTCCCCATCTCTCCTTCTCCCTCTCCTTTGCCGTCGTGATGGGGGGAGGCGGTCGGACGTCAGTTGTGCCGGTGAGGGGAGCGCCGTAGCGTGCCGGGGAGACTGCTTCAGGGTGTGTCGGCAAGGGCCGTTTAGGGCGCGTCGGGGAAGACTCCCACTGGCGTGCCTGGGAAGAGGCCCAGGAGCGTGCCGGGGAGTGGGGCTCCTGGTGTGCCGGGGAGCGCTGTCAGGAGTGTGTCGGGGGGCACACATGGGTGTATCGGTGAGGGCTTACAGGGGAGCGTGCCGAGGAAGATGCTTTTGGGTGTGCCGGGGAAGCCGCGATAGGGTGTGCCGGGGGAAGCTCACGCCAAGGTGTGCCGGGGAAGGGCACTTATGGGCATACCGGCAAAGGGCTTCTAAGGAGCGTGCCGGCAGGGACCACCCCGGGGTGTGCCGGGGAAGGCATCAGCAGGGCGAGCCGGTGAAGGGCCGCTTCGGGGGCGTGCCGGGGAAGCACGCTGACGGGTGTGCCGGTGAAGCCTCAGCAGGGCCGTGCCGGCGAAGGAGGGCACCCGGGTGCGCCGGTGAAGGCATAGAGGGGAGCGTACCGGCCAAGGGGCCAAGGGGGATTTTTTAGCTAAGGGAGAGGACTCCTTTGACCGGCGGACTTCTGGTGTTGCCTCTCAGGGCCCACCATACTTTGTTGGGGCCGTCACTCCTTGTGGGCGCGCACCCGTGTTTTCCCTTACGCCTTTGGCCTAGGGGAAACTCTGCCGAAATTTCGTCAGAAATTGGCAATATCTTACTCATTTGACTTGTAGTGAAGCCCCTTTACAGTCTTTCATTTCCTTGTGCATGTGGCTTATTCTGATCTTCCATTCGTGTATCTTTGCAGATAAATGGCTGCCCCAAGTGATTCTTCCGCCCCTGCTGCTGCTATTGGTGCCGACCTCATTCTGCGGGGTCCAGTGCCGGCGGTCACATGGCTTAATGTAGAGGACCTAGACCGAGAGCACGCGGAGATTGCCGCCTTGGCTGAGTCATCGAGGTCTGACCGTGAAAGCATGGACGTCCGCAGACTTGTCAGGGTTGAAAGCGGCTTCACATTCGATCGGGCCACCGAAGAATACAGGAAGGATTTCCCGAAGGATAGGCACCTCGTTCGATTTCTGAAGCATTTGCGCTCTCGAGAGGGGCGAGATTATCGCGTCGTAAAGGCGGCCGAGCGGGCGATCCTGCATGCCCGAGACAGTCTGCTATACAGCGTCCCCAGGAGCATTCCGATGTATCTGGTGGGAGAAGCCCAGGAATGGAAGCCGGTCCTGGGTATTGAGGGGGTGCTGCCGACTAAAGACAAATTAGTGCGGGCCCCTCAATTTACACCAGCAAAGTGGGATGTGTCTGCAGGGAAGGTGCGTGGCGAGTCGCCCCGATTTGGCTTATTCTTGGCTCCCCTAAAATGGGGTTATAGGGAGGAGCCATTTATATTGGACTGCTTGGCCATCAGGTTCAAGTATGAACTATCACTGGGCTGGTTCGGGGAGCTGAAGCTTCAAGACGCCCACAGTTTCTGGGAAGGGGCAGTGGAGTTCACCGAGTATGTACTGTTCAACTACGCCCCATTGCTGGTCCGGGTCGGCATTTACCACAGCGTGTACGCTTCTCGGTATGGCTACCCCATCTCCAAGGGTCTCTGTTGCGGCATGATAGAGGTATTCAGCGCAGAGACTAACACCTTCTACAAGGCAGAGGGTGAGACTTCTCTCGACTTATGGAGTCTCAGTCAGCTGAGTGGCTTGCCCATTGACGGGGAGCCTTATGAAGAAGTGTGCCTCCCCGATCTAATCAAGGATGAGACTAACGGGGATGGCTATTATTCTCTTGGGTACTCATACCGGTACCTGATGAAGGCGTACCGGGAGCTGTACCAGTTGTCGCACAAGGGGAAGCAGCCCGCCCGTGGGGACAGAAAACGAGTGCGTATGGCAGTATGGCTGGAATACTTCTACGATGGGCTGAAGCAGTATGAAGATTTTCCCTGCGTTGGCATCGCCGTTGCTCGCAAGAAGCGTGCGAAGCCCAAGCATGATGTGAAGATCCCCTCCAGGGGACGTCGGAGCGGGGCCAATCCGATGGGGGTCGACCCGCAGACTCACTGCGCCGCCTATTTGGCGTATTGGCTGTGCTCATTTGCCATGCCGTACGGGGATGAGACTGTGATCCGGCCAGATGCCATCTATCCGGCGTGCCAGATGGCGTGGGGTGTCAAGCTTTCCCTGTGCCCGGCAACTCTCTGCTTGATTTACAAGGCACTGGGAGACATCAGTTCCCACCAGTTCCCGAGGCAGGCCCGGTACGTGTGCCCACTGCATTTCTTCAACGCGTGGGTATGTTCACTGTTCCCGGAGTTTGCCCCGCGAGTCCTTCAGGACTGGGGCCTAGTGCCGAGGATGCTGGAGTTTGCGAGTGCAGAGCTGACTTCCACTTCCATGCGGATGTTCGATATCCGGGGCCGGTTGACAACGGTCCCCCGGGATGCGGCCGGTACCATTCACTTTTGGACGCTGGCTGCACATTCAAGCCCCCTTGTGAATAATAAGAGGGAGTGCAAGGATGACAAGGTGGAGAGGTATGTTCACGCTATCAGCCAGGAGAACGTGGTCCGCCCGCTGCTGGAACCGGAGCTGAGGGACTGGGCGCTATCCATTCGTCCCAGCGTATTGGTGTTCAGAAAGGGGGATAATGTACTGCTAGAGCCGTATTACCCCTTTCGATTTGGCTGGAACTTCGGCTATGACCAGCATATCCCCGCCTATCATTCACAATTCGGCTTGCCCTCGCGGAATATCCGGGGAGGTTCGGTTGCCGAGCACGCTAAAAGCTGGTGGGACTTCTTCCACCGGGCGGACTCTGCCTCCTTCAGGGTGCCAGCCCCGGGTCACGTGCCCCGAGTGACCGAAGACTATACCAAATGGTGGAATGCCCGGACTGCCTTTTATCGGTTGCACAAAACTGATTGTTGGGATGGTGCCGAAAGGAGGTTCCTTAGCCGGCAACCAGTGCCAGCACTTGATATTGAGCCAGATCATCTTCTTCGGCTCAAGAACAGGCAGGAGAAGGAGGTGGCGGCATATATGATAGCTCGTCGGGAAGCCCGGGATAAGAGGCCGACGCCAAAAGTAGAGTTGCCTCCAGTGGTGAAGGACAACTATCAGAAGACGCTGAGGGATCTGTGCCGGGTAGGGAGCGACCGCCTGGACCTCATCAATTATCAATTCCCCATAGAGGAAGAGGGGACTCCCGCTAAGAGCTGGCGTCCGGAGAGGGATACGCTCTGCCCATACCGCACATTCATGAGGCGGGAGGAGAGGAAGCCCGAGAACTATAAGGACACCACATGGCTATATGTCCTTCTCCGGGTGAACGGACTGACGATCGAAGATCAGAGGGCCGCCATCCTGGGCAAGCGCCTGCACATCCCGTACTATTATGCTGACGGGTGGGGCATAGACCACTTCAGCCTCTTCTGCCACCTTTCCATGAAGAAGCATGCGGATCTGGCCAATCTTACGGACCGGTGCCAGAAGATCGAGGATGTGTGCTGGCTCGTTCGAGAAGCGGCGCGTCGGGACAAAGAGCCATCCCTGAGCTACTGGCCGATTACACTGCGACTGTATACTGGCCCTCACGGTACTCGATCTCTTTTTCTTCTTTTATCTTTGTCTCTTATCATTACGGCCTTTGCAGATAGTTGGATGCTAATCATGAGTGCGTGTTTGTTCTTTCTCTTTTTCTTTCTGACAGACCACCCCGACAGCGTGCAAATGGCCACGTACCGGAATCTCCTTCGGCTTGTGCAGAAGCCTGCATATTTTGAAGCCGCGCCACTGGCCCCGACTGCGGCTCCTCTGCCCCGGGTAAAATCTCCCATGAAGAAAGCAGTGGACGCCGCAAAGGTGGCCAAGCGGCGGGACACGAAGCGGAGAAAAACAGAGGCGGCCAGGGCCCCGACCGTCGTTCCTTCGGCGCCACGGGTCCCCTCTTTTGAAGAATTCGAGGTTGCCCGACCCGAGCCCAGCCAACCCGCCGGTCAGTACCTTCGACTTTATCGTGTCTTTTAAGTCTCCCCCTTTTTTTTTATTTTCATCCTGGAGCAGATCCCTGACACTTGAATATTTCTTTTTGTCTCAGCCCCTGTGGAAAAGCCCGTGCCCACACCTGTTCCTCACGCGGAGGAGCCAGTTCCTGTGCCCGCGCCTGACATGGGTGAAGCCACGGCCATAGCAAAGTCGACTGTTAAGGAGGCGTTGGCTGCTGCCAAGGTGGCCGGGCCACAAGCGGCAAAGCGGAGGCGGGCTGAGGAATTCCCGGCTCCGACGGTAGCCCCTCCGGTGGCCCCTATCCTGTCTTTTGAGGAATTTGAAGCTACCCAGACTGGGTCGGGTTACGAAGCTGGTGAGGTTCATCGGCCGCCTGCGTCGTCCGTGGTCGATTTGCCTCCTGGGTTGGCCTCGCACTCGCGTATGGCGACAATGCGTTTCTTCTCTGCGGGCGGCGCAAAGGAACTGGCGCCCGTGTCAGTCCCGGGCGAGGGTAGGGCTGCAACTCCCGAGAAGGCTCTGCCCGTCGAGGAAGCCCGCGGGTCATCCCGGGCTGTAGGGGCCGACGAGGGTATTTGTCTTTAGTCGGCCTGAACGACTCATTTGTTCTTGGAGAGCCGACTGGATTTGATGTAATCCACCCTTTTCTTCTTCGTGACAGGCACTGCAGAGGCAGTCGCTGGACTATTCGGGCCCCGCGTGCAACTCCCGACGACGCTTCTATATGTGAGGAGGAGGCCGAAGTCCGGCGTACCGGCCTCATCTAGCCCGAGGGAGGGTGCGCCAGCCATTGACCTCGAGGTGGAGGCCCCTTTGCCGGCAAGGGGAGAGCCTGCGGCGGTCGGGTCATCGTCGGACGAGGAGGTAGACTACAATTATTCCTCCGATGAAGCGGTTCCTGACGAGGACGTGCCCGGGACATCGGGGCCGCCCGAGCCGGTCTTTGGGGCCCCCTTACTTGCTGGCTCCCCGAGCTTTGTGGGGAAGACCGCTGTAAGTGTGAGCTTGCTTGGGCCGGCTCCTTCCTCTCCTTCCTGGTTACCTAATGACCTTTTCTTGTCAATTCTGGGTTTCAGGGGCTTGACTTGCCGGAGACTGTGGAAGAGGGTACCCCAGTTGCGCCGATCGATCGTCAGGTAGGGGTCGATGTGGGCTCGGGCAAACTAGCCCTTCTATTCGAGGCTCTTGATCAAGAGTCGGCCGCAGGGGCTTCAAGTGTTTCCGAGGCGGCGGCCGAGCCTCTGGAGGAAGGAGAGATCGCGCCCGCTGACCGCGTCCTCACGGTGGCCTAGGTAAGCAGGGTTTTATGGCTCTTCCCACTTCTCGTCCTTACGTAATTTCTTCTCGACGACGGGCGGCTAACCGTATTTCATGTGGGCAGGCGGTGTCGACGACCGGGAAGATGTCTGGCCGCCCTCGCAAGGCAATCGCCAAGCGGAGGCCGATTACCGGTCAGCCACCAGCGGGGGGACCGATTCTGGCATCTGTTCTGGAGGTGGAGACTCTTGTCGTGCTCGTGCAGGCGGGAAGCGTCCCTCACTTCCTGGTTCCACTTCCACCCCTTCCGAGGCTGCCGGCCCAGATGGAGGATCCTCTCTTAAGACAGATATTCGCGGGGCTTCGTGCACATCTGGAGGGGCCCCAGATGCGAGAGAAAAGTCCGTGGGTGATGGCGTCGAGTCTGGCTTTGCTCGAAGCTCCTCCTCTAGCTGAAGCAGCGGCACCTGTACCCCTCCCCCTTGAAGTAGTGGCAGAAGCGAGCCAGCCGGAGACAGAGGGGGCAGGGGAGCTCCAAATAACGGGAGTGCCGGAGGCTTCGGCAATGGTCTTGTCCACTCCCTCGGCAGTGGCTGGCCAAGGGTCTCTTGTCGAGCTACACCGACCAGGCGGTTTGACCCTTGCCCTTCCTTCATCTTCAACGGCGGTAGACACCGACCTGTGGGCAGAAGTGGACAGCACCGTAGAATTTACTCCTCCGATCGTGCCCTCAGTCAGCCATATGTCATCAGAAGCGCCAGTCCGCCAAATGCTGATCACTCTACGGACCATGCTCCTCGTCGACCCTTCTCTGTCATATAGGGAGGTGCATACTATAGTGGTGCAGTTGACCGGGGCGTTGCAAGTGCTCAGTTGCCCGCTGGGGGAATGGTCGCGGCGGGTTCTGCTGTTGCTGAAGTATGTCAAGCGCCGCGAGTTCTTGGAGACCCAGGCTCCTGACGAACGTGCCACCCTTGATGCTCAGGCAGACGAGTATCTGCAGACCTTAGAGGCCCGACGCCATAGTAGAAAACGCCACGGAAAGGCCTTAGAGGAAGGCGAAGGCAGCATTCGTTCCTTCAAGAACCGGATCGAGAAGTTGGAGGGCTACCTCGCTGCGGCTAAACTTGGCCCTGCCTAGGCGGAAAGGAGGGTGGCAGAGGAGAGGGAAGCTCTTGCCGTCGCCGATGTTGAAATGGTGTCCGTCGAAGCGGAGCTCGCCCGTCTTGAGGAATTGAGGGGCCGACTGCGCGATATGACGAACTTCCCTTGCGTCGGGATCCTTCCTCTCGAGGACATCTTCAGGGACATCGACTAAGCGTTGCATCCCTTAATTCCTTTTTCTTTTCTTTTGAATGTAACACAGGGGTATGCCCCGCAGCACATGTAGTCTGGTCCCCTTTCTGAATAGAGCAGAGCATTTATGATTTCACGCGTTCTTTATGTGTGCATTCGTCCCAGAGGGAGCTTTCTTACCCTCCTTTCTTTTCTGTGTACATTGTTTTCTTCTTCCCCTCCTTCCCCTCTTTTGTGCTGAACCACGTTAGCAGGGTATGGGTCTTTGCGAAGATTTGCTTCGGGAGAACCAGGCGGGGACCTACGTCAGGGTATAGGAGAGTGCTCGCCTTCCCAGGGGGAGGACGAGGGGACCATGATTACGCGAAAGTTCGTCGTTTAAAACACGCGTATAACAATCTTAAAACCGCACTCGCACAAAATGATCAAAAGAGAATGTAGTATTAGGACAAGCACGGGTCGAATCCACAAGGAAGAAGAGATTTTTAGAGTTAAAAACTTTGGACTCCTTTGGAAAATATTTGTGATTTGATTGTTTGAAGAAAAGTGATGAAACAAAGAACGATTCTAACACTTAATTAAAAACACCTATGATTATGCGCCTATGCTATAGAAATTAATTGCATGAAGTGAAAAGAAGAGATAGAAGAAGGGGGTAGAGATGGAAGAAGATCAAGAACTAGATTAAAAGAACAACTCTCTTCATTAACTTAAAAGAAAAAGTACATGAAGTGTAAGACAAGCTTACAACAAAGAGGTGACAAGATTACAATGAAGTAACATAACACAAAAGCAATGACAAAAAAGAGGGGCCTGAGATGTGAAGATAGTAGTAGCAATGGTGATGACGTCATCGTCTCCTCCTCGCCGAGCCTTGGAGAGGATCGCTCCGCCTTGAAAGAGATCGCCGTGTACACCGGGAGGAAGTCACCTTTGTCATTGAAGTTGCCTTTGGAGGGTGAATAAATGGGAGAAACCGGAGGCCTAAGGTTGGGAGAGAAAGAGGGAGAGTGAAAGATTGCTCAAAGAAAAGACCCCTTTCCTCCTCCTTACCATGGGCTATTTATAGGGAAAGTTTGGTAGATAGAGGGTGGAGATTATATCAAAAGGAGATGAATGGCTGAGATTCAAATGGAATATGATGCATGGGGAAGAGTAAAAGTAGGTGGGCACCCCCTTTCTTGGACTTTAGGCACCCCATTTCCCAAGGCTCATCATGTCTCTCCTTTAATTCAAACTTTGAATGTCCTTTTCCTCCTTTCCAAACTTAAAGTTTGGATTCCTCCTTTTCAAACTTTGAATTCAAAATTTTAAACTTTCCTTTCCCTCCAACCAAAATAATTTGAATTCTTTATTTGACTTGGTCAAAATGGTGATGACCCTTTTGCCCCCGGCTTCTTTTGTAATTACCTTCGGTGTCCTACACACACATAATTGCACTTTAGTCCATAAAAATTACCACAATGTGCACATCAATCTCAAATGCTCATGATTATGTAATGGAGAATTAATGCTCATGACCCTCAACTTTAATTTATTATTAAATAAGACAATTGAATTAATCAATTTACGTGAAAGCTCCAATTTAAATGCGGAGTTGAGGTTAACTATGAAATATGCATAATTGCCTAATTATATGCACATAAAATGGTGTTCATGCAATGAATTGTCATAAGAAATGGCCACTTATCAGACCACTCCACCATACCGAACGGGCGACTCCCTGGTTTTGCGGCAATATTGGAAGCACGTGCTGGCCTCAAGCGGGGGGCCTCGGCCAGAGACCGGACTTCTCGTCGGCCAGAGGCGACGGAGAGAAGAGTTTGTTTAGTCAATGATCCGGACGGGAGGTCCGAGCCAAAGGGGTACTCACCGCCCGGGGAGGACGGAGAGAAGAGTTTGTTTAGTCAATGACCCGGACGGGAGGTCCGAGCCAAAGGGATACTCACCGCCCGGGAAGGACGGAGAGAAGAGTTTGTTTAGCCAATGACCCGGACGGGAGGTCCAAGTCAAAGGGGTACTCACCGCCCGGGGAGGACGGAGAGAAGAGTTTGTTTAGTCAACTTTTGGTACCTCCGTTGATGCGGGGCGGTGACTGGAAATGGGGGGCATTCCCCTTTTTTGGTTTTTTTTTCCTTTTTTTTCTCTGTTCTTTTTTTCTCTCTTTTTTTCTCTTCTTTTTCTTCTTTTTTTTTCTTCTTCTCTTTCTATTTTTTCTCTCTCTCTTTTTGCTTCTTCCTTCTTTCTCTTTCTATTCTCTTTTTTTGCTTCCTTTTTTTTTGCCTTTTTCCTTTTCTTTTCTCTCTTCTCCTTCTATTATTCTTTTCCCTTTTTTTGGGAAATCCGGCTGGTGGTCAAATCATTTGGACATTAATCACGCGAATCCGCCCCAAAATGGGGCGAAGAGTAATATTATTACCTGAATGGGGGCGCTGGAGCGTGGTACAGCCTCAAGTGCCTTCCATTAAGAGGCGGGAACTGGACCTCCCCGCGATGGTTGACAATTACATAGGCCCCACCTTCGTAGACTTTTTAGACTACGTAAGGTCCGAGCCAGTTCTCATTCAGCTTACCCTTGGGGTTGGCAGCCATGAGATCTCTTCTCTTGACCATGACAAGGTCACCTTTCTTGAATTCGCGCTCTTTGACCAGCTTGTCAAAGGCGCGCGCAATTCGGGCCTGGTAGACCTGAATATTCTGTTGGGCTTGAAGCCGCTTTCCTTCCAGACTGGAGAGTTCTTCGAGCCTTCGCTCGGCGTTGGTCTGCCCTTCGGGGACAAGCCCATGCTGAATGGCGACCCTGAGGGACGGTATCTCCAGTTCGACGGGGACGATTGCTTCCGAGCCATATACGAGAGAGAAGGGCAAGCAGCCCGTTGGGGTCTTGTATACAGTTCGGTATGCCCAAAGCGCTTCGTACATTCTTTCTTCCTAGTCCCTTTTGTTGGAACTAACAGTTTTGGCCAGGAGAGTGCAAAGTGTCTTATTGAAAGCTTCGGCCAGCCCATTGGCTTGTGGATTGTAAGGAGTCGATGTCCTCTAGTCAATTTTGTATTTTTCTGCTAGTCGGTAAACCTTCTGGTTGCGGAAGTGGCTGCCGTTGTCTGACACAATCCGATCGGGCACGTCAAACCGGAATATAATGTTGTGGCGGACAAACCTGACTACGATTTCTCCGGTGACCTCCCGTAAGGCAGCAGCCTCCGCCCAGCGGGAGAAGTAGTCGGTCGCCGCCAGAATGTATTTGCAGCCTGTGGAAGATGCGGGTAAGGGGCCCACAACGTCTGTTCCCCATTGGGCGAACGGCCAACTGGGCGCGGTTGGGTGCAATTGCACGGGAGGTCTCCTGGGTATAGTGGCATGCTCCTGGCACCTCTGACACAACTTAGCGTACTCGCAACATTCGTTGAACATTGCAGGCCAATAGTAGCCAAGTTTCTTGATTTCAATTTTCATCTTCGGCCCCGCCTGGTGTGCGCCAGCTGTGCCGGCATGGACCTCCTTCATAACCCTCCAAGCTTCTTCAATGGACAAGCATCGGAGGAGTAGCTTCTGTTTGGCATCCGCCACAATTCGGAACAATATTCCGTTTCGGAGCTCATAGGAGTCTTTGGTTCTGACTAGCTTGATCCTTTCTTCTCTTCGGTCAGGTAATTGCTGGTGTTTGAACCACTGCACCAGGGAGGCTCTCCAGTCAGGTAGGTCGACGGCTTCTGCTGCAGTGACCTCTAGTTCTTCTTCTTCTGGCTCCTCTTCTATCATGCTGGGCATCTGGCGCTGGTTTATTACTTGGATATGGAGGGATCCATCTGGAGGCACTGCCAGTGAGCTTGCCAATTTTGCCAATGCGTCGGCTTGTGCGTTCTCCCCTCTGGCGACATGGCCTATCTCGAGGAGGTAGAACCGCTCCATGAGCCCTTTTGCTTTAGTGTGATAAGGGAGCAGCTCAGGTTTTCGGACATCAAACTGCCCCTGGATTTGCTTGACGACTGTAGACACGCCATTCCTGACGTCTCCTGAGTAAATCTCATATTACACTATGATACCCCAAGGCGGCCTTCACATTTTTAATTACTCTGGTGATTTCCTATTTTTATGAATTTTTTTACATTTTTTTGAATTATTCCGTAAAAAATCATGGAAGTGTCCAGGCGCCTGGACACCTCCATCAATGACCAAAAAATAATAAAAAAATCAAAATCATGGAAGTGTCCAGGCGCCTGGACGCCTCCATCAATGACCAAAAAATAAAAAAAATCAAAATCATGGAGGCGTCCAGCTGCCTAGACGCCTCCATCAATGCAAAAATAATAAAAATAATATTAATAATCATAAAAAATAAAACAAAAATCAAATAAAAATATATATATTTATGGAGGCGTCCAGGCCCCTGGACGCCTCCATAAAAACAAATATAAAAAAAATATATAAAATGCCCGTTGGCATAAAAGACAAAAAAATTAAATAAAAAATAATAAATTAATGGAGGCGTCCAGGTCCCTGGACGCCTCCATAAAAACAATTATAAAAAATCAAAATGCCAGTCTTGGCACAAAAGACAAATAAAAAATAATAAAATAATATATTTATAGAGGCGTCCAGGCCTCTGGACGCCTCCATCAACTCACTCACGGGCGCCGGCCACCGAACGACGGTTTGTCGTGTGTGAAAAAAGCCAAATTTAGAGACGTCCAGCTGACTGGACGCGCCCATTTCTGAATCACGAGGTGCCGCTCACAAAACCACGCGTTGTGCCAAACCGCGTGCGGCCGTCGTCGGTTTTCGGTGGACCTGTTAGAGGCGTCCGGGACCCTGGACGCCCCCATAAAACTATTCTAAAAAAATCAATAAAAATAGAATAAAATATTATTTCGGCCCTGATGGAGGTGTCCAGGGTCCTGGACGCCTCCACCTTCCGGAGCTCTATAAATAGAGGCCCACCCCCTCAGTTCTGGGGGAGCTAAGCAGTGATCCGATAGGCTGCCGGAGCCCAGAGGCTACGGAGTCTTTTTTTTAACCCGTGGGGTCTTTTGTAGGTGGAGGTTCCGCCGGCTTCTCGGGTGTTCACGCTCGCGAGAGGAATGCCGTCTTCATCCACCGCGCTTCCCCGTCGTCCCCACGCTGCCGGAGCTCCGCCGGATTTCACCCTCGGCTCATCCAATAAGCCTTTTCTTCCCCTTTTTCTCCATAGTTCTTTACATTCATCATATTGCATCCTCTATCCCCCTTCACAAGGCGCCTCTTCTCTTATACTTCTTGCATCCATCATCTCATTTTCCTCCTACTCGAGTCCGAGAGGGGTTTAAAAGATAACACCAACCAGGTGTGTGTCTTGCCATCATTTCGTTATTTTTACCGCGAGGATTTGAATACTACACCTCCATCTTTCTAATCCACTTGTCATTTATTTGTCGTTGTTTTGCAAGGGCACCCGAGGAAAGCCCTCTCCGTCGGCCGGCCGGAAGGAGAGGAAGAAGCAACCCGCCATGTCCCGCTCTTGAGGTAGGCGCGATCACTTTCTTATTTTGGGGTCTTTCGGCCCCTGGCGATCACATCTTTTCATCGAGGCCGCGGCGAGTCACTTCCCCAATGGCCGTTTAAATTTCTGTTTCCTATATTCTCTTTATATTTTGTTAAATTCTGCTTATATCATCGAGGCCGCGGCGAGTCACTTCCCCAATGGCCGTTTAAATTTTCGTTCCTATATTCTTTCTATATTATATTATATTTTGCTCATATCATCGAGGCCGCGGCGAGTCACTTCCCCAATGGCCGTTTAAATTTCCGTTCTTATATTCTCTCTATAATCTGTTATATTATGCTCATATCATCGAGGCCGCGGCGAGTCACTTCCCCAATGGCCGTTTAAATCTCTGTTCTTATATTCTCTTTTATATTCTGCTATATTCTGCTCATATTCTCGAGGCCGCGGCGAGTCACTTCCCCAATGGCCGTTTCAATTCTTGTTATTTAATTTCTGCACCATTCCCGTCCCCCCGAGGCCACGGCGAGTCACTTCCCGCTATGGCCGTTTGAACCCCATATCTTGCTATATTATACTTGTCCCGCTCGCCCCGCCGGAGCAATCTCCCGTGGTGGCCCCTTCTCTCTCTTCTCTCATCTCTGTGTTGCAGCAAACAGCAAAACAAACAAAAGAAGAGCCCGCGCGCTCTCCGCATCCTCTTCCCCGCACCATCGAACTCCGAACCGCGTGACGTCGCTCACAGATTGGCGATCACGGTGGGACGTCTACTGCTTCCTCTCGGCTACCCTTGCAAGTTCGGCACCACCCGTGCCTCTCCACCTTGGCGCCCACGCGCACCCCCGTTGTGCTCACGGCAGCACCGTCAGTTCTGATTGGTTCTTTGTTTATTACATGTTTGTTATTTCTGTTGTTTTCCCACTCCATATATCTGTCAGCATTCCATTGCATACATCCATTCCTCTTTTCTATCCTTTTTTTCATTTTTTTTTAGGATCACCCTTTCCCGGTGAAGGAAGGACTCTCCGTTTGGGAATTCCTCTCAACGGACTAGAATCTCCTACACTGGGACCTCCGTAAGTCCCCGACATCGAAGAATCTCCTCTTCGTTCACTGGGCTGGTTGTACCATTGAAGTTCCCCGAAGTTAGTCATTTCATTCGTGGTGAGACGAGAGACCCTAGCTGACACGGCGGTGAAACAAAAATAAACTAGGGTCCCTATCTTGTGTGAACTTCGGATCTCGCTAAAAACACACAAAAAAATCATCAAAATCAAAACAAAAAAAAAGGGCGTAAAGGCATCCACTTGTTTGATAATCTCTGCTACCTACTTGCTAGTGTATGTTTTTGCGTTCTGGGAGAACTGTGAGCATGTCTCACGAGTCTTCTGAGGAGAACCACCCTAGCCGTGGTTTGACAGCCGACCCGCGAGTCTATGCTATGGACTCGGGTCCTTCTCATGACCCCCCGCATGAGGTGCAGGTTATTGCCGGGGACACGTCCCCGCCACAGGATATCACTTCCTTACTGGGCGTCCTCGCCAACACGGAGCTTACCTCTGAACAGCTCCGGGCCTTCCAGGCCATTCTAAAGGGGAAATCTGTTTCCCCCACGCCCCAGGAGTCAACTCCGGCTATCGCACCTCTCCACGAGTCCGTGCAGGCCATTCCATCTCCTTCATTGGCGCAAGCCATCCAGTCTCCCTCGCTTCAAGGACAAGCGAGCCAACAACCTCCCTCATTCCAATTCCCGTCACAATCTCAAACTCCCGGTGTTCCTCACACACCGTTTCAGCCAGGGCCAACTGTCGGTGGTCCGACAGTTCCCTCTCATTCCGGGTTCCCCCCTCAAGTCTTCGGGAGACAGTTTCTCCCCCAATGGCAAGTGCCACCTTCACCCCCAGAGGAGCTCGCCCAATCGCTCCTCAATAGGTTCAATCGCATGGACGAGCAGTTTCAAAATCTGAGAAGAATGGTGGACGTGAAAGCCACCCCGGAGGTTGCTTTGCCAATCCTCCCCATCATTCATCTCCCTCCCTCCGAAATGCCCACGTACCGCAGATACAATGGTACCGGCAACCCCTTCATTCACCTCAAGGACTTCATGTATGAGTCCTCTTATTGGCAAAACGATCAGAGGTCCCTGGCATACCTCTTTCGGAGATCATTGGATGGTCCCGCGCTTGAGTGGTTCTATTCTCTGGAGCCCCGCGAGGCCGAGAATTTTGAAATAGTGCAGAGAAGGTTCTTGCAGAAATATAGGGATAGGGTCGGTCCCTCACTCTCCATTACCGACCTAGTGGCCGAAAAGATGAAACCCGACGAGGATTTTGTCCGATATGCTGATAGATGGAGGTCTCTGGCGGAAAGAATAAGGGATACCCTCTCCGAGCCCGAACAAGTGAAGATGATTGTGTCTAATGCAACCCCGCAGTTCAGACACGTCCTCGCCATGAATAAACTTACTACAATGGAGGAACTCTATGAAAGGGCCCGATACATCCAAACCCAGCTAAAAGACTCCCCCATCATGAACATGTTTGAGTCGCCGAAGCCCAAAGTGGTCAGAAAGACAGGCGCTGGTGTCCCGGGCGGAGCCACAGAAGGGGTCGTGACAAATGAGCAAGTCAGTGCGGTCAACAATGCCAACTATGCAGTCAACCCAAGGCCTCCACAAATG
>JAHNEJ010000839.1:0-45697 GCA_022559845.1 Amorphophallus konjac | reverse complement strand
CGTGCCGGTGAGCAGTCTTCGGCGTGTGCCGGTGAAGCCACAACCCGGGCGTGCCGGGGAAGGCACTCGGGGCGTGCGTGCTGAGGAGCGTGCCGCGGAACCCTCATAGGGTGTGCCGGGGAATGGCGAGAGTGTACCGACGAAGCCCTCGGGGGCGTGCCGGCGAAGGCTATTTGGGGGTTGTTACGGGGAGGGGCACATGCGGGCGTGCCGTGAAGGCACCCAGGGTAGTGTACGGTGAGGGTCTCAGGGGGAGTTTTAGCTGAGGAAGAGGACTCCTTCGACCGGCAGACTTCTGGTGTTGCCTCCTCGGGGCCCACCTATGCTTTGTTGGGGCCGTCACTCCTTGTGGACGCGCACCCGTGTTTTCCCTTACGCCTCTGGCCTAGGGGAAACTCTGCCGAAATTTCGTCAGAAATTAGCAATATCTGTTCATTTGACTTATAGTAAAGTCCTCTTTGCAGTCTTTTTTTGCTTGTGATTTATTCTGATCTTCTTATTTGCATTCTATGTAGACACATGGCTGCTCCAAGTGGTTCTTCCACCCCACTGCTGCTATCGGTGCTGACCTTATCCCACGGGGTACCGGTGCCAGCAGTTACCTGGCTAAATGTAGAGGACTTGGATCGGGAGCATGCAGAAATAGCCGCTTTGAGCAGAGTCATCTGAGTCTGACAGGAGACCATGGATTTCCAGAGCTTGCCAGAGCTGACAGCGGCTTCACATTTGACCGGGTCACCGGGAGTACAGGAAGGACTTCCCAGAAGGACAGACACCAGGTTCGATTTCTGAAGCACTTCGCTCGTGGGAAGGCGAGACTTCCTGGTCGTGAAGAAGGCTGAGCAGGCCATACTGCAAGCCCGGGACAGCTATTGTACAGCGGTCCCCCGGAGTATTCTGATGTATCTGGTGGGAGAAGTCCGGGAGTGGAAACCAGTTCTGGGGATTGAGGGGGTGCTGCCGACCGAAGACAAACTGGTGCGGGCGCCTCAGTTTACCCCGGCACGATGGGACCTGTCTGCCGGGAAGGTGCACAACGAGCGCCTCGATTCGGTCTATTCTTGGCTCCCTTGAAGTGGGGCTATAGAGAAGAGCCTGTTCATCCTTGGACTGCTTGGCCGTCAGATTCAAATATGAGCTGTCACTGGGCTGGTTTGGGGACTGAAGCTTCAGGATGCACACAGCTTCCGGGAGAGGGCGGTGGAGTTTACGGAGCACGTGCTGTTCAACTATGCTCCGCTGCTGGTTCGGGTCGCATTTATCATAGCGTGTACGCTTCCCGGTACGGCTACCCCATCTCCAAGGGTCTCTGCTGCGGCATGATAGAGGTATTCAGCGCGGAGACCAACACCTTCTACCGGCGGAGAGCGAGACTTCACTTGATTTGTGGAGTCTCAGTCAGCTAAGTGGCCTTGCCCATTGACGGGGAGCCTTATGAAGAAGTATGCCTCCCCGACTTGATCAAGGATGAGACCAACGGGGATGGTTATTATTCTCTGGGGTATTCATATCGTATCTCATGAAGGCGTACCGGGAGCTGTACCAGTGCTCGCACAAGGGAAAGCAGCCCTCTCGTGGGACAGGAAGAGGGTACGCATGCCTTATGGCTGGAGTATTTCTATGACGGGCCGAAGCGGTATGAGGAATTCCCCTGTGTCGGTACCGCTGTTCCGCCCCAAGAAGCGTGCAAAGCCCAAGCTCGATGTGAAGATCCCGTCTAGAGGGCGTCGAAGCGGGCCTAACCCGATGGGCTTGGATCCCCAGACCCACTGCGCCGCCTATCTCACGTACTGGCTATGCTCATTCGCCTATGCCGTACGGCGATGAGACGGTGATTCGGCCGGATGCCATCTAACCCGGCATGTCAAATGGCGTGGGGTATCAGGCTGTCGCTGTGCCCGGCGACCCTTTGCTTAATTTACAAGGCCCTGGGGGATATCAGCACGCACCAGTTCCCGCGGCAGGCCCGGTATGTGTGCCCACTACACTTCTTCAACGCATGGGTTGTTCGTTGTTCCCCGAGTTTGCCCCGCGAGTTCTCCAGGACTGGGGACTGGATGCCGAGGATGTTGGAATTTGCAGTGCTGACCGGGCTCCACCTCCATGCGGATGTATGATATTCTGGGGCGGTTGACAACGGTTCCCGAGATGCGCTCGGGACTATTCATTCTGGACTTTGGCGGCACATTTCGAGCCCTCTGGTGAACAACAAGAGGGAGTGCAAAGACGACCAGGTGGAGAGGTACGTCCACCCTATTAGCCAGAGAATGTGATCCGCCCTTGCTGAGCGGAGCTGAGGGACTGGGCGCTGTCAATTCGCCCGAGCGTGCTGGTGTTCAGGAAAAGGGTGAACGTGTTGCTGGAGCGTATTACCCCTTCCGGTTTGGTCGCAATTTTGGGTATGGACCAGCATATCCCTACTCATCACGCACAGTTCGGCTGCCGTTGCGGAGCGTCCGGGGGAGCTCAGTTGCTGAACACGCCAGGAGCTGGTGGGACTTCTTCCACGGGCGGACCTCGCCTCCTTCAGAGTACCAGGCCCCGGGTCGTGTTCCCCGAGTGACCCAAGATTATATAAGTGGTGGAATAGCCGGACGGCCTTCTATCGGCTTCACAAAACCGATTGCTGGGATGGGGCCGAGAGGAAGTTCCTTAGTCGGCAGCCGATGCCGTTCTTGACATTGAGCCAGACCATCTTCTTCGGCTCAAGAACAGACAGGAGAAGGAGGTGGCAGCGTATCTGGCTGGCTCGCCGGGAAGCCCGGGATAAGAGGCCGACGCCGAAGGTGGAGGTACCCCCGGTGGCCAAGGATCATTACCAGAAGACGCTGAGGGACCTGTGCCAAGTGGGGAGCGACCGCCTGGACCCTCATCAATTATCCATTCCCCATAGAGGAAGAGGGGACTCCTGCCAGGAGCTGGCGTCCAGAGAGGGATTCGGCCTGCCCGTACCGCACGTTTCATGAGGCGGGAGGAGAGGCAGCCCGAGAACTATAAGGATACCACGTGGCTATACGTCCTTCCCCGGGTGAATGGGATGAAGATCGAAGATCTGACGGCCTCCCTCCTGGGCAAGCGCCTGCACATCCCTTATTATTATGCTGACGGGTGGGGCATGGACCACTTTAATCTTTTCTGTCACCTCTCCTCTAAGAAGCACGCGGATCTGGCCAACCTTACGGACCGGTGCCAAACGATTGAAGACGTTTGCTGGCTAGTCCGGGAGGCGGCGCGTCGGGACAAGGAGACAGTCCCTGAGCTACTGGCCGATCACGCTGCGGCTGTACACTGGCCCTCATGGTATTCAGTCCCTTCTTGCTCTTCGATTTTGTCTCTTAGCACTGCGGCCTTCGCGGTGAGTTGGGTACTAATCGTAAATGCATGTTCGTCTTTCCCCTCTTTTCTTTGCAGACCATCCCGACAGCACGCAGATGGCCACGTACCGGAACCTCCTCCGGCTGGTGAAGAAGCCTGCGTATTTTGAAGCAGCGCCGCTGGCCCCGACCACGGCTCCCTTTGCCCAAGGCTGCGAAGAGGCCCGGGCTAAATCGCCTGTGAAGAAGGCGGTGGATCGCCGCCAAGGCGGCTAAGCAGCGGGACACAAAGCGGAGGAAGAAAGAAACGGCTAAGCTCCGACGGCTGTTCCTCGGCACCACTAGTCCCGTCTTTCGAGGAATTCGAAGCTGCCCGTCCCGAGCCAGGCCAACCCGCCGGTCCGTGTCGCCGCTCTTTTAGTGTGTCTTTTGAATCTCCCCCCCCTTTTTATTTTGGAGTGGAGTCCTGACACCTGGGATACTTTCTTTTGTCTCAGCTTCTATGGGAGAGCCCGCTGCCCACGCCTGACATGGGTGAAGTTGCGGTCCCAGCAGAGGCGACCCGGCGGCGGCTCCGGCTCCCTTGCCGCAGGCAACGGGAAGGCCCCGGGCACAGTCGCCCGTTAAGAAGGCACTGGCTGCTGCCAAGGTGGCAGGGCAAGAGACGGTAAAACGGCGGCGGACCGCGGCATCCCCGGCTCCGACGGCAGCCTCGCCGGTGGCCCCTGTCTTGTCCTTCGAAGAATTCGAAGCCACGCGGACCGAACCGAGCACGAAGCTGGTGAGATTCACGGCCTCCCGAGTTGGCCTCGGATTCGCGCATGGCGACGATGCGCTTCTATCTCACGGGCGGCACGGAGGAACCGGCGCCCGTGTTGCTCCCGGGCGAGGGTACGGCTGGGACTCCCGAGAAGGCTTTGCCTGTTGAGGAAGCCCGTGGGTCATCTCGTGTCGCAGGAACTGAAGGGGGTAAATATTTTCGACTATACGGTTAGCTCCCCTTTTTTTTGTCCTGGGGGCCAGTAGATTCACATGGCTTATCTTCCTTTGCATGACAGGCGTTGCCGCGGCGGCCACCAAGTCATTGTGGCCTGATCTCGACCTCCCGACGACGCTGATATATGTGAGGAGGAAGAAGATCGGAGTGCGAGCCTCGCCTAGCCCGAGGGAGGACGTGCTAGACAGAGACTCTGAGGTGGAAGCTCCTCTGCGGCCTAGGCCGAGCCGACGGCGGTCGATGTCTCCATCTGGGGAAGAGGAAGATTACAACTACTCTTCCGACGAAGCAGCTCCTGACGAGGGCGTGTCCGGGGCATCGGAGCCGCACAGAGCGGTCTTCGGGCCCCCCCTTACTTGCTGGCCCCCTGAGCCTTGTGGGGAAGACCGCTGTGAGTGCGAGCTTGTTTGGGCCGGGCTCTCCCCTTCCCTTTTTTTTGTGATTGACTGACGACCTTATCCCCCCCCCTTTTTTAGGATTTCAAGAACTGGCCGAACTTGAGGTCGCAGAGAGGCTGCCCCGGCTGCGCTGATTGACCGCCCAACGGGGGTCCGAGCGTCGGCATGGGCAAGTTGGCTCTTTTACTCGACACCCTTCGAGAGGAAACGCCCGTGGAGCCCTCCGGTACTACCAGAGCGGCGGGCGAGCCTCTGGAGGAGGGGGAGATCGCTGCCTGAAGGTAGCATCGTCCCAGCGGCTGAGGTGAGTATGCGGGCTCCGCGGTCTCCCTTTTTGCATGGTTTATTTTAGATGGCGATTAGCTGATTCCCATTCCCATGGTCAGGCGATGCCGATATCGGGGAAGGCGCCTGGCCGTATCCGGAAGGCCGTGGCCCAAACGGAGACGAGCATTGGCCCGATAGCGGTGGAGGGGCATGGCTCCAGTCTTGGGCTTGGAGAGAGAGAGCCTGGCTGCGCTCGTGGAAGCGGGACGTTTACCCCAGCTGGTGGTTCTGCTTCCGCCCTTCCCGAAACTCCCGGCTCAGATGGAGGACCCGCTCTTGCAGACAGATATTTGCGGGGCTCCGTGCACATCTGGAGGGATTCAGCCGCGAGGGAGGAGTTCATGGTGGCGACTTCGGGGCCTGGCCTTACTCGAAGCTCCTCCTCTAGCCGAGGTGACGCCCCTGCACCCCTGCCCCTTGGAGCAGTGGCAGGGTCGGGCCAGACGAGCCAGAGGGGGCAGGGGGACTCCAAACGATGGGGCACCGGAGGCTTCGGCAAATGGTCTCTTCCGTTCCCCAGGCAGTGGTTGGGCCAAGAGTCTCTGGTCAAGTTCCGCCGGCCGGGGCGACTTGACCCTCGCCCTTCCTTCATCTTCAGTGGCGGCAGATACCGACCCTGTGGGCAGAGTTGGACAGCACCGTGGAATTCACTCCTCCGGTGGCGCCCTCAGTCAGCCATATGTCATCAGAAGCGCCAGTACGCCAAATGCTGACCACTCTACGGACCATGCTCCTCGCCGACCCTTCTCTGTCATATAGGGAGGTGCATACTATAGTGGTGCAGTTGACCGGGGCGTTGCAAGTGCTCAGCTGCCCGCTGGGAGAATGGTCGCGGCGGGTTCTGCGCTGCTGAAGTATGTCAAGCGCCGCGAGTTCCTGGAGACCCAGGCTCCTGACGAACGTGCCGCCCTTGATGCTCAGGCAGACGAATATCTGCAGACCCTAAAGGCCCGACGCCACAGTAGAGAACGCCACGGAAAGGCCTTAGAGGAAGGCGAAGGCAGTGTTCGTTCATTCAAGAGCCGGATCGAGAAGCTGGAGGGCTATCTCGCTGCGGCTAAACTTGGCCTCGCCGAGGCGGAAAGGGCGGTGGCAGAGGAGAGGGAAGCTCTTGCCGTCGCCGACGTTGAAATGGTGTCCGTCGAAGCGGAGCTCGCCCGTCTTGAGGGATTGAGGGGCCGACTGCGCGATATGACGAACTTCCCTTGCGTCGGGATCCTCCCTCTCGAGGACATCTTCAGGGACATCGACTAAGCGTTGCATCCCTTAATTTCTCTCTCTCTTTTTTTAAAATGTAACACAGGGGTATGCCCCGCAACACATGTAGTTCGATCCTCTTTTGAATAGAGCAAGGCATTTATGATTTCACGCGTTCTTTGTGTATGCATTTGTCTTTCTTACCCTTCTTTCTCTTCCTTGCATATTGTTTTCTCTTCCTCTTCCTTGCTCTTGTATCTTTCCCCCTTTTTGTTGTAGAGACCCATTGGCAGGGTATGAGTCCTTGCGGGGATTCACTTTGGGAGGACTAGGCAGGAACCCATGTCAGGGTACAGGAGAGTGCTCGCCTTCCCAGGGGGAGGACGAGGGGACCACTCCACCATACCGAACGGGCAACTCCCTGGTTTTGCCGCAATATTGGAAGCGCGTGTTGGTCTCGAGTGAGGGGTACTTGGCCAGAGACCCCTTTGCCGTTCAGAGGTGGCGGACAGCGAGGTCTGTTCAGTCAGTGACTCAGACGGGAGGTCCGATCCAAAGGGGTACTCGCCTCCCGGGGAGGACGGAGAGAAGAGTTTGTCTAGTCAATGACCCGGACGTGAGGTCCGAGCCAAAGGGGTACTCACCGCCCAGGGAGGACGGAGAGAAGAGTTTGTTTAGTCAATGACCCGGACGTGAGGTCCGAGCCAAAGGGGTACTCACCGCCCGGGGAGGACGGAGAGAAGAGTTTGTTTAGCCAATGACCCGGACGTGAGGTCCGAGCCAAAGGGGTACTCACCGCCCGGGAAGGACGGAGAGAAGAGTGTGTTTCTTTCTTTTTTAAATCAATTTTTGGTACCCCGCTGATGCGGGGCGGTGGCTGGAAATGGGGGGCGTTCCCCTTTTCTGGCTTCTTCTTTCTTCCTTTTTTTCCTTCTCTTCTCTTTTTTTCTTCTCTTCTCTCTTCTTTTTTTTTCTTTTTTCTCATCTTTTTTTTTCTCTTTTTCTCTTTTTTTTTTGCTTCTTCCTTCTTTTTTCCTTCTATTCTTCTTTTTTTTTTTCTCTTTTTTTTTTTGCTTCTTCCTTCTTTTTCCTTCTATTCTTCTTTTTTTGCTTCTTTTCTCTCTTTTTTTCTTTGCCTTTTCTTTTCTCTCTTCTCTTCCTATTATTCTTTTATTTTTTTTTTGAAACCCGGCTGGTGGTCAAATCATTTGGACATTAATTACGCACATCCGACCCAAAATGGGGCGAAGAGTAATATTATTACCTGAATGGGGGCGCCGGAGCGTGGTACAGTCGCAAGTGCCTTCCATTAAGAGGCGGGAATTGAACCTCCCCGCGGTGGTTGACAATTACATAGGCTCCACCTTCGTAGACTTTTTGGACTACGTAGGGTCCGAGCCAGTTCTCGTTTAGCTTACCCTTGGGGTTGGCCGCCATGAGATCTCTTCTCTTGACCATGACAAGGTCGCCCTTCTTGAATTCGCATTCCTTGACGAGCTTGTCAAAGGCGCGTGCGATCCGGGCCTGGTAGACCTGGATATTCTGTTGGGCTTGAAGCCGCTTTCCTTCCAGACTGGAGAGTTCGTCGAGCCTTCGCTCGGTGTTGGTCTGCCCTTCGGGGACAAGCCCCTGCTGAATGGCGACCCTGAGGGACGGTATCTCCAGTTCGACGGGGACGATTGCTTCCGAGCCATATACAAGAGAGAAGGGCGAGCAGCCCGTTGGGGTCTTGTATACGGTTCGGTACGCCCAAAGCGCTTCATACATTCTTTCTTCCCAGTCCCTTTTGTTAGAGCTAACAGTCTTGGCCAGGAGAGTGCAAAGTGTCTTATTGAAAGCTTCGGCCAGCCCATTGGCTTGTGGATTGTAAGGAGTCGATGTCCTCTAGTCAATTTTGTATTTTTCTGCTAGCCGGTAAACTTTCTGGTTGCGAAGTGGCTGCCGTTGTCTGACACAATCCGGTCGGGCACGCCGAACCGGAATATAATGTTGCGGCGGACAAACCTGACCACGATTTCTCCGGTGACCTCCCGTAAGGCAACAGCCTCTGCCCAGCGGGAGAAGTAGTCGGTCGCCGCCAGAATGTATTTGCAGCATGTGGAAGATGCGGGTAAGGGGCCCACAACATCCGTTCCCCATTGGGCAAAGGCCAGCTGGGCGCGGTTGGGTGCAGTTGCACGGGAGGCCTCCTGGGTATAGTGGCATGCTCTTGGCATCTCTGACACGACTTAGCGTACTCGCAACAGTCGTTGAACATTGCAGGCCAGTAATAGCCAAGTTTCTTGATTTCAATTTTATTTTCGGCCCCGCCTGGTGTGCGCCAGCTGTCCCGGCATGGACCTCCTTCATAACTCTCCAAGCTTCTTCAATAGACAAGCATCGGAGGAGTAGCTTCTGCTTGGCGTCAGCCACGGTCCGGAATAATATTCCGTTTCGGAGCTCATAAGAGTCCTTGGTTCTGACTAGCTTGATTTTCTCTTCCCTTTGCCTGGGTAGTTGCTGGTACTTGAACCACTGCATCAGGGGATCTCTCCAGTCAGGTAGGTTGACGGCTTCTGCTGTAGCGACCTCTAGGTCCTCTTCTTCTGACTCTTCTTCTATCATGCTGGGCATCTGGCGCTGGCTCATTACCTGGATATGGAGAGATCCATCTGGAGGCACTGCCAGTGAGCTCACCAATTTTGCCAGCGTCGGCTTGTGCGTTCTCCCCTCTGGCGACATGGCCTATCTCGAGGAGGTAGAACCGCTCCATGAGCCGCTTCGCCTTAGTGTGATAAGGGAGCAGCTCAGGTTTTCGGACATCAAACCATCCCTGGACTTGCTTGACGACCAGCAGCGAATCGCCGAACACTTGGAGCATTTTGATCTCCATTTGGAGGGCGACCTGGAGGCCGATGATCAGAGCTTCATATTCTGCTTCATTATTGGTGCAGGGTTTGCTAATGCAGCAGGAAGTGTGCATCACTTCTCCGTCTGGCGACTTGAGAACGATGCCTGCTCCGGCTCGTACCTTGGCGCGCCCGGATGGGGTCGCTTCTGTTCTCGAGGCCCCGTCGAAGTATAGCTGCCAGATGGCTTGTTGTACTTGGTCTACCTCTAGTGTTTCATCTTCAGGTAGCTCCGTGGCCAAAGGGGAGTCTTCGGGCACGGGGTGTGCTGCGAAGAAATCCGCGACGGCTTGTCCCTTAACGGCCTTCTGTGGCACGTAGGTGATGTCAAACTCCATGAGTAGCACGGCCCACTTGCCAAGGCGCCCCTTTGGGACTGGCTGGAAGAGGATGTGCTTAATGGGGTCGGCCCTGGATATTAAGCTGACTTCATGGGACAGCATGTAGTGCCTCATTTTCTTGACTGCGAAGACCAAGGCAAGGTAGATCTTCTCAATCGGGGTGTACTTAGCCTCTGCACCCACCAACCTTCGGCTGAGATAGTAGAGAGCCTGCTCTTTTCCCTCATCATTATTCTGGGCGAGCATTGCCCCCAGTGAATATTCGGTGGCCGCTATTTACAGAATCAGCGGTCTGCCTTTGACAGGTGCCCCCAGGACAGGCGGGGTCTTCAGGTACTCCTTTAGCTGGTCGAACGCGTGCTGGCACTCGTGACCCCAGCTGAAGGGTGCGTTCTTCATCATCAGTCTGTGGAAGGGTTGGCAGCGCCCTGACAGGTTGGAGATGAACCTGCGGATGTAAGCTAAACGCCCCTGCAGGGACCTCAGCTCTCCCAGACCCTTCGGAGGAGGCAGCTCTTGGATGGCCTTTATCTTCAGGGGGTCGATCTCGATCCCTCTGTGTCGGACAATAAAGCCGAGGAATTTCCCACTGGACACGCCAAAGGCACACTTCATGGGATTCATCTTCAGCCCGTACTGCCGGAGCCTTTGGAAGACGACCCTGAGGTCACTCAGGTGCTCGTCTCTTTTCTTGGTCTTGACGACCAGATCATCAATGTAGCACTCGACCTTGCCGTACAGCAGCTCGTCAAAGATCTTGGTCATCGCCCACTGATATGTGGCACCGGCATTCTTGAGGCCGAAGGGCATCCTCTTGTAGTGAAATATCCCTTTGGGTGACCGGAAAGCTGTATGGACCCGGTCCTGGTCGGCTATCCAGATTTGGTTATAGCCGGACGACCCATCATGAAGGAGAGGGCCTCGTGGCCAGTGGTTGCATCAATCATCACTTCGGTGATAGGCACTGGGAAGTCATCTTTCGGGCAGACTTTATTCAGGTCGCGGAAGTCCACGCAAATCCTGATCTGTCCATTCTTCTTTTTCACTGGTACAATATTGGCCAGCCATGTGGTGTATTGATTTTCCGCCACGAAGCCGACATTTATGAGCTTGTCGACCTCTTTGCAGATCTGGCTGGTTAACTCCGGCCTCATGCGCCGGGGAGGTTGCTTCACTGGTTCCACCTTGGGATCGATGGACAAGATGTGCTGAGTCACCTCGGGGCTGAGTCCGGGCATTTCTTTGTAGTTCCAGGCAAAGCAATCCCGGAACTCTTGCAGTAGCTTTATGTACTGTTCTCTCTCACGAGGGGGTACAAGAGCACTTAGAAAGGTCGGCCTGGGGTCGCCTTCCGTGCCGAGGTTGATCTCAATCAATTCGTCAACTGTGGCCTGGCCGCCATTTTCAATTTCCGGCGGGGCTGGCGATAAATCGACGAAGTCTTGGTCTTCATTGTCTTCGGGCTCGAGGATGGCGTCCTCGTCTTCTTGTTCATCCTGACTGGGCATGGAGGTTGCATTCACCCCGCAGTCCTCCTGGGCCGTAGCCGCCGGGTCGGTGAGGTCCGCTGGTGCAGAAAGGCACGGGGCCACCTCGGGGTCTTCTGTGTACTCATCGTAGACAGCTCGGAAGGGGGCCGGGGCAGCCGCATCTTCAGGGGCCTGGTAGTGGATGGACACGGTGTAGGCTCCTGCTCTGGGGCTGTCCGCCACGTGGGGGCGTGGCGGGGCTACCACCTAGTCCCCCATCCTGAGCTCGTCCCTTTCAATGAGGTCTTGGACAATGTCTTTGAAGACGTAGCAGTCTTCGATGCGTGGCCCAGCATCTGGTGGTAAGGGCAAAATCGTGGGTCCCCGCTTCTTCGGATGTCTTGCGGCCTCTTGGACCGTGGGAGGGAGACCTTGTCGTAATGGCGGGCCCAGTCGAAGATGCCCCGGGTCTTCTCTCTCGGAAGGAGTAGGGCTTCTGCAGCTTCTCTTGGAGTGTTAGGCCTTGCCTGGTTGGCCGCTCGATCAACAGGCTTGCCGCGTCTCTCAATTCCCTTCTTGACCAGACGGGGGTGTCAGACTGGCATCTCGGGGCCGAGGCATGCGGCCACCCCGCAGGGGGAGGAGAACCCTGGATCAGGTCGGCGACTAGCGAGGTCAACTCGGCCAGTCGTGCTTTCAGCATCTCGATCTCCCGTTGCTGCCTATGGTACAAGGCATACATAACGGGGTCGTATCGAGGGGATTTGGAGCCTGGCCCATGCTTCTGCTCCTTGTTTCGCCGGCCGGCCGGGGTGGAGGTGCCTCGCTGGTGTGCCCTCTCGAAGGTCGACACTTCGGAGGCGGAGGGGGTCTCCTCCAGGCAGCGGCGGCGGGGAGGTTTCCAAAGGAAGACCTCCTCGTCTTGTGCCTCCTGAACCGGGGGCCCAGGATATGCCTCTTGACAGGCTTCCCGCGAATCCGTAGCTTCTGCGGGGTCGTCGCCAGACCATGTCGAGACTGATATGACGTCAGTCTCGTAATATTCCTCTAGTGAAAAGCCCAGACCGGGGTGCTTGGTGATTTTCAGCAACCGTCGATCCAGGTTTGGTGGGTTCCACATTCTTTCAAACATTTCCTTCCGGCTGGAGGGCTGGTAGGGAGGAATCTTCTGCTTTATGACCATTCTGGCTGCCTGGTCAGTCATGTGGGGAAGTCCCGTAATGGGGACGTGCGGGTCATGCAGTTCATCAGGGAACCGGCAATCATCGTCTTCCCTGACTGGCTTCTCCCCGGCCACATAGAAAATAGTGGGCGGCCCCTCAGAGTTAGGCACCTCGAAGGTTCTCAGTTGCTCAGTCGTTTGGCATTCAATTTCCGCTATCGGCTTGACGATCCCTAACGGGACCCTGACATCTTCTAGCAGGTCTTCGAGGCAGGGTGCCCCCGGTGTAGGGTAAATGGCGAGAGGAGCTACCCTAAATACCCCTTCTTCTTGTGCAATGAATGGTACCTGTGGAGGAGCCACATAACCCGGGGGTGGCGGAGGGAACCAGCCACCTGATTCCATTTTCTTCTTTCCCTTGTCTTGGATGACTTGAGGAGCTTGCTTTGCCTTTTCTAAGTATAAGTTGGCATCTGACAAGTGACACTCGAACACCTCGAACGGGTGGAGGTCGGCGAAGATCCTGACTTCCTTCCCCTCACAGGGGTATTTGATGCATTGACGCAGGGTGGAGGGCACCACTCTGTTCTGGTGTAGCCAAGGCCGGCCAAGCAATGCCTTGTAGGAAGTGCTGGAGTTGATGACGTGGAACTGGACCTTGGTGGTGAAATCATCAAAGGTCAAGTTGAACTCTGCAACCCCCATAGGCACCTCACATTTCTGATTGAAGCCAGCAATCTTGACATTTTTAACCTCAACCAGGTGTACGTCGAAATAGTGTTTCTGGTACACCCGGTAAGGGAGTATATTCACTGCTGCTCCTGGGTCGATCAGGACCCTGTTAATGTGCTGGCCATTCAATTGCCCCTTCATATAGAGGGGTCTGTTGTGACTGCAGGTCGGTAGGAGCATGTCATCTTCTGTGAAGGCCACGGCCACTTCAGGCGACATCTCTGCCAGACAAGCTTCAAGCTGTGCTGGGGTCTGGAGGGCGGCTATGATGGCTTGCCGTGTTTCCTCGTTCAAGGACAACATCTCCCATACGGTGAACCGGGTCGGGATCTTCTTGAGGTGTCTGACTATCCGCTCGGCAGCCCGCACCTTGAGCAACTTCATTTCTTCGGGTTTGCCGCGCCTGCTCCCCTCTTGAGGCTGGGGTGTAAGATCAGGGGAGGCCTCCTTTGCGGGATCTGTTGTAGCCCGTTGAGCAGGCGGGGCCTGTTGGGCCTCCTCCGCTGCTCGCATGAATTCGGCGAGGTTTGGGGTGCCGCTGAATTCTTCCTCTGGCTGGGCAGGAGTTGCAGCTGGCGGGGCTTGGGGGACGCTTGCTTTGCTGGTCGCAGAGGACCCCTGGGGGTGCGCCCGCCTTCCTACTCGAGCTGACAGGAACTCGGCGAATGACGGGGCGCCTTGACTCTTGGTGCCTCCGGGGTAGAGACCCGATGGGGGAGGGATCTCGGTGCCTCGGACCTCGGGCTCGGGAGCCTGGTATGGCTGTTCCCCTTTGAGCATGATGTTGAGGCTGCCCTGGGGAGGGCGCCCCCACTTCCTCCCTGACCTGGTGGCGTGCTGGGAGGTGGATGCTTCAGCTTGACTCACCTCTGCTGGTTCATGGGGTGGGTCTTCTTCTTTTTCTTCCAGGGAGAGAGCGGTGTCGAAGAGCGCCGAGAGGGTGTTGCAGGCGAGGACGACCTCCTTCTTCTTCTTGCCCCTGGGTCTTCTCTTCTTCTTCTTCTTCCCTGCCGTGGCTAATGGCTGCTCCTGAGGAAGCTCACCCCACAGGGGAGGCTCTTTTTCTGTTTCAACTTTGGTTCCTGGAGCCAGCTCGAGTGATTCGAACTCCTCCCAGGGGACATATTCTTTTAGTTCCACGGGCTTGATTTTGGGTTGTTCATAATCTTCAAGCCCGTCAATAATAGCCTGTAGTTTCTCGACCGCCGGGCTGGCTTTCTGGGGTATTCGCAGCGGGACGGAGCTCTTCTTGTTGTGGGTAGGCCGCCTCATGACCAGCCTAGGGGCCGTGTCATGGCGAACCGGGCTCGCCGGTGGTGGTGCCGGCGAAGGTGTCGCGTCCCTTGGATGAATCCCTGGGGCGGACCGAGGGATGTGTGCCTTTCTATTTCTTCCGGGCACCGTCTACCAACCCCCTTGATCTTGGGCCGGGGCCAGGACAAAAGCCTCATAAGTGGCGCGGGCACAGGCTTCCGCCCACTCTTCTGGCAACTCTTGATATAGTGAGATCATGTTGACGGAGGAGGCTATGCTGGGCAGCTCGTGTGGCTACGGGGGGTCTACTTTATGCTCCCCCATGTCTAGCTCCCCGTCCTTGATTAAGGACTCAATAACGTCCTTGAAGACGTAGCAGTCTTCAATAGTATGCCCGAGCACCCGGTGGTACATGCAGAAGCGCGGGTCATCCTTCTTCTTTGAGTCGCCAGGCCTTTTCGGCTCTGGCAGTGTGATCTTATTGTAGCTGGTTGCCCATTCAAACAGGAGCTTGGACTTGTCCCGGGAGAAGGAATATAACTTGTTTCTCATCTTCTCTCTCAGCGAGGGGCCTTCCCGCCGCTCTGTAATTCTGGGCGGCAGAGGGTTGGCCGCTCCCTTGGCTTTCTCCTTCTGCTTTTCAAAAGCCTGGAAGTCTAGTGCATGAACCTCCGAGGGAGCCGGCTTCTTCTCCGCCTGCCTGGCTCTCTGGCTTGACATGGCTGGGGTGGAGGAGTATCGGGCCAAGAATGCCTCGATCTCCGCTACCACATTGTTCAAGCGGTCAAATGTCTTGACCTCAGTGCCGATCATCCTTTCTAGGAGTTCTTTCTTTAAGTTTTGCTTGCAGATCTGCACTGTGTCCTCCTGATGTGGGGGGCGTTTGCACCTCATGCTAAGGTTCCTCCATCTTTTAATGTAGTCGAGAGCCGACTCGTCAGCCCTCTGCCTTGTGGCGTAGAGTTCAGCCATGGTGACTTCTCTCTCGGCAACGTAGAACCTTTCCTTGAACTTCCTCTGCATGTCGGGCCAATCGGCCACCGACCTGGGTGACAAGCCGGAGTACCATTCGAAGGCAAGTCCGGTAAGTGTTGAGCTGAAGAACTTCAGGAGGTAGGCCTCATCAGCAGCGAGGTCTCCCATGACGTTCACATAGTAGGCAATGTGCTCTCTAGGAGACCCCTGCCCGTTGAACTTTTCAAATTTCGGCGGCTTGGTGACGCCAGCCGGCAACTTCCTGGCAGCATAGTGAGCCGGGTAGGGTACCCGGTAGACGTCGAAAGACATCTGATCCCCATCGCCCCTCTCAGCCAGCCTCATATCTATCATCTGTTCAAGCATCAGACGGCTAACTGCCGCCGGGTCGACTGGGCTCGGGTAGAAATGAGCGGGCTGCGCGCTCGGGGTGGCTACCACGGTCGCTCAGGGGGGCATAGGGGACCCTTGTGAAAGCGGAGCCTGTGGCGGGGTCACTGCTGTGCAATGTGCTTGCTGCGGGGGCGCGCCCCCGAGCGGATCGAGGGTCGCTGGAAGAGTGGCCTCTGAAGACTGCCCCCTGTCCCTGGGTACTTCGGGTATAACCTCGGTCTGCCAGGACATCGGGGGAGGTGCGTCCCGCTCACTTAGCTGCTTCTTGAGTGACTCGATTTCCTGCTGGAATCGTTGTATCATGAGCAGCATTGTGGGGTCAGCTGTGGGAAGACTAGGCATGCCCCCTGTCTCTTCGGCCGGGGCGTCCTCGGATGATGTCGAGGGTCCGCCACTCGTGTCGCCGGTGGTGACCACATTGGCCGTGAGGGCTGCAAGGGGCTCTTCAGGTAGGGCCCCTTCGGCGCCTGTGGGTGTCGCGCCGCCTGCCGCTCTCCTTCTTCTGGTAAGGGGTCCCAGCCTGACGGCTATTCTGGCCAATTCTTCCGGGTCGGTGGGTAGGGCCCCATACCGACCATGAACTCCTACCATATTGCAGGTGAATGTCTGCCACTTCTTATTCTTATTTCTTCTTGACGCCCTCCTGGATGATCCTCCTGGGAATGTCAGCCTGTCGAAGACCGACCGCCGGGGCGGCGCTTCCTCCCGTACAGGGGACTGGCGCGGCTCCTCCGGGCGAGTCCTCGACTCCATGCTAGGTGCGGGTTCCCCCCTTTCTTCCTTGAAGGCGGAGGCCATTGCCCCCAGTAGTCTCTGGCGGCCAGCGGGGGTGCTACCCGGGCCTCGGAGGTAGTTCCTCATGGCCTGCTCGATCCCTTCCCACTACTGGTCAGGGAGAGCGGCCTGGGGTTGCGCGTCGATGACGGCGACAGGAGGGGAGTAGGCCGTGAGAGCCGGGCGGGCGGCATTGTGCCGGCGCCCTCGGCGATGGCGATGAACATTCATAGACGGCACCGGGATGACGGGTGTCGGTCGGAGAGTGGGGGTCACTACCTCGACCCTGTCATCGCGCCGGGCCCTCCTGGGGCGGAAAGTGCTGGGCCCTGCCTGGGCGGGTGCAGTGGGCTGGGTCTCCTTAAGTACCCAGACTTGCTTCAATTTAGCCGGCCTGTGAGCCGGCGTCCCCTTTGGTGCTATGACCGGGGCTGTGGGCATCGCCTTCTCCGTCAGCTTCGCCAGTCCTTCAAAGGAGTTACGGACTGGGACGGCCGGGACGACGCGGTCCGGTATCGGTTGGGACCTCTGTCCGTCTAGGCGGACTAGCAGGGCTCCGACAGTCATTGACTTTCCGGAGTTGGACATGCGACGCCCTGAGCCGGTGCCGGTGTTGTTTCTCCGGAGCCTTCTCCGGTGGGATGTCGACCCTTGGTGGAGCGGGCCGGTAGTGTGGTGCACGTGGTGCACGTTGCAGCTGAGCGTCGTTGTGAGGACGTTGTTGTCGCATTCGGCACAGCTCGGCCGGCAGCGGCTCCCATGGCCCCCGGGGCGGGGGCGTTGATCTGGACGTCCTCGGGCGTCTCCACGTCGAGGATCTCGGCGAAGGCCACCCCCAAGAAGTTGGGGAAGCCCACGGTGGGAGGGAAACTCCCAAAGGTGAGGGGCACCGCTAGGTAGCCGCCTCGAACGTGGTTCTGGACGGGCTGAGGGCCGCAGACGACCGCCATGGTTGGTCCCATGATGTCTCTCTCTTTTTTTTCTGCATTTAAGAAAGTAGCACAATTAGTATTACAAGGAGGGGGCCGCGGGGCCCCTTATTTCGGCAAAAAGATGAAGGGTGGATTAGTCCCACCGGGCATGCCAGAGTTGTGGACGCACTTTTCGACGCTCTTTATTCTCTTGTTGGTTTATTCGGTTTATTGAGTGCGTGGGCGTGCCAGTCACCGAGGTGACAATTCATTCGGGCTCCGAAGAGCCCATGGTGCGCTCGATCTGACTTCGTCAGATGATTGTGTGGTTCGTGTCGGGACCGAATCCCGTCGCGCCATGAAGGTCACGACGTCATTTACATCCCCCATACGAGGGAACACCCTTGATTAATTGCCGAAATTAGGGGCCCCGCGGCCGAAAAGAATAATGCTAATTACGCGAGAGAGATAGGAATAGGTCACACTGAAAGTTGTATTAAGGCCATAGACTGTCGGCCGTGTCGGCCACTCGTAGACCTTTTCGTATTCGGACACGGGTCCGTGGCAGAGTCACGATGAGAAAACCGAGGTAGGTCCCTTCAAATGTCTGTCGAGCATGCAGTAATTTTAATGAGGATTCGGAAGGTATCCGGAACGAGAAAACAAATCCGGTCCGATTAGGATGTCGGCCCGAGGTTAGATCAAAGCCTGGCCATATCGGGGTGATTCTCGAGACTCGGGCTCGACCTGAAAGGGCGGCGTTGTTGTTCCTTTTTGCCCCGGGTCCCGGGGAGAGAGAGGGCTGCAGTGTGGGCATTAGCGTCTTTTATCTGGGGCTTTCTTAGTTATATCTTCTTGGATTTCTGATTTGGTGTTTACTGTTTGTTCGTGCCTTTGTCCGAGATGATTTCTCTTCTTTTATTCATGATTATTCTTATTATTATCATTTGTTTATTATTACCCCTCCCACCTCTTTTATTGTGATTAATATTACGCGTTAAGAGTCCTTTAATTAGCGTAATTTTTATTAATTTATTTTTTATTGTTAATGCCCTTATCGCGATGTATATATGCATGCATGTAGTGTGCCGGCGAAGGGGAAACGGGAGTGTACCGCTGGGTATTGGGTGTACCGCTGGGTGGCGAAGGGGTGTACCGGTGAGGGCTGCAAAGGGGCGTACCGCTGGAGGCCAAAGGGGAGTACCGCTGGAGGGTGTGTCGGTGAAGGAGGGGGGTGATATAAAGTCTATACGTTCCCCAGGCTCGAAGTCTATACGTTGCCAAGCCCAAAGTCCGTACACTGGAGCAGAGTGGAGCAAAGTCTACGCGTTGCAATTTGAAGTCTATACGTCGACTGGCCCGAAGTCTGTACACTGGCCAAGTCTATACATCGGAGTATGAAGTCTATACACTGCCCAAGTCTGTACGCTGGATAAGTCTATACATTGGGGTGTGAAGTCTATACACTGCCCAAGTCTATACACTGGCTAAGTCTATACATTGGGGTGTGAAGTCTATACACTGCCCAAGTCTATACACTGGCTAGGTCTATACATTGGGGTGTGAAGTCCATACACTGCCCAAGTCTATACACTGGCTAGGTCTATACATTGGGGTATGAAGTCTATACACTGCCCAAGTCTATACACTGGCTATCATGAAGTCTGTACGTCGGGATATGAAGTCTATACGCTGGCTGGGGGTGTACCGGCGAAGGGAAGGAGTGGCGTACCGCTGAAGGTTGACGGGGAGCGTACCGCTGAGGGCAGAAAGGGCGTGCCGCTGGGGGTTGAAAGGGACATGGGGATGGCCTGTGCCGCTAAGGGCCAATGAGGGCGTGCTTGGTGAGGCCCGATCAGTTTTGGATCATCTGTTTTAAGGCTTTTCTTTTCTTCTTATCTTGACTTTCGTGTAGTTTTATATAAAACTCTTCCCTTGTTCTGCTTTGTTCGGTTTGGCCTCTTTTCTTGCGGGTCGGACATTCGGGCTGCCGAGTAATTAATTAGTTCGGTTCAGTTCTCGTTGTGATGCCGGCAGTAATTTGATGAGTTGGAAGGTTTCATTAATTATCCTGCTCATTTGTTGCCTCCTTTTGCCTCTTTTAATTGTTTATTAGTTTCTCACAAAAATTCGGCAGCATCTCCCCTTGACCCGGGGCGTAAGGGAGATAAAGGGAACACACCCACATGGAGTGGCGGAACCCGACAACTGGAGGTGGGCCCCCGGGGGAGCAACACCTTTATAGAGCCCCGAAAAACACGAAGGAAAATGACAGACTGAAGGCCTCAAAGGGGCATGGACCGGGGCTGGCCAAGGAGCGTGCCGCTGAAGGGGGGGCTGGAGGGTGTGCCGCTGAGGGCTGTAAAGTGTGTGCCGCTAAGGGCTGAACAGGGGTGTACCGGCCAAGAGCCAAAGGCTACAAGTGTGCCGGGCAATGGCTAGTTGGGTGTGTGTGCCGCTGAGGGCAGAAAGGGGTGTGCCGCTGAGGGCACATGGGGTGTGCCGCTGAAGGCCATTGGGTGCGTCGGCCAAGTGCCGGAAAGGTGCATCGCTGGAGGGGCCAAACAGAGTGTGTAAGCAGACTGGGGGCCTTATAAGCCATTCAGGAACAAGAAAGAGGATTCAAGGCCAGGGGTAGGCCATTTGATTACTGGATATTCGAAGAGGGGGGGGGCAAGGGTCTTCCCCCTCCCCTGGCCCAGTGAGCACAACGGAAGGCCATGTGGGGGCTCGAAGGATTCATGAGGCCAAAGCTCATAGGAGAAATCACCTCGACATGAAGACCCAAAAACACCGGAGAAATGGGGAGACGGAGGGAGAACGAACAACCCCATAAAAGACCGTGAGAGCTAGCGCAAGCCAATAAAACTCATAGAGAAATCCGAAGAGGGTGATTTTCATTTATGGGGAGCTAAGGGCCAAAGCCCTATATGCACATTACAGAGGAAATGCCCAAGACGAGGCCATGGACAAAGGAAAAGAGAAACCCAAAACAAAGAGCAGGAGGAGGAACAGAATACAAAAGGGAAGAAAGCATTGGGGGCCAAAAACCCTCGCCACTGTCCCTAACCCTCTCCCCCATTACATTGAGCTCTCTCTCCCTCTCCCTTACTCTTGCTCTCTTCCCGGTGGTCGTCGGAGGAGGCTCGCTGGAGCTTTTCTTCTTCTATTCTCCCCTCTCTTCTCTTCCTCTGCCTCTTCTTTCTGTATCTCCCCTGCCGTCTGAGCCTCTCCCTCTGTATCCGCCTCTTTCTCTATTGAAGCGGAGGGTCTTTTATACCTCCAACAGTCGAAGCCCTCCAGCCCGGCCGTTGAAGGCGGGAAGTGGCCTTGTGATGATGGCATTTGACCTGCCCCGTCCTGGGTCGTCAGGGGGTAGCTCACGTGGCCCAATGGACGGTTGCCACCTCAGACGGCTCGCTGCGCGCCAAGGAAGCGTAGGGCATGGGCTGCACGTCGTCTTGCCATTGAAAAGCTTCACGCTGTGCCGCTGGCGGGCTGAGCAAGCGTGCCGCTGGAGCCTCTGAGGGCGTGCCGCTGGAGGGCTTCAAATGGGCGTGTCGCTGGGGAGCCAAAAAGGCTTGCCGCTGAAGCCTCTGGAGGCTGTGCCGCTGAAGGACTTCAGGGCGTATCGCTGAAGGCCCCCTTTGGGGTGCACCGCTGAATAGCCCAGTGGGCGTGCCGCTGAAGACCCCACGGGGGTGTGCCGTTGAAGGCCCCCCAGGGGGTGTGCCGTTGAAGGCCCCCTGGGGCGTGCCGTTGAAGGCCCCCAGGGGGTGTGCCGTTGAAGGCCCCCTGGGGCGTGCCGTTGAAGGCCCCCTGGGGCGTGCCGCTGAAGGCCCCCAGGGGGTGTGCCGTTGAAGGCCCCCTGGGGCGTGCCGTTGAAGCCCCCCTGGGGCGTGCCGCTGCGGGGCCAGATGGGCAATGTTGAGCCCACTGTGAGCACGAGCTGCGGCCCGTTTGATTTTCTTTGGGGCCCATGGGCTGCGGGGCCTTTTGTGCTTGATTTCTCCGAGGTTTCTTCACTCGGCGGCGTTGCTGACGCGAGGCCGAGCAGGCTATCAAGGCATGCATTTTTTTGGTGTCGACAGGTAACCAGCCTACTCACCGTCTCTCTCGGGTCAGCCGCTCCACCACTCCCGGGTGGGTCAGCACCGCGTGCCGTAAGAAGGCTACGACTAGTGGACGTGTCACCGGAGGTGAGACTCGACTCACGGAAACCACCGACTAACACACTAACACCAACTCTCGGTAACCAAATAGTAGGTACGGATGACGGGGACACGCACGAGGTCCGACCGTCTCTCAAGTCACGCGGCACCCCTACCAAGGTAACTGATTTTCCGGGGACCCCCGGGCGCCCCTGTGGCTTTCACTGGGTGCCCACGGCAACCCTCGGGCCACACGCCACAACTGGATCCAAAACTCACCCAACCGGTGGCTAAGCTACCCTAAGGAACAAGGTTCGGGGGAGGGGGAAGGTCGCGCTAGGCTCCCCTAGCGCGACTCCAGAGAACGCGCTAGCAATGGGTAGCGCGATCTGTCAGATCGCGCTATCCATGGCTAGCGCGTTCACACCTGAACGCGCTAGTCTGGGCTAGCGCAATCATCAGATCGCGCCACCCATCCCTGGCGCAATCTGAACTGCCAAACCGTCATCCCTTCCGATAAACGAGCCCGGACGACACGGCGCGTTCATTACGAACGCGCCACTGGACTATAGCGCGATAACGGGTCGAGCCCGGTTCGCGAAATACATCCAGAAATCGTAAAACCACGCCCATTCACCCCCCTTGGTGAAGGGAAAACACCGGGGAATCACCCTTAGTCGTCCTAGCATGCATCTAGAGCCCCAAATCGATCAAAAACTCCAAAAAAATGATGGATCCGGCGCTCAAACTCCAAACATGAAAATAACCCTCCCGGCATGAATCAAGCCCCTCTTGGCCTCTCCACGGCCTAGAAATCACGAGGAATGCTGTAAAGAGGTCAAGGATCCGTCCCCCTACCTCAAATAAGCTCGAAATCCACCAGGAAGTCGCCGATCTCCGAATCTAGCTCGAACACGAACTCCACCCACGCGCCACGAAAAGGGCACCGCCGCGATCCTCTCGCCGCCGCCGTCGTCACCGCGCCATCGCCGTCGTCCGCCACCCGTCGCCGGAGGAGGAAGGGGCACCGCGAAGTACAACGGGCAAGAGGGGGGGAAGTGACCGTTGCGCTCACGGGAGGAAGAAAGAAGAAGAAGAAAAGAGGAAAAAGGGAAAAAGAAAAGGGAAAATAGGGGGGTATTTATAGAAAATCCAAAAAATGCCAAAAAACCCGAAAAATAGAAAATACATATTCTCGATCCTCGGAATGCACCGATCGCAACGGTGCCATCCGTGGGTAGGTGAACGACCCGGTTCACCTGCTACGGGATTCCGAAGCAATTCCCGAAACACACACGCGGAAATCGGAAAACACGCGCGGAGAAGCCGCGGACGCACTCCGGGCCTCCGAAACAACTCCGGATCGCACCGATCCGAACACGGAAGATGTCCTAAACGAAATTTCGGACACATCCGAGACCCAAAAAGAAGGATCCAAAAACTCGAGACATCACACTGTCCCTGCTGCTGCTGCTACTGCCTCTGCTGCGGGGGACCCTACTGCTGCTGCCTCTGAGGACAGTCACGCGCCATATGCCCCGACTGGTCACACCGAAAACAGATGATCGGCGCCGTGCACTGCCTACCTGGGTGATACTCGCTACACCGTGGGTACGGTCCTCGCGATCCACCCACTGATCCCTGACGCTGAAACGGGACCGGCTGCTGTACACTGCCCGATGAAGCCTGCCCCTGACCCTTGGGCTTCTTACGGAAACTTTTCTTGAGGAACTTCTTGACCTTTGAGCTGAAGGACGCGGATCATGTCACTGGAGCTACTGGTGCCGGTGCTCCAGAACCACTCGACGCATGCTGGAAGGAACCCTGCTGCTGGGTAGTCGACTACTGGCTGCGACCTGACAAAGACTGTCCCTTGCTAATCAGTCCTCGAGTCCTCTGCATATCCAACTCCAAAGAAGCCGCAACGTGAGACGCTGTCTCCAAATCGGTGGCAGCATTCGCGATCAAGTGGTGTCTCAACTCCTGCCTCAAGTCCTGAACGAACTGTGCGGTCTTCACCTTCTCATGCTCCATGATATGAGGTGCATACCGACCCAGCTCAACACATCGGGCCCTGTACTGCAACACGGACATGTCGCCCTGGACCAGCTCCAAAAACTCACGCATCCGCTGCGTAGCAATAAATTCTGGACAATAGGCACGCTCAAAAGTGCCGACGAAGTCGCCCCACGCAATCTGCTCAAGGGGACAAGACTGAAAAGACGTCTTCCACTTAGAAGACCACCACGCTCGAGCCGTACCCTATAACTGGTTGTAGGCCAACATCACTCTGTCCTCTGCAGCACACCGCGCGAAACAGAACACCCGCTCCATCTCGTCGAGTCAATCATGAGCCAGATCAGGGTCTAGCTGACCGCCATAGCAAGGGGGATGGAACTGCAAGAAATCCCTCACTGCTCGGCCTGGCCCACCCCTGGTCGACGAGCCCTCACCAGCCACTCCGTCGAACTGCTACGACATTAGCTGGTACATGCCACGAAAGAAATCCTCGGCCCCCGGAAACCTCGCAGTATCCACTGCCCCGGTGGCCGCAGGTGGCACTCTACTCTGCTCCTCCTGCTCCTGCTGAACCTCCTGATGGATCTCCGGACCTCCAGCCGACTGCCCATGCTGAGAGCGAGTACTCCGCCTCGGCTCCATACTTGCACCTGAAGCAAAAGATAGGAAACATGGAATAGCAAGGTTAAGAAAAACACATGATGCCCGATGCCAATGCCAACTGTACATCATTGCTATGGACTAGTGGACCCCCTACAATCACTTATGATTCTCGTATAACTCCACAACCACGCTCTGATACCAGCTGTAACGACCCGAGAATCCGATTACCGGGAAAGCCCGATAACCCGAGACTCGTACAGCCACCCACGAGTCCGAAGACTCGGAAGGGTTAGAAGGATGGTGTGAAAACTACACAAGTATCATAAATAATTGCAGAAATTAAACAGTTTATATAATTAAGCAGGAAATGAATTAACATTTTACAAGGTCCACAATATAACAACAAACTAACAACAATAGTCTACAACTAGTACAGAGTCAAGAAAGAAAGGTACAGCTACACGGGACATACCCCAGCTCTGACCTCTGGCACTAACGTTGGGCACCTGAATCACGCTGAGCCTCAGACGAACTCCCCTGAAGCCTCGCCTCACCTGAAACACGGTGAAAACACGTAGGGAATGAGTCTCGGAATAGACTCAGTAGGGATCACCCGAACCCTACCTCGCAAATAAAGAAACCGCTACACTAGCAGTAAGTGAGTACCTATAAATCACCTGTCTCACGGCACGAAAACTGACACACGTGCTACGACGAAACAACCAGAACACACGGCTGACACGACAAAACCCGAAGGTCGAAGTCGCAACGACGGATAATCTGACACTCCTGACCCGACAGGAGTACCTCCCACTAGAAGCACAGCCGGTAGCGTCCCCTGACGTCTTACACCGCACCGCAGGTGAACTGCCTGACGTGGTAGCGCCTACCAAAGGAACGGACACCGAACAAGTACCACGAACAAGTAACTAGCTGGGGTCACGCTCGTCAGCGTGGGTCCAACCGCCCCCAACCACGTGTGCACACACAGACCGTGCGTCCCTGGTCTTATCCTCTGACCTATTTTCCCCTCAGCCGAACTCTGGCTGTTAGACGCGGGGCCCGACGGTAACCGGTCCACAAACTGTCTCTAAGGGTCGGCCCGTACACCACGCCCTGGTGAGACCAGCACCTCGTACTGGTGGGCTACGACTAGTGGAGGGTCACTGAAGGAGTAGACTCTCAAGTCAACGGAGAACCACATCCGCATTCGACGACGTACGGGGACCGCCCCACGTACCGGCACCGTCGCACGGCGACCACGGTCAGACAAGAAAATGGGACTGCAAACCTCCCGATGCAGTCCAGTGCCTGACGGTCTACCCTAGATGCGTCACAGGCTCTGACGGTCTAGGCTGGACCGTCACAGACACCTGACGGCCCAACGCAGGCGCGCCACACTCTAGGTTGAAAATAACGTGTAACGCACCTGCCCTGGTGCGTTACAGTCTGTGACGCGCCTACCCTGGTGCGTCACAAGACATACGAGGAACAACTGTGACGCGTGCCACTCGGTGCGTCACAACATGTAACGGTCCAACGCTGGAGCGTTACATAACCTGGGGTTCGTCAACTCTGACGCACCCTCCCTGGGGCGTCACAAGGCTGTGACGCGCCAGTCCTGGTGCGTCACAGGCCTTGACCCCCCCCCCCCCAAACGGTCAAAAACCAACGGTCGTGCCAACGGTCGGAAGCCTCTGATGGCCCAACCCAGGCGCGTTACACGCCTGTGGCGGTATATCGAGGGGCCGTCACAGCCCACAGACCCCCAATTGGCAACACAGGGCTGTAACGCACCCACCTAGGCATGTTACATGATGTGACGGTCACTGGAAGGACTGTCACACCCGCCCGAGGTCGGAACGACGGGAAAAAGCCCAAAAATCCAACCACGCCCCATGCCTCCCTCGGAGAGGGGGAAATCAAAGGGAAAGACCCCTGGGGACCCCTAGCATGATACTAGGCTACCAAAACATGAAATCGCAGGCTAAATCTATAGATCGAGCGAGCTCTCCCCAAATCATGGAAAACCCCAAACCTGCTCAAACACACCCCTCTCGGCCTCCCCTCGGCCTACGAATCATGGAAATGAACGGCGGGGAGCTAGGGAACGTCACCCTACCTCAATGGAGCGAAAGCTCCGCCGAATCATTGCCGAGATCGCAAAGAACGCTTTGAAAAACCCCGCTCCTTCACGCTTCCCACGAACACCGCACGCCCCCCCGACCGCCTCGCCGCCGCGCCGTCGCCCCGCCGCCGTATGCAGCCGGAGGAAGGCTCGCGCACCGAAATGGGAGAGAGAGAGAGAGGGAGAGAGAGCTCACGGTGGGGAGGAAGAAGAAGAAGAAGAAGAAGGTGGGGGAGAGAGAAAATGAGTGGTATTTATAGAAAATCTAGAAATTCCATAAAATATCAAAAAATAGAAAATTACATTTCCGGGATCCTCGGAATGCACCGATCGCAACGGTACCACTCTCGCCTAGGTGAACGGCCCGATTCACCCGCAACGAAGTTCCGAAAGAATTACCGAAACACACACTGGAAATCGAAAAACACACGCTGAAAAGCTGCGGAACGCTTCCGGGCCTCCGAAACAACTCCGGATCGCGCCGATCTGAACACGAAAGATGTCCGAAATGAAATTCGATCTGAACACGAAAGATGTCCCAAATGAAATTCCGGACACATCGGAGCCGGACACTTCGAGAAACCCGATCTAGGACCCACGAAGAAGGATCCGAAAGGTCCGGGACACTACACGTACTCTGAGGTCGGGGGAAGCCCGACACAGGTACCTCTGGTAGCTACGGATACGCCACACCAGGAACCGCGGAAGCAGAATGACGTCACCCACCTGAAAAGCAGGGGTGAGCCTCCTGTCACTGGCCCAGTAGGGGTCACGCGGATCCCCACTGAAAAATAACGCAGTAACATGGAACAACTAAAACAGCAACAGTAGTAGTAAAGCAGGATAGCAACAGTAGTAGTAAAGCTGTAAAAGAAAACCGGGAGTGGAAGGAGTAGAAACAGCTAAAAGAAAAGGGAAAAGTCGTACCGAGCAAGCACGGCCGCCGAACTAGCCTCGGCTCCCTGAACTACTCCAGATAGTAACATCAACAGAAGGGCAAACTCTGAACTGACGAAGTCAGAAGTCACCGATCTATCGGCAAGCTCGAGACCTAAGACGAAGGCCTACGAGACCAGATAACAAGTCTAGAAAAGACCTAAACAGATGCAGACGCCCTAAAGCATACATGACTCGATTACCGTGCACACTTCCCTAGACATGACCACATACACGATCGGAACGTCGTGTATACAACAGAACACTGACCTCAGGTAAAGCCACGAGAAGGCTAACCCGGAAAGGTCACGACGTATGAGAAACGCGAGAGTCACTTGTCACGTGACGGAAGCACCCCCTCACTAGAAGAACAGCCAGCTACGTCCACTGACGTCTTATGCTGCGCCTACAAGTGTCTCGTCTACGTTGCCGCCCGAAACATGACAGAGACTAAGACATGCTCAAAACCAGAACAGAACTACAGTCGCGAGTGACTAGACAGCGTAACGCCCGTCGGCCTCAGTCCAACACCCCTGACCACGTGTGCACACACCGACTATTGCTGGAGAGTCAGACCTCTAACTAGTTTTCCCCACCCAGCAGGACGCTACTGTACAGCGGGGGCCCACGGAAACTAGCTTACAAACCGTATCTCGAGAACTGCCATGCCACCACTCCCGGGTGGGTCGACACGTCGTAACGTGTCGCCAGGCTACGACTAGTGGAGGATCACTAGACACAGACTCCAAAGCACGAGTGTTGAAGTACAGACATGCAAGGAAGCACTGTCGCATGTACCACGAAGCACCAGGGCAGCACAATGACTACCAACAGACTCAGGACAGGGCAACTGGACCTACTCACGTAACGATCCTTGAGTCTCACGACTCGGAGTCAAGATCGTTGCGCAAAGCGAAACAAGCCGCCAATCGGTCTAATCCTAAGTCAAAGAAACGACACAACCGCGTAAAATGACACACGGAGACTTGAGGGATCAACAAGACTCTCAGCACATCTAGACACGCATATCGAGATAAGATAATACCTCAAGACATCCAAAACCATGCCTCGGACTGGACAAAATTGTCGAGACACACGCAAGGTTACCTGTCAACCACTGGGTCACCCCGGGTTGACCGGAACCAGACAACGACTCTGAAGCGATACAAAGGCACTCCTGGCTACCTGACTATGGTTGTAGCCCTCATAGGGTGTCAGAAGACATCCACGAGATGACGGGAAAACCACGAGGTCAAGCCAAGATAATCAGAAGCCAAAACATCGGGAAACAACACTCAGAAATTAAGCGAAGGAACATACACTGGCGGTCATAGAATGGGTCGCTAGGTGACTGTAGCAGTCAAGGATTAGGCCGCTAAACCCAGTCAACCCTGAACCGACCTATTCGAACAAACCACCAAAGCAGTCTAACATAGACCCGCCACACGGACTAGGCGGTCCAAGAGACAGCCGCCACACTAACCGCCCTAAGACTAAGACCCAAGGCAAGCGACATGTAACGGCCTAAGAAAGGCGCGCTACAGCGAAGAAACGCATGAAGGTTGGGCCGCCAAGGTCAACCAACTTAAATCTTTACTAGGTCTAAACCACAGCAACATAAATACCGAGGTAGACCGCAAACCATCGAGACCATCCCTTCAAGACGGGAACTCGAGGGAGGCCACACACATGTGGGGAAACCCAACCGCACTCACACCGATACACGGTGACTCGATCGAGCGTAACACAAAGCCCGAGATACACACATCTACGGACACGCTAATCGAAGTAACACGGCACTTTCTGACACCACAAAAATATGGACACGGAACCCACAGGGTGTCCAGAACACTCGCGAGGCCATAGGTCGGTCATTGGGTCCCAACGGGACCGACCGGGACTCAAAACAAACGAAAACATAGCATTCTGGTCGACCTGAACCCTGGGGTCAGTCGACCTGACTGGGTCAGTCGACCGGCCCAGGTGGTCCAGTCGATCGGACCAGTAGCCAACCCAACACGCCCTCGTGGGCGATTGCCGGTCGACCGACCCATCCAGTCCAGTCGACCAGTTACGGCGGCAAAATGGCAAAACCCTAACTCCCAGGCCCGATTCCACGCCCCGTTCGATTCCGATCGAAGGGGATAACAACCACAATAATCATACCGACCTTCCACACTCCGGAAGGGATCAAAAAGACGCACAAACGGCTTGAAACGGGCAATTCCACCGAATTAACCCTATTAGGGTCACCGGGGTTCCCGGGCTCGTACCGGCCCCAAATGACAACCGAACGACACGAAATCAGTGGATCTGGAATGCTGACATTCCAGGGATTCGATTGATACTAACTGATCTAAAAATCGTCGCCGTTTTCCGGTGAACTTTGTGAACACCCCAAAAGTATGATTTTACCGAAACTGAGCGAAACCCGCTCAAACTTGCACCTAACGCGAAATTACAAGGAAAACGTAGAGGAGAAGTAGAGTTTCTGTCTCCCTACCTTCACTGAAGAAATCGTGCGTCGAAGTGACTAAACCGCGTCAAAAATGCCAAAACACGAACCACACCGATCTCGAAATCCACCGAGGGATCGCGCCACGCCACGCTCAAACCGTCGCTCCATCCCGCATCCCGATCACTTCATCGCGTCCCCGCCTCGGCCAGCTCCGCAACGGTGCGCTCCCCGTAGCGAACGGCCGAGAGACGAGAGAGAATGAGAGAGAGAAAGAGATGGGAGAAATGAGGGAGGAGAGTGGTGGGTGAGGGTTAAATAGAAAGGAAATTAGGATTTTTCCTAATTTCCAAAAATTCAATAATTGGCCTGAAAATGGACTAATTCAGAAAAATACGAAAAAATAGTCGAAACGATCCTCTCAAAGAGTACATCGCTGTTGTACTGTCCTCGAGTCAATGAACTGAGAAATAAATTCTCCACAGGATTCCATAACTAGTACAAGAGAAAAATTCACGTGGATCGTCAAACTCAATTCGGGAGCTACAAAAGTGATCCGAAACTCTCCGAAGAAGATCCGAAAGACCCAATAAGGATTCAGGGCATTACACGCTTGTTGCATTGTCTTCGCGATCCATGGGCGTGAAGGCGAAGAGGTGCGGCCTGCAGGACCTGTGGAGGAGGTGCAAACCCTCTTAACTTGATACCCCTTGCCTCCGCGAGCTGCTTCTCCCAGGGGTTGAGGCTCCAGAGGAAGGTGATCTCGCCGTTGTTCCTATTCGGCTCCACTCTCTTCATGCTGGGCCTGGTCTCGCTCCTCACCGGCCACATTGTGTCCCACCGCGAGTGGTACTTGCAGCTGAGGCGGCCGTGGGGCTTCAAACAGGTGCAATTTCTGGTGAAGAGTACTCGGGCACGGTTTTCTTGACGTTTCTGTGTGCATTTGTGTGGATTGGGATATGACTCTGTTAGGATTCCCTAGTAACAAGATTAGTTCTTCCACTACGTAGCTCCCACTGGTGGAGAGCGATCTTGTGCCCTTCTTTTCTTCTATTCTCGCACCCTACTTCTACCGACCGTTGACTTAGGCATTGGAAGGTTTTCCCCGGGGACGCACCCCTGGGCCCCCTGATCGTCAACTTCCCTCTTTTCAGGTTAAGAGAGAAGAGTGGCTGCTGCAAGAAGTCGCCCTAGATCGGATGGCTTAGGGCTTGGCGTAAGATCCAACCTCTTCACTCGTAAAAAGACATAACTTTTGAGATTATAATCTTATAATTCAAAATGTGATTTGAGTGTTACGACACCATGGATTAGGAAGATGCATTTTACACTATTTCCCTTATTTTTGTGATAAAAGTACAAGTATGTAATGTACTTTGAAGTCTTTTTCCACCATTCTCATTTGAATCTCCTTGATTTTCGTGCAAAAGTTACAGTGGAATAATTTTTGAATATTTTGAACTCACTCTCTTTTCGAGTCTTTCTCTCTCTTCTCCCTCGAATCTCTTCCGTATGGAAATCTAGGCATCTTGACATATTTGAATGGGATTATAACTTCTTGGAGATTCTAATAATTAATAATCTCATAATCTATAATTCATTAAGTTTTCAAATGCTATCTTGATGGCGGTAGACATGACGACTAAGGAGTGATGATACCAACATTCCCCTCGCCTCATCTGCCATAAATCAGGTTGGACTTTTAGGATGTGGCCTTGGGCCTAAACGGGAGGTAAACCTTCGGCCCTTGTCCTGGCCCTAGTCGTTTGAGAAGGTGAGTTTGACTTGCTGTATTTTAGGTGTATTTTGAATTTATTATTTTTTTAAATTTTTTTTGAATTGAGTTCCAAAGAATCTAAACTTAGTGCGCAAGTCACGTTATCATATTATCATCTAAAAAATAAAAAATAAAGTATACTACTTATTAAAAATAAATTTAACATTATTTATTTAATTTAATTTTTATAATTTAATAGAGACGTGATTTATATCTCAACTTAAAATAATTTAATATTAAATTTTAATTTTAATTTTAAAATAAAATTTTAAATATAGTACACACTTAAAGTGTGGAATGGGAGCGTGCAACAAGCCTCGTAACTCTCGACAAGACACAAGACTGGGCTTGAGATTTGACAAGGTCAATTTTGACATTCTCACTTAGAATAGTACAAAACCGATCACGGAACAACATCAATTGCAAAATATTGAAGTTTTAAAAGATGAATGTATAAATTACAAACGTGAGAATAAAAAAATCTGTAATTTATTTTTTAATAATGATTTACATTTGATTTATACGTAAAAAACCATATTTATTATTATTTTAACAACAACATTACTCGAAAGGTGGGTAAGGGCGATCATGGGTCGTGGCTGCTCCCTCCCTCCTCCCCCGTGCCCGCTAGTACCAAATATCCGCCATTTCCAACACATCTCTTCTGCCATTTCCACTGACTTTGTCGGTGGCGCGCCACAGGGAGAGCCCGCACGGGCGAAACACGGGGAAGGAGACCTGCACAGGAAGCCCTAGCACGCGGCTCACCACCTCCCCCGTTCCGCACATTTTGGTTGGCCGCGGGGCGGGCTTCCGTGATGCACTTGTTGCGTTGTCTTCGGGATCCATGGACGCGAAGGCGAGGAGCTGCGGCTTGCAGCCTTGAAGGGGAGTGGCCCCCTCTGGCCAAAATTTCTTATTCAAATGGGCTGAGCAGCCCAAGTAGGGCTTGATTCATAGGTGTCAGCGGCCACAGCAAACTCGCCTAGGTGAGTTATAGGTGTCTTGCCTCGCCTGGGTGTATACCTCATATGCCTTTGATAACATAGTTTGAGTGTTAAATTAGTGACCTCTGACGAGGAAACCAGATTTTGGGTCAACTTCCCCACCGAAGGGAAGTGGGTTGTTTGGGAATGATCAAAACTGTATAGAGTCAGATCGACATTGTTTTCGGTCATTACATTCCTTTTATTTTCACATAATTTGTCATGTTGTACATGTCATATTGTTTAAAATTGTCGTTCTCTTTCTCATTGACCACTTTTTATGCACAATATGTAACAATTAATAGAAGCATCTGATAAATAAACTTGAAACCATATCAAATGAACAACTTCGCTTCTGTGTTGCTGTAAAGTGGCCCTAAGTTATTGATATCCACCTTCCCTGAACTGCATTTGCTAGATGACTGATAGTTGATTAATGAATCTGACAATTCTAGCTGACTTTCATCAAACCTTTTATTTTAACCACTTTTCAGGGAAAAAAGGTTTGTTGATGTTAATGTGCTTGGTGCCATTGATATGTAAAAGCAAAGGGGAGGCTGAATTATGTGGATTGGGAAGGTTAATAGGGTGTTTTGGTTACATTTTTTTCTCTATTTTTCTCTCAAAATTAAAATTAAGGAAGAGGAGGACACTTCAACCCATTTGACAAGATCTATCCTATTTTTTAGGAAGGAATCTTATCTTGTGTAAATCTTTCTAAAAAAATAAGTTTAGAACAATTTGTTTTTGGAAAGCGCCACGACGTCTCGGGACTCCACCCACGTCCTTCCTCTCCCTCTCTTTGACACGTCCTTCTGCTGGACCTCCGCCATACACAGACGCTACCTCATCGAATCAGCCCTTCCTTCTCTTCTCCAAGTGCTCTGCCGCGAGGAATCCCCCGTGCGATGATTCCGCCCGGCTGCCCCCCGCGACCCTCCCCTCCGAGGCCGAACACTTACCCGCACCGCCATCCTCTGAGCCGCCTTCCATCGCCGAGACCTTCGCCGACCTCGGCCTCTCCCACTGGGCCATCGCCACGTGCAAGGCCCTCAACATGAATCGCCCCACTGCCATGCAGCGGCATTGCATCCCCTGCATCCTCGCCGGGGACGACGTGTTGGGGCTGGCCGAGACGGGGAGTGGAAAGACCGCCGCCTTCGCGATCCCGATCCTGCACCGGCTCGCAAAGGAGAGGGACGGCGTGTTCGTGCTCGTGGTCATGCCCACCTGCGAGCTGGCCTACAAGTTGGCCACGCAGTTCCGGGCGCTCGGCTCGTCGCTGGAGCTCAGGTGCGCCGTCATCGTCGGCAGGATGGACGTGCTCACGCAGGCAAAGACGTTGATGCAGAGACCACACGTCGTCGTCGCTCCCTCCCAGCTCCGCGCCAACTACGTACTTCAACGCCGCCCTCGCCGGGCCAGCCCCAGTCACAGTACTTGTCGGCGCGGCCGGTACTGGGGAGGGACTTGGAGGACGAGATTCGCATGGAGGACGAGGATGGCCGAACAGTTTGATATTTTTGTGACATTTTTACCAAACAGTTTGGATTGATTTTTTTTAATTTTAAAAATTAAGTTAAAAATCAGTGTATCATATTTTTTAAAGAAGAAATAGTTTCTAAAAAAAATGTTACCAGACACCCTATAAGACTTTTGTTTCTTTTTCTCTTCCAAATTTCTGGGGGCAAACCCATCCTCCTGCCTCGCCTAGCATACGTACTTTCCCTTGCTCGCTGCAATAGACAACCCCAGGACAGACACCTCAATGTTGTCGGGTCTCGTAAAACCCCAGGCTATGCTCCTACCTTGGGCAAGGTGAACGATGACTTTTAAGATGTCGATTGAAGAAATTTTTTAACTTGATTGAGTGCATTTTTACTCATGTTGATGTAGATGCTTTGGCAGCTGTCTCTATTTGCAGTTGGGACGAAGCCTAAGTTACATAATATTTTATGGATGTAAACAGGCGATACCTGGAAGAAGCTTGTCTGTGGGTGGAAGCAAACACAACCACACTCAGCATCCTGATCAGTTCGAATGCTGAAATCGCCTTGGGTTTTCTCTTGTTCCTGTCGCTGTTCTCGTTAGTCACGTATACCTCATCCAATCTTTTTTTGTTGGCTTCTTTTTCTCACTTGGTTCAGAAACGACTCTTTCAACTTTCTTGCTTTGATGCAGATGGCAGCGCAGCATATTACAGACATTCATGTACTGGGGCAGGTCCGTTTGTGTTCCATCACCATATTGTAAAAATGCATTTATTTGTTGACAGAAATCCGTATCGTTAGCCTTGATTTGTCTATGCTTGCTATGCCCTTTAATACAAGGTAGTATTGGCGGTGTTGCTTATGAGGCCTTTTATATTACTTCCTCACAAGGATGTAGTGTTGTCCCTATAAATTTTTATTTGCATGCACATTTAAACAGCGTGAAGATACTGACTTTGTCCTTTATGCTTTCCTCTGTGCCAGTTGCTCAAACTCATGTACCATGCTCCTGCAACGGCTGGCTACCATCGCAGTGTCTGGTCTCGAATTGGTCGGACTGTGTATCCTTACATCTATCGCTATGCTCCATTCTTGGCCTCGCCAATATCTGCTGTCCAAAGATGGTGGTTGAGGTAAGCAAGAAGGGTCTTGAGGAACGCGCGTCTTTCGGTAGAGTTTGAAAAACCATGGAAGAAGGATGCGTAGAGGGGGTAAAACTAGAGGAAGCTCACAGCCCTGGTTTATCCTTCTTTCCTGTTTTGTTATAACTTATTCCATTACTGTAATCAGAGCAGTGAATAGCAGCTGATGTCTGCGTAGTCCTGCATGACGGTGACTCATCCTTCATATGCAAAGAGTGGCAGATTTGGAGTAATTATTAACTCTTATACGGTGGGCAATGTTAAGGTTTTTTTTTTTGAAACTATAACAGCCGATGTATTCATTCAAATCAAACGTTCACAGTACATGGAGAGGCAGAAAGCCCAAAATGTACAAACAAACCAAACTTGACGAAGGCCACAAGGGCGACATACAAACGACGGGGACATCGAGGAACACAGTAGACCAGAGGGGGCCACCAGAGATTGTGAACTCTGGGGAATCCGAGACAGAGCCGGCCGGTGCTAAAGATGACGGGAGACTTCCCCGGGGCGCGCTGGGCAGCCATACCGCTCTTGAACAAAGCGGTGAGAAGAGAGTACTTGGGAGGCCAATATCCTGTAGGATACGGGGATAATGCGTTGTATCTCCGAGTTTCTTCGGAACCGATGAAGGAAATCCATAACCTGTAACAATCGAACCAGACCCGACCTCCCACAAAGCCCGGGAGAACAACCAAACCGGTAGAAGGGGACAGGGGAAGGGGGGACGGGAATAGAGGATGGGGAGATGATAACTTGGTGGGGTTGGGGGACGGGCGGAAAAAAGATGAATGTCGGCAGTATAGTGGTGGGTAATGGGGGAGGAGAGGAGGGGGGACGGGAGGCGGGGGAGGTGTGGGAGGGTGGGAGGGGGGGCGCGTTGGGAGGGGACAACATAGGCGGGGAGGCGGGGAATCGGTATAGGGGAAGACGGGGGAGAGGCGGAGGGTCGGAGGGTTTGGGGAAAAGAGATGGGGGAGGGGCAGAGACCGGCGGAGAAGGAGGGAAGGAGGTTGGATGGGCAAAGACCGACGGAGAGGAGGGGGGTCGAGAGGTGGGTAGGAAGGGGACCGCCGACGGAGCGCTCGGGGGGCGATGGGAGGGAAGTGGGGCGAGGGGACGGCAGAGGGGGGTGGGAGGTCAGAGGGCCGGCGGGGGTGGAAGGAAGAGGGGTGGGGAGGCCTGGGAAAGGGGGGGGGAACAGGGACGTGGGTCAACTGGGAGAGAACGGGAACGGAGAGGGGTAGGGGGGGAGCCCGGGGACGGAGGAAGGAGAGGGGTAGGGCACGGGGACGACACCGGAGGGAAGAAGGGGGAGGGGGGAAGGGCTTCCAGAGGAGATCGGAGTGACAGTTCCAGGGAGGGATGGAGACCCCCTGACAAAAACACCGGGACGAGCCCTTGGGGACTCACCTTGCAAAAACCTCCTGAGCGGAGAAGGAGAGGGGGGGGAACTCCCGAGGGGAGCTCCCCCCCCCTCCCCGCCTGAAGTTCCGCGGGGATTGCTCGTGACCAGGGAAGACTACGGCTTGGCGTGCAATGTCGGCCGCGCCTCCGGGCAGTGTTAAGGTTGGTCTGCGATGTTCAAGTGCATGCAATTCATGAGGTACAAGTGTATGCTGAAAAACAAGGGCTCGTAGAATTTTAAAACCTTACTCAATCGCATGAACTTTTTTAAAAGTATACGTATATAAAAATGTATTCAAATATTTACTTATATGGGCATCTAACACTTTGGCATTGGATGTCAGCTTTCAAGTAAGATGGATCTTTTTTTGAATAAATTTAATGTTTTAAACATGTATTTGCACTGAGAAAAATTAGGATGACAGCACCATGATTGCCGTTTCATACTTTTGTCTTCGTTTGCAGGTGTTCCTTTCTGTGTTGTACATTAATAGTAGGGTAACGATTAAGGGACTATCCTTAGCTGTAAGCTTGCTGAAAGACTAATGGTTACCTGTTAGAGTGTGGAGTCCGAACTCTTTATCGTGCGTCTTTGCATAACAAAATTTATGTTTATAGGAGGGGCATTATTATCTTTTATACTCTGACTATTGGGCGCCCTAATCTCCTTGTATAAAAGGGCTGTGAACTCTCTCTTTGTATTGTCCTGGTGTGTTTTTATCATAGAAGAAATCTTACTGCGACCGTAGACGTAGGAATGCACATCATCTCTGAATCACGTAAATCTCGATATTTTTGTGATTTGATCTTTTTCTTTCCCTTTTCTTCTTCCTCCTCTGTTGTTCGTCCATCTCTACAGATACTCCGATCTCTAATATACCCATCATGTCACTTTCTCGAGAGGTAAAAAATTGGTGAATGTATTTATTTATTATAATGTTTCTCTCTTCAACAAAGTGCCTTAGTTGCATGACAGACTTGGTCTAGATTGCATTCGGTAAAATGCAAATTTATAAATTTATTAGATAATTTAATCATACAATATTGGTAAAACTTTGCAATTAGATGATACTTTTCGGTTTGACTTTAGTCGAAGGTCCAAGAATTAAATGACAGTTCTGGTTGTCCTTGAATATCAATGATTGTATTTCTTTGACTCTTCATAATTTTTTGATATTCCCATACAGCATGTATAGGGATCATGCCCCACTCTTATTATATAATTTCCTATAATTTAATATTTTAAACCGGTGAGAATACGATAAAATAAGAAAAATGAACCATTATTTAAATGTCCCGGATCCGAAGACTAGTTTTCATCTTCTTCTTCCTTCTTCCTTCTTCCCATCCACACGCAGGCGTGGGTGACAAGAGCGTGGGTGAAAAGACAAGCCCGTTGACGTGGGAAAATGTAATTAGACAAGTCATATGCTTAATCTGATGGCTCTAATATAATGACCGGTCATTTTGGCAACATGGCGTACTAACAGCATTTTGAGACAACTGGAGAATTGGACCGTGTGACACCAATTTGTGTCAGAAGGTCAATGGTGGCCCACCATACATCGTTCGACTCGACAAATGTCTTTCCGTAAGAAGAGTGGGCAGTGACTTCATTCTTTATGTCACAACTTGGTGGTTTTTGTATTTATGTAAAACACCTAGAGATGTATGCATAAACAAAACACCCTTTTAGTGATCTCCTTTTTTGAAAGCAGGCATATTTTGCAAAATTTTGCGCCTTAGAAAGCCATTTTAGTGTTCGACCTCTACTGTAAGGAGCCATGGGTAGGAAAGTATCAATAGGCACACTAGTCAGTCACTCTACTGACTGCCGACTTGGTTTTTCCTTAGGCAAAGGGTCATATAAGATCTGGTAGTTGTCCTTCTCCTTCAAAGTAATTATATTGAAGTTGAAAAGGCAGGAGTTCAAGCATTTCTATTTGAAGTTTGCCCCCAAACATGTCCCTTAATCATGCATTTGCTATCAGCTTATCACTTTCTTGTCCTATACCCAACTCAAAATTGGAAGAAAAAAAAAGAGATTTTAACATAGTGGGAGGATTAATTAGTTGATTCTTTCTCATTATTCCCAAAAACTTTCAGATTGTCAATGGGGGCAAGAGAGTCTCTACATCACATCATCTGCACGAAGACTAAGACATCATTGAAAATATAAAAATATAATGATTAAGATTAAAAATATTTATTTACAAAAATTATTCACATCCGATTGCAATATTGTCTCACAAACTATTTGAAATTGCTTCTCAAATCCAACCAAAGTAGATGCCTGAGACTGAGAGTCATACGAGGCAGCTTCTATGACTTGACAAAGACCACATCAAATCAACAGGGGTGGGAGTTATTTTACATTCTTTAAAGTTCCAGGGAGTTACATGCAAAAACAGCGCCACAAAACTATTGACTGGGTCAGTGGGCACAGCCATGGCCCATGGCACATGAGCCAAAGTCTACGGAAAGAAGAGGTCCGTAAATGGGACGCGTGGCGACTTTCTATTGGTCGGGAGCAATGTACCATGGTATGTGTAGGTCTTAGACTGGGTGAGGCCGAGGAACTCCATAGCGGACTTGGCCATGACGGCGGCGAACTCCGGGAAGCTGATGACCCCGTCGCCGTCGCCGTCGGCCTCCCGGATCATCTCAGTGAGCTCCACGAAGGTGAGCGGGTTGCCCATCTTGGCCATGGCCCGCGCCAGCTCCGGCGCAGTGATGTACCCGTTGCCGTCGCGGTCGAAGTCCCGGAACACCTCCAGCAGCAGCTCCTGGTCGGCGAGGGTTCTCTCCGTGACCACGGGCTCGATCGATGGCGGCCGCGAGCTCCTCGAACTCCACGGCCCCGTTTCCGTTGGCGTCCATGTCGGTGAGGAGGGCGCTGACCTGGTCGCCGGTGGGCTTGAGGCCCAGAGAGCGGAGGAGCGCCGCCAGCTCCAGGTGGGTCAGGCTGCCGTCCGAGTCCATGTCGAACCGGGCGAAGATCTCCCTCAGCTGCTTCAGGTGGTTCCCCTGCGGCGCTCGGCCCATCTCTGCATGCAAATCGCAGAAAGATGACTCCCACAAGCTGATCGTTTCTATACAGGTACGTACGTAGAAGGGAATATATATGGAGGTGATCCAGATGATGTTATAGTGCTGCCAATGGTGATGGTTTGATCCTATGCACGGGATTAATATTATTGGAGGTGGTGGTGGTGGTACTAAAAATGGTGATGGTTTGATCCACAGCAAAAGAAGGAGCTGGTGACACAGGGAGGAGAGGATAAGAGAGGAGAGGCATGGAAGGGTTTCCGCTTCAGCTGGTGGTCTGAGCAGGCAGCTGCTGCTTCTTCTTCTTCCTCTTCTGTTTCTTATCCTGCGGCTTTCTTGGGTCGGTATGCTAACAGGTGGGTTGTTGAGAGGAAGGGGGAAGGAAGACGCGTTGGACGGCGTCGGTGATCTGAGGAGAGAGATGGACGGCTGGGATGTTCTGGATGGATGGGTACACCTTGCTCCCGTTCGTTATCTCCGTTTTCTAATTGGTAGGGAGGGGGTTGCATGTGGCCAGATGGACCTAACATGACAGCTTCCACGTAAAAAAAAAGGGCGGGGGGGGGAGACGATAAGATAACATGACAGCTCCTAGTAGAGGAGAGGAGAGGAGGAAGGGGTGGGGGAAGGCGACGAAGGTAGAATCTTTTAAGTGATTTTTACTTATACACCTATCTAAAATTTGATTTTATCAAATATATCTTTTATTAGAGCGTATTATCGTGACTATCTTCAAAATATGGATAATATTATGATTATGTCATCGTCGTAACTCTCGTGTGTTTAATTCGAGTTAAGTGTGAGTTAATGAGTAAGATTTATATATATATATATATATTCATGTAAAATTTGATTTTGTCACATATATCTTAGATCTAACGACTGTTGTTGTAGCCGGAGATTGGAACTGGTCGACTGACCGTTGAAGTGTATAGCCAAAGATTGAAACTGGAGACTGGAACTGGAGTTGGCCGGTTGACTGATGATGTATAGTAACCGAAAGATTGGGACTGGTCGAAGCTCGTCCACGGGACTACAATCGTAGATAACATATTTCACGGAATATTCTCCTCCTATTCTATCGACGATGACAGTAAATTAAAAAAATATAATCATAATATTTTTATCTAAATAAAAGATATACACGATAATATACTCAAATAAAAAATATATTTGATAAAATTAAACTTTATGAAAATATATACATAAAAATCCCATTCTTTAATGCAATGCCGAGAGCGCAGGACAGGTGCCCCGTAAAGTTGGTGAGCTGCTATTATTATATCTGAGTAGGATTTATAACGTTCGGTAAGGTAGGTAGAAAAGGAAAGATATGGGGTGCATGATTTATATGTTTTAGAATCGCGTTAATTAAATTAATCGATCGGCCTCCAACTTAAAACCTTATGCCCTGCTCGGTGGTTCGAGCATTAAGTTTGATATGACGCTAGTTTTGATATTAATATTTTAAATTTTTTACATGAAAATTATTATTTGAAGTGAATTTATAAAAAATATTTTTAAAAATATATTATCAAACGTATCACTCAGTTTATTCAAATGGTACATAAATATTATTTAAGTATGATTTTTTTTAATTTTTGATAAAAATAAATGATATGACTATACATAAATATGATATTTTTTCACAAATGAAATTTATACAGTGATATATCAAACTAAGATATTTATAAAAATACTTTTATAAGTTTTTATTTAATAATAATTTTTATGTAAAAAATCTTCATATTTTTAGAGTATAGCCAAAATATGGTGGATCTCAAACTAAAATTGGAACGGATTTACTTTGGTGCGTAATTTAATTTATGGATTGGACTGAATTTCGTGTTTCTAAATGAGATTCAAAAATTATTGTTAGATATAAATTTGTAAAAAATTATTCATACAAATATATTAACAGACATGTGACTAGATTAATTTAAATAGTATATGAATATCATTTAAACATGATTTTTTTTTAAAAATTTGATTAAAAAATGATATATCAATATGATATTTTTACGTAATTTAAATTTACACGGTGATATAACTGTTAATATATTTTGAGGAATAATATTTTTACAAATTAACCTCTGGTAATAATTTTCATATAAAAAACCCCTTTCTAAATCTACTCACTTAAACTCATGAATATTTAGATCCGGTTCATAATTTTTTTTTAATATTATTAGTATGCTCACACATTCGTATTTATTCTTACAATTCCGACGCATGAGATTAACGCGTACAGAGTCTATCTTAAGGTTCGAAAAATATAAAAGACTCTTATTGATAAAATGCAAATGCTCTATGATTCTAAAGAGGACTTAAAACCGATCAGTATATGATATTTGTGATTGATGGCAGAAAAACATCACGTGTCCGCGGGAATTGCAGAAGAACCCATTCATATCAAACTGCTCTGCATTCGACCTGCTATGCAGAAAAAATCAGTCCATACATAGTTTATGAGTTCAATCTGTCTAATATGATTAAGGCGGTCAATGGGTCAGGCTGACCCGACATATCCGTGGGCCTGGCCCGATTTCGGGCCAGGTCGCAAGACATTTTTCGGCGCGTGAGTCCTTAGTAGGGTCTAAAAGTCTAGCCCGACTAGACTCGCGGGCCGAGCTCGGGCTTTGAGTTCGGCCTGTGAGCCGGCCCAACCCGTTCTCTTTTTTTTTCTCCCTTCAAAATTTAAAAACTACTTAGTTAAAATTATGTTATTTTATTTGATTATAAAGTTTAAAACTCTATTTTCACACAAATTATTTAATTAATATCAAATTTCTAATTAATTTAGTGAGATTATAAATTTCATATTATTAAGTATATTAACTTTTATTTTTTATTTAAGTTGTAGGGCCGGGCCTAATTAGTCGGGCTTTACGATTTTTTTAAAGTGTCGGGCCCGACCCGGCCCGGCCTGACATAGCTCGGACCCAGGCCGGGCACGAGCTTTAATATTAATAAGTCGGGCTCGGGCCGGGCTTGGCCGACCTAAGCCCGGCCCGAGCTCGACCCATTGACAGCCCAACCTGCAGGACCTGAGGAGGAGGTGCAACCCTCTTAACTTGATACCCCTCGCCTCCGCAAGCTACTTCTCCCAGGGGTTAAGGCTCCAGAGGAAGGTGATCTCGCGCTATTCCTATTCAGCTCCACTCTCTTCGTGCTGGGCCTTGTCTCGCTCCTCACCGGCCACATTGTGTCCCACCTCGAGTGGTACTCGCAACTGAGGCGGCCGTGAGACTTCAAACATGTAAAATTTCTAGTGAAGCGTACTCGGGCACAGTTTTCTTGACATTTCTATGTGCATGAGCGTGGATTGGGATATGACTATGTTAGGATTCGCTCGTAATGAGATTAGTTCTTCCACCACATTGCTCCCACTGGTGGAGAGCGATCTTGTGCCCTTCTTTTCTTCTGTTCTCGCATCCTGCTTCTATCGACCGTTGACTTAGGTATTGGATAGTTTTTCCCGGGGACACACCCCTGGGCCCCCTGATCGTCAACTTCCCTCTTTTCAGGTTAATAGAGAAGGGTGGCTGCTGCAAGAAGTCGCCTAGATCAGATGGCTCAGGGCTTGGAGCAAGATCCAGCCTCTTCACTCGTAAAAAAACATAACTTTTGAGATGATAATCTTATAATTCAAATTGTGATTTGAGTGTTACAACAACATGGATTAGGAAGATACATTTTACACTATTTCCTTATTTTTGTGATAAAAGTACATGTATGCAATGTACTTTGAAGTTTTTTTCCATCATTCTCATTTGAATCTCCTTGACTTTCGTGCAAAAATTACATTGAATAATTTTTAAAGATTTTGAACCCACTCTCTTTTTGAGTCTTTCTCTCTCTTCTCCCTCGAATCTCTTCCATATAAAATCTAGGCATCTTGACATATGTCAATGAGATTATAACCTTTTGGAGATTCCAATAATTAATAATCTCATAATCTATAATTCATTAAGTTTTCAAATGCTATCTTGACGGCGGTAGACATGACGACTAAAGAGTGATGATATCAACATTCCCCTCGCCTCATCTGTCATAAATCAGGTTGGACTTTTTGGATGTGGCCTTGGGCCTAAACGGAGGTAAACCTTCGGGCCTTGGGCTGGCCCTAGTCGTTTGAGAAGGCGAGTTTGACTTGCTACATATTTAGGTATATTTTAAATTTATTATTTTTTAATTTCCAAAGAATCAAAACTTAGTGTGCAAGTCACGCTATCGTATTATCATCTAAAAAATAATAAATAAAGGATATTAATTTTTAAAAATAAATTAATATTATCTATTTAATTTATGTTTTATTTGTATAATTTAATAGAGACGTGATTTATATCTCAACTTAAAATATTTTAATATTTATTTTAAAATTTAAAATAAAATTTTAAATATAATACACACTACAGCATGGATTGGGAGCGTGCAACAAACCTCGTAACTCTCGACAAGACACAAGACTAGGCTTCAGATTTGGCAAGGTCAATTTTGATATTCCCACTTAGAATAGTACAAAATCGATCACGGAACAACATCAATTGCAAAATATTAAAGTTTTAAAAGATGAATGTGTAAATTACAAATGTGAGAATAAAAAATCTATAATTTATATTTTAATAATGATTTACATTTGATTTATACCTAAAAACCCCTATTTATTATTATTTTAACAACAACGCTACTCGAAAGATGGGTTAGGGCGATCGTGGGTCATGGCTGCTCCCTCCCTCCTCCCCCGTGCTCGCCAGTACCGAGTATTCACCATTTCCAACACATCTCTTATGCCATTTCCACCACCTCTGTCGGTGGCGGGCCACAGGAAGAGTCTGCACGGCCGAAATAGGGGGGAGGAGACCTGCACAGGAAGCCCTCGCACGCGGCTCACCACCTCCTTGTTCAGCACATTTTGGTTGGGGGCGAGGCGGCGAGGCGAGGCGGCTTCTGTGATGCGATTGTTGTGTTGTCTTCGGGATCCATGGGCGTGAAGGCGAGGAGGTGCGACTTGCAGGACCTGAGGAGGAGGTGCAACCCTCTTAACTTGATACCCCTCGCCTCCACGAGCTGCTTCTCCTAGGGGTTGAGGCTCTAGAGGAAGGTGATCTCGCCGTTGTTCCTATTCGACTCCACTCTCTTCGTGCTGGGCTTGGTCGCTCTCCTCACCGGCCACATTGTGTTCCATCGCGAGTGGTACTCGCAGCTGAGGCGGCCGTGGGGCTTCAAATAGGTGCAATTTATGGTGAAGCGTACTCGGGCACAGTTTTCTTGACATTTCTGTGTGCATGAGCGTGGATTGGGATATGACTATGTTAGGATTCGCTCGTAATGAGATTAATTCTTCCACCACGTAGCTCCCATTGGTGGAGAGTGATCTTGTGTCCTTCTTTTCTTCTGTTCTCGCATCCTGCTTCTACCGGCTGTTGACTTACGCATTGGAGGGTTTTCCCCAGAGACGCACCCCTGAGCCCCCTAATCGTCAACTTCCCTCTTTTAGGTTAAGAGAGAAGAGTGGACTGCTGCAAGAAGTCGCCCTAGATCGGATGGCTCAGGGCTTGGCGCAAGATCCAACCTCTTAGCTCGTAAAAAACATAACTTTTGAGATGATAATCTTATAATTCAAAATGTGATTTGAGTGTTACGACAACATGGATTAGGAATATGCATTTTACACTATTTCCCTTATTTTTGTGATAAAAGTACAAGTATGTGATATACTTCGAAGTCTTTTTCACCATTCTCATTTGAATCTCCTTGACTTTCGTGCAAAAGTTACATTGGAATAATTTTTGAAGATTTTAACCCACTCTCTTTTTGATTCTTTCTCTCTCTTCTCCCTCAAATCTCTTCCGTATAGAAATCTTGACATCTTGACATATTTGAACGAGTATAATCTTTTGGAGATTCCAATAATTAATAATCTCATAATCTATAATTCATTAGCTTTTCAAATGCTATCTTGATGGCGGTAGACATGACGACTAAAGAGTGATGATATCAACATTCCCCTCGCCTCATCTGCCATAAATCAGGTTGGGCTTTTTGGATGTGGCCTTGGGCCTAAACGGGAGGTAAACCTTCGGGCCTTGGGCCGGCCCTAGTCGTTTGAGAAGAAGAGTTTGACTTGCTACATATTTAGGTGTATTTTAAATTTATTATTTTTTAATTTTTTTGAATTTCCAAAGAATCAAAACTTAGTGTGCAAGTCACGTTATCATATTATTATCTAAAAAATAGAAAATAAAATACATTATTTTTTAATAATAAATTTAATATTATTTATTTAATATTAATATTTATTTTTTATAATTTATTAGAGACGTGATTTATATCTCAACTTAAAATATTTTAATATTTGTTTTAAAATTTAAAATAAAAGTTTAAATATAATACACACTTAAAATGTGGAATGGGAGCGTG
>JAHNEJ010003325.1:0-293183 GCA_022559845.1 Amorphophallus konjac | reverse complement strand
GTCACATGCGAGTAACGCACTGAGCCCGACGCGTTGCTTGCAAGCGACGCGCCAGGGTAAGCGCGTTACTTTCCCTGTGGTTTTCGTGGGTGTGGGGTGCCATGTGACGCCCTGGCCTAGGTGCGCCGCTTCCAAGCGACGCACTAGGGTGGGCGCGTCGCTTCCCCCTACCCCCTGGCCGTGTGACGGTTCGCCTTAGACCGCTATTTCCAAGTGACGGCCCTAGAGTGGACCGCCATTTGGCAGTGACGGTCTGAGGGTAGACCGCCACTTCCTGTGTTGCCCCATGAGGGTGGCAACCTCGCTTTTCTCCGACCGTGGTCTCCGTGCGACGGGACTGGTGCGTGGGGTGATTCCCACACGTTGTCGGGCTTGGGCGTTGTTTTCCGTAACTTGAGAGTCTACTCCTTCAGTGACCCTCCACTAGTCGTAGCCTACTAGTACGCGTGTGCTAGTCGCACCAGGGAGTGGTGTACGGGCTGACCTTTAGAGACGGTTTGTGGACCGGTTACCGTTGGGCCCCACGTCTTGCAGCCAGAGTCCGGCTGAGGGGAAAACCGGTCAGAGGGCCAGACCTGGGACGCGTGGTCTGTGTGTGCACACGTGGTTGGGGGCGGTTGGACCCACGTCGACGGGCGTGACCCCAGCTAGTCACTTGTTTGTGGTTACTTGTACGGTGTTTGCGCCTCGGGTAGGACCTACCATGTCAGGCGGTTCACCTGCGGTGCGGTGTAAGACGTCAGGGGACGCTACCGGCTGTGCTTCTAGTGGGTGGTACTCCTGTCGAGTACGGAGTGTCAGACTGTCAGTCGTGTGTTTCCGACCTTCGGGTTTTGACGGTTCGACCGTTGAGTTTCGGTCTTCTCGTACCGTGGCACGTGTGTCGGTTTGCGTGCCGTAGGGTCTAGTTCTGTAGAGTACAGGGCTTTCCTTTCCGAGGTACTTTCCTACCGCTAGAGTAGTGGTTTCTCGTTTTTCGAGGTTGGGTTCGAATGATCCCTACTGAGTCTTGTTCCGAGACTCATTCCCTGCGTGATTTCACCGTGTTTCAGGTGAGACGCCACCTTCGGGGAGCGTGTCAGGAGCGCAGCGGAAGCGTGGTGCGGGTGTCCAGAGGTAGTGCCAGAGGTCAGAGCCGGGGGATGCCCCGTGTAGCTGTACTTTTCTTTCTTGTCACTGTACTAGTCGTGGACTACTGTTGCTGTTGTTGTTATTTTATTGTGGACCATGTAAAATGTTAAATTCATTTCCTGCTTAATATTATAACTGTTTAATTTCTGCAATTATTTGTGATACTTGTGTAGTTTCCACACCATCCTTTTAACCCTTCCGAGTCTTCGGACTCGTAGGTGGCGGTACGAGTCTCGGGTTATCGGCCTTCCCGGTAATCGGATTCTCGGGTCGTTACACCATCACCAGCAACAACAACAGCAACCACAACCTCAGTATCATCAAGTTCCACCCCCGGGAAATTACGGCCCACCACAACAACGGATGAGGCCCATTGGACCCAAAAGAGCCCATTATCCACCATTGCCCGAGGCATTGCCGGACATTTTTAATGCCCTCATGGCTGCCAACCTACTTACTTTGCCCAAAGAAAAGTTTGCATGGCCCCCAAATGCTTATACCTCCAGGTACTGTGTCTATCACAGACAGCCGGGTCATACGGTGGAGAATTGTTTCAACTTCAAAGATTACATTTACGACATGAATGATCTCGGTGAAATCGATTGGGATGAAATGAGGCGATGCATCGCCACCCTAAAGGCCAGGAGACCTCCGCCTAGGCCACAGTTACCACAACAACCACATCAACAACAACAGCCTTAGCAGGCCCCACAACAGCAGCCTAATATGGGCATCATCCATAACCCGCTTCCGGAGCACCAACAGCCCAACTACCAGGTTAATCCGATTTCCTCCTTCTCGGAAGTTGGAAGAGAGCAAACCTGTCATTTAGAAAGCACCTCTGTCCTTGCTACCAGTCATACCACCAATCAGCCTCCTCGTCTCCTTCAAACATCATCTTCTTACCATTCAACCCCCTCACAACCCCTATTTGGTCCTTCTCCCGTTCCACAGCCATCACGCCCTCTTATTCGTACCCCTACCGTCAATTCACCGTTAGTCCATCACCAAAGGCCATTTCCCACACCTTTTTCACCCCCAAGTCCCCTGATCACTTCTTATTCCTCTAATTTACCATCTACCTCTATCGCACCTTTACCTCCGCCTTCTAACCTTTTTACCGCCCATTACCCGTATGACACACCATCCACCTCTACCCCCATTGAACCTCCTCCTCCACCATCTAAACCTCTTATCATTCACCGTTCATCTGAGGTCCCCTCTACTTCCACTATACCCCCTCCACTATATAAACCCCTTATCGTCCATCATCTACCCCAAGTCACCTCCTTTTCTAATCTACCTCAACCTTCCAAACCCCTTATCATTCACCGTTCGTCCGAGATTTCCTCTACTTCCACTATACCCCCTCCACCATATAAACCCCTTATCATCCACCATTCACCCGAGATTCCCTCTACTTCCCCTATTCTTTCACATTCTAAACCCCTCATCATCCGTGATTCACCCGAGATTCCTTCTACCTCTACTATACCTCCGCCAAGCAAACCCCTAATCAAAACCCCTACACCCATCATAACCCCTATCCCACCAACCGTTCCTCCACTATTACCCCTTAAACCCTTGTTAAAGTCCACACCCAATACCATAGAGGTGCAACAAGACCCACAAGCAATGGTGCTCCGGAGTGGAAGGATGTTCCACCAGGTGTTTTCCCAGAATAGTCAGGCCCCTGAACAATCTCAGCCCCAGAAAGATAAGGAAGAGCAGTCAGAAGAGTCTATCCCTGGGACCCAGTATGATTTGCTAAAACATCTGGATAAGACGCCTGCCCGTATCTCCATCCTTGAGCTGATTAAAAGATCCCCATCTCACCAAGAAGCTTTAAGGGAATATCTCCAAAAAGTCATGGTGAACGAGGATCTCCTTGTGGAGAAAATCTCGGCAGTCCTGACGCCCACTGATACACAACCGCCTATCATGTTTCACAATCACGAGCTTGCCCCCAAGGAAGCTCGGAAATATGCGTTGTGTATTGCGGTGAAAATCAATGGCGTGTTAGTGGATCCGTGCCTGGTGGACACGGGCGCGTCTATAAATGTGATTTCCCCGAGTACTCTCCAAGCATGTGGGGTTGATGAAGAACAACTCATGCCCTCCTCAATTACAGTCACGGCCTACGACAACAGTAAGAGGCCGCCAATGGGGATGATTGCCCTCAATGTAGAACTAGGTCCTGTATCAGTCTTTACGGAATTTCATGTCCTTGATATGGATCCCACTTTCAAGGCTATACTAGGCCGTACCTACATTGAAGCTATGAATGCTGTATCATCCACCAATCATCAGTGTTTGAAATTTTCATATAAAGGATGGGTTATCAAGGTAATGAGCATGCCCATCTGTTCTACGGTGGATGCTATCAACACCTCTTTGCCTTCGGTCTGGCCGACTCATCGGCCCATACTATCCTTGTTGGATGTGTATGACCCCTGTCGTGCTCCCTTCAGACAACAAAAGCCATTCCCTATGTTAAACTCACGTCTTCCCTTCCGCTCCAAAGGATGGGAGATTATGAGAAATATTGGCTACCAAGATGGCAAAGGTCTAGGGGCACAACTGCAAGGAAGGCTGAGACCACTCCAAAAGATAAAGCCAATCCATAGAGCTGGCTTGGGTTTTAAGGGGCCATTCGAATCAGACGGCAAACCCCTCACTTGGACTTTGTCCTCACATTTCAAAAAGGGGCCCATCGTCCAAATGGGAGATCCTCCACCGGAATCACCTGGGGGGTCACGGGATGTATTTTTAGCTCAAGGAGGTTCAAGGATCCCTAAAAGAGGAAAGATTGTCCACATGGATTGTGAATGGTATAAATGGTTTGACATACCAGATATATCTATTGCACTGGAAAGAATGTTCTCGCCTCCACATCTAGAAGGGTCGTCTTTGATCTCCGAAATGCCAGGGGACACCACCACACTTGCCAGAATGTCAAACCCTCCTCGCCAAGAGGATGTTGTCATCAACGGGTCATCACCCGTCACCAATATTGTCACCGACGGCTCACTAGCCGTCATTTTCTCTACCCACCTATCACAGCCTCTGTTGTTGTCTCCTTCCTGGGCTAGACAGTTATCTGATGATCTTCCTAGGTCCCCTTCTTTACTCATATACCTACGTGGGTTTCTTAACTCACGCCAGATTTTCAATCACGATCTGCTCTACGAGCTACACAACCCTCTAGCTCTAATTCCCTTTTCACCTCCTCCAATTTCTTTTCATTGTTTTGTTATCAAAAATGAAAACGAAAAAAAAACGCCAATTTCCCAACTCCCCAACAACACATCTTTGTTGAGGAAACATCCTATATCTCCCATGAGTGTGCCCCGACTTACGGGCCACTCATTCAAGGTCCTTTGAGTGACCTTCTTTACCCCTCCTCTGAGGGGTCCTTCCCTGTACATTCTTCACTATCCTCTTTAGCTTCTTCTTCTTCTGTAAATAATGTGTGTCAGGTTAGGAATAAGTCAAGGGTAGTGCCCAAGAAGAAATCCAAGGGTAAGTAGATTCCCCGTCGGTTCCTTTTGGATTTAGCCACTAGATGTCAAGCCCTTCTAGCCATTCCTCAATTGCTATAAAATCCTATCCAATTGCCAGAGATAGAATGTGAAAATGATGGTGTGATTGATGAAGGGTACGAGGTTTATGAAATCACCAATGATGAGTACCCCATTGAAGAAGAGGATGAAGAATATGAGGATGCGGCCGATGCCTATGCTAGTGGAATGAGCAGATTTGACGAGCCGTCGGCCGCTGTAGAAGAGTCTACCAAAGAGATTAACCTGGGAACTGAGGAAGACCCTAGGATTGTCCTCATAAGTGATGATTTACCATCATCTGACGAAGAGGCATTAATTAAGGTTCTCGAGGATTATAAGAACACGTTTGCATGGAGCTATAAGGATATGTCAGGATTGGATTCTACTCTGGTCGAGCATCGTCTCACTCTCAAACCAGGATCCATCTCGGTAAAGCAACGGTTAAGACGTTTTCGCCCACAAATGGCTTTAAAAATGAAGGAAGATGTCGACAAGCTCCACAAAACTAGGTTCATAAGAGTCGTCCTTTATCCTCAGTGGGTCGCAAACATTATTCCGATCATGAAGAAAGATGGAAAAGTGAGAATTTCTTTTGACTTCCGGGACCTTAACCGTGCGTGTCCGAAGGATGATTTCCCTTTGCCTCATATTGATGTGTTGATTGATAACACGGCAGGATATGAAACCCTTTCATTTATGGATGGATTTTCTAGATACAATCAAATCCGTTTGGCAGAAGAAGATCAGGAGAAAACCTCATTCACTACTCCCTGGGGAACTTACTGTTATGTGGTCATGCCATTTGGACTGAAGAACGCTGGAGCCACTTACCAAAGGTCTATGATGGCAATATTCCATGACATGATGCACATATATTTGGAGGTATATGTGGATGATTTGTTGGTAAAATCCAAAACTAGGGCGGAACATCCCGAGGTCCTTGCAAAGGTGTTGCAAAGATCGCGTGAATTCAATTTGAAAATGAATCCAAAGAAATGTGTGTTTGGTGTATCATCGGGCAAGTTACTTGGCTTCATTGTGAGCAAAAGGGGTATTGAGATAGATCCCAATAAGGCTAAGGCAATTAGGGATATGCCACCCCCGAAGAATTTGAGAGAAGTTCGAGGATTAATCGGGAGGTTGCAATTTATCCGTCGCTTTGTGTCGCAACACTCGCAAAGGTGCCGGCCCTTCTACGAGTTGACCAAAGCAGGGACCAAATTTTGTTGGGATTCCAAGTGTCAGAATGCTTTTGACGGATTAAAGGAATATCTGGCCAACCCGCCTGTTCTCACTCCACCTATTCCAGATAAGCCTTTGATTATATATATCTCGGTCCTAGACGACTCTGTGGGAGCCGTCCTGGCACAAATTAATGAGGAAGGTAAGGAACGGGCAACCTATTACTTGTCCAAACTCCTCAACCCCTGTGAGCGAAAGTATACTGCCATGGAAAGGACCTGTGCCGCCCTTGTGTGGGTGGTACAGAAATTGAAACATTACTTTCTGGCTCACGAAGTCCACTTGATTGCTCGGATGAATCCTATCAAATTTCTCTTGGAAAAGTCTGTCCTTACTGATAGGCTAGCACGTTGGCAAAGTTTTCTATCTCAGTTTGACATCACCTATATTCAACAAAAGGTAATCAAAGGCTATGCTATAGCCGAGCATCTCGCTCATCACCCTCTCCCCAAGTTTGACCCTGTTCAATCAGAGTTTCCAGATGATGAACTAATGTCCATTACCCAGTCTGATGATCTCATGTGGACATTATATTTTGATGGAGCTTTGAATTCCCAGGGGAGAGGTATTGGCATTGTTCTTTTGTCACCTGAAGGTGTCGCTATCCCAGATACATTCCAGCTCTCATTTCCAGTCACCAACAACGTGGCTGAATACGAGGCTCTTCTGGCAGGTCTGAACCTTGCCTATTCCTTCTGGGTCACTGAATTACGAGTCATAGGTGATAGTCAACTTATCCTTCGCCAAGTGCTCACCAAATATCGCACTCGCGATCCCAAGCTCAAGCCATATCAACAGCTTACTGTTGCTTTCGCTAAACTGTTCACTAAGTTGGTCTTTGTCCATGTTCCTCGCAATCAGAACATTCTCGCCGACGCCCTTGCTTCGTTGGCATCATCATTAAGGTTTCCTCTGGGCAGAAGGGCTCTGTCCGTTTCTATCCGCAAGCTTATCCTCTCTGCTATTCATAACCCTTCCTATTTAAGGGTTCAGGAGGAAATGTCAAAGATGGCTCAGAATAGAGAAGTTGTTGAAAAGAGGGAAATTATGTTGGTTGAATTGGAGGAAGAACTGGCTGATGAGGAGAAGCCATGGTTCTATGAGATTGTTAAATATTGCAAAGACCAATCTTACCCTGAAGAGGCAACAGCAGAAGATAAGAGGGCTATAAGGAGAGTAGCCCAGAGATACACATTGGTTGGAAGATTGCTATACAAAAGAAGCCTCACTGGTGTTCTCCTGAGGTGTCTTGATGATGATGAGTCCTGGAAGTGTGTAGAGGAAGCACACTCAGGTGTGTGTGGTGGCCATGTGAATAGCCAGATGCTTGCCAAGAAGATCCTTCGACAAGGCTTTTACTGGCCCACCATGGAGGAAGATTGTGCCGTCTATGTCCGTAGGTGTGTCAAATGTCAACTTCACGCTGATAAGATTCATTCCCCATCTTCCTCTCTCCATCCAGTATCCTCCCCATGACCTTTCTCCATGTGGGCATTCAACATCATTGGTCCTCTCGGTGATCCTAACTCCCTTACTAAACAAAAATCCTTCATCCTTACTGCAACGGAGTACTTCACCAAATGGGCCGAAGCTGAAGCCTATGCAGAAATCAAGGCATCCACAGTCTGTAAGTTCATCATGAAGAACATCATCGTCAGGTTCGGCATTCCCAGAACTATCATCACCGACAATGGGCCACAATTCATCTCTCAGGATCTTCAGGACCTCTGCCAAAGGTATAAGATTACATTGCATCATTCATCACCATATTATCCACAAGGCAATGGCCAAGCAGAGGCTACGAATAAAACACTGATCAAAATCATAAAGAAAACTTGTGAGTCTAGCAGATTCTCGGATTGGCCAGAGAAGCTTATCGAAGCTCTATGGGCCTATCGCACTTCAATCCGAACTCCTACTGGGCAAACTCCGTTCGCCCTCACTTACGGGATGGAGGCGGTAGTTCCGTATGAGATTCTGATTCCCTCTCTGAGAGTACAATTGGACAATGACCTTCCCCTCGATGAACGTCGCGATTCTCTCCTTGCCCAGTTGGAACTCTTAGACGAGAAACGTCTAGTTGCTGCCGAGCATGCTCGCGTCTACCAAAATAGACTCGCACGTTTTTACCAGAAGAAGGTTATTGAGAGAAAGTTCAAAGTTGGTGAAATGGTAGTGAAAAGAATTTTTGTAAAACCTGGCGGGCCGCGTTCTAAGCTCCAACCCAATTGGGAAGGACCATACGTGGTTCAGGCTGTGCATCCTGGCAACGCCTACATGCTAGTCAATGCTGAAGGAGTTGAGTTATCCCATCATTGGAATGGGCTTTACCTTAAGAAGTATTACCCTTAGATAGGTGTACATACTGTCAAAGACAAAAAAATTGAAAAAAAAACAACAAAAAAATGAAAAATAATGAAAACCACAAAAATTTGTACATGAAAACAAAAAAGAAAAGACCAAAAAAATAGAAAATTCAAAATGCTGATGTTTGGAGACCACCATGGAATCAAGTTACTGCATCTTACCTCCATGTCAAGATAGGGCCCATTAAGGCTTGGTAGGTCTCAAGTCTTGGTTTGCCAGAACCGTGGAGACCCCTGTCCGGCCAGTTCGGCCTATGCCCCCTCAAAAGAAGACAACATGTATACACATCTGTGTTATAAAAAATTGATAGCATCGCTTATGGTAGGGCATCACTCAAAAGGTCTCCACGAAAGCTCAAATCTTTATTCTCTTCTTCTCGACCGAATGAGACAGCCGGCGCCCTTAAAACGCTGAGCATGGGAAACACGAACACAACCCCTAGGGTGAGAGTAGGGCCCAATTCCTCGAGCATGGGTCAGAGCACGAGAAGAGGGCAGTGTCCCCGCAGGCATCCAAGAGGGATTCCATAATGTCAAAATACTATGTCCCTCGCAAAAATCTGTCAAGAAAAAAAAATCAATCAGAAAAGAAGAACAAAATCAAAGTCAAGTGAAAAGCCTGGTCGTAACCGTGCCTGATTCCACTAGATAAACCCCTTTGACTGAAAGTCAAATTCTATACAAAAGGGGCCATGAGATGTAAATGCTCGAGATTTGGTCTGAAGTTGCCCGAAAGGGGAAGTTAAGTGCGCCCCTACTGGCTCGCCGGGTTAACGGTTTTGCCGGTCCTCTCAGGAGGTTTACCCCTAATATTCTTCCTCTTTCTCCTGAAGATCAAAGCTCAATGGAGTTCCTGAAGGGTGAAACTCGCCAAAGCCTGCAACATCCTTTTAACACAAACATATGGTTGCCCATTTTGAAAAGCAGAAGCCATTGTCGTGAAGGAGTCTCCGTGATTCTGGCCGGTCAAGACCCTTGTCTACCACCTTAATGCCTTCTTATCTAACCTCAGGCTTAGACCAATGCAAGCGCGTCACCTACGGGTGCGACGGCGTCTGATTCCGGGTCAGCGTCGCGCGGTTGGTCGTTTGGGTTCCAGGGTGTTCCATTATATACCATCTAGAGTTGTGAGGAAATAGACCCGGGTCGGGCAAATCATTTACCTCGAACACTTTTTGGGTGAATCCCTGCGGTCGGAAGCAACTGGGAGCCTAAGAATGGCATGATGGTATTGTCATCAGGATAAGTCTTAGCCGGCGGGATTATCATTCGAGGAGTCTAGAGGCCCAAATCAACCTAGATGTGCACTTAGGATACCTGGGAGGTTAGTAAGAAATCCATATTCTCATGCAGGTTAGGTGCCATATGGGTGCTTACCAGCCATTAACAAAAAAAAAAATGATGATGATGATAAAAACAACAAAAAAAATGGAAAAAGAGAAAAATGTAGACATATGCAAAACAAAAAAATGATGAAAAATAAAACAACAAAAAAATGCAAGAAAAAATAAAAATAACAAAAAATCACATTTCCTATGATTGCATTTGTATGCAGCATTCCACCTTTAATTTTCGCTTGCATCCGTGTGCTTGTGTGCCGCATTCACCATCATATCTTTATCTTGCCTTTATTAATAAAGGCTTGGCCCCTTGACCCATTATCAAGGACAGTCAAAACAGAAATCTGCTTATTGAGTAAGGGGCCAAGTCAGAGCAGAAATTCTGACTTGTTTGTTTCAGTGATGTGTGCAGGGATTCGAGATAGCAAGAAAGAGATGAAAATAAAAACCAAAAATCAAGCTTTTTATTTCATTCCTAGAAATTGTATATTAAGTTCCACCTTCTCTCTCTACATTACTCGTCCCTCCGCTCTCCGGGCAAGACGCTCTCGATGGTGCAACCCAACTACGAAAAGCGGTATTTCTACCGCCCTGCACTCCTCTTCCCATCTCTGTACCCCGGCGTCGATCTGCAGAGGCAATAAAGAAGCTACTAACACGAAAGCCACGCTCTCGTGCTCTTCGGTAGCGCTCTTCACCATCTCTCAGCCATTGTTCAGCAAGGCCAAGGCTGGTTCGGAGTTCAAACAATTGGGCTTCCATGGCCCTTCGCTCCTCCCTCTCAGCCAACCTATCGGCCCTCTCTCTTTCTCTGTCCCTTTCTTTTTCTGCACGTTCTCTTTCTCGGTCTTCCCTCTCCAGTTGAAGGGTGATCCTTAGCTCCACGGCGTCCCTAGAAGAGTCATCATTTGGACGACGCCGCAGTTCATCTTCCAGTTCCGCTATTCTAGCCTCCCTCTGCGCAGCTTGGGCAAGTGCCTCTTCCGTCTCCTTTTCCTGCCAGATATGCCGTCTCAGATATGTGGCAAGACATGAATGAGGAAGATTCAACAATGAAACTTTTACCTGTATAGAGAGAATGCCTTCTGCCTCTGCGGCACGCTGCGTGGCATGAGCAAGTTGCTCGTGAAACAAATCCAGCTCTGAGGTAGGGATCCATAAGCTGGAAGAGACGCCATCTGCTCCCATCGCTGATGAGGCTGCGTCGATCTGGACGCGCTATAACCACTTGAGGTGATAATTAGTGGCTAAGCACCATGAATCTATGGTCATAATTAGGAGTATGCATTGCATATACACTTACCGAGGCACTTAAGGCACCACGCGTGTCACCCAATTGTCGCTCCGTGTCTGCCAAGCGAGCTCGCAAGTTCGCTATCATGGTATCACGGACATCCTACAGCCATGTTATAGGAGTCAGCATTTTCACAAAAAAATAGATAAGAACAAAAACAAAAAAAACAACAAAAAAATAAGGAAAAGAAGAAAATACCAAAAAGGGGAGGCCTACCTCCACAAGTCCCCCAAGTTGGAGTCGCTCTGCATACATTGCCCTATATAGACGCAGATAGTCTTCACTATCTTGTGCCTGCGATTCCACAATTGTGTCACCCCGTTGCCAGTCTTCATACTGTTCGGGGAATCGCACACGCCAATCAATGCAAGTTGCCGGTCCTCGCGTCTTTCTCCCGACCCGAGGTGGCGCAGTCGTATCCACCCATTCCTGGGCTAGCCCCAATGTCCTCATAACTAATCGTAGCCGAAGCGGCTCGATTTCATTCAGACAGTGCATCCAAAGCTCTCGTCCAAACCGGGCGCGACTCATCAAAACCCACGGTTGGTCAGCATCGACCACCCCTGAGTAAGGTCTCCAATTCACCTAGATTAGATTGTATATATTCTTTTAGCTAGTCAAATGTAGAAGTAAAAAAAAAAAAGAACTAAAAAAATAATAAAAAGAAGAAAAAAGAATCCTACCATCGCTGCAGGGAACTCCTGCAGTTCACGTCTTAACACCACCAGTTGGTAGGATAGAGGTGATGTACTCATAATGGGTTGCCACCGTCTGGCTAATGGCACCGTCACTGGTCGCCAATGCCGAGCTCTCCCCATCGGCAGGTAGTAGTAGCTCCATAGCTGCATCATCATGTGCCATTAGTGCCTTAAGTGAACTATTGGGAAAAACACACAAAAAAATGAAACAAAAATTACCTGGATAAATGGTGTAAAGCCACTGACAGTCACCTCACGGTCTGCCTCTTGGGATAGGCCTATAAACAGATGCGCTAGTACGGCAGCTCCCCAAGCATACTGCCCTACTCTTTCCAGGTCTACTAGCAGCTCTAGGAAGCGACATTCGATGCTGCCTCCCTTCGAGCTCAGTAACAATCTCTCCAGCAAAAAGAGGAGAAATCTCCTCAAATCCATGTTGGACCTTTCCCAATTGCCGAAATCTGTGCAGTACAAAGCACGGCACCCTCTTTCTGTCCTTTCCATGAATTCTTCTAAGGACTCATCATCCCGGGGACGAGTATCAGCAAGTCCCAATGCCTCCATGATAGATGCCTTGGCTACTGATCGGTTCTTCCGACTGTCAAGTTCCAATCCTAACAGCTTCTGGGCACCTTCTCGGTAGTCCGCATAAGTGACCCCGGTCACTGCCTCCCCATCCACTCTGAGACTTGTGATTCGGACCACATCTTCCAGACTGGGTACCATGTGCCCCCAGGGCATCAAGAATGCCCGACTCACTGGGTCCCATCTTTCGCGCAATGCTTGGATGAGGACGAGGTCGAGCTTGATTGGCTCGATCCGCAGAAAGGCCCCAAATCCCATCACATCTAGCCTGGCCTTCTGGAAGTCTGGAAGACCACGATATGCGGCAACCACTAGCTCCCAGGAAATGTGCGATTTCATCATGCTCTGCACATACACAAGAACTGAGCAAAGGGGAGCTTTGCCAAGGAAGAAAAAGGGAGAGAGAATGAAGGAAGGGATGACAAGGTCCAATTTACGAGTTGTGATTGCATCCTCTCACCGAGCTGCCCCTCGACTTCTGAAAGTCTCCTGGAACTGCTGCCAGATCTGCTCCTCTTTGAAGAGCGGGAAGACTCACCTTTTGTTCTGAAGCTAGATTCACCCTCCATCCTAAAAATTGAGCAACTCTCACTACCTCCCCTTCTTGCAAACTTTCACTCTTCGGATCAGCTCTCACGACTCGGGTGCTCTCAAGTCGAGTGAAAGAGGAGATATTTATAGGATTTGAAGGAAGGTGATCTAGATCTATCACCATCACCCCTAACGACAGCCTTTGCGACAAGTCACCCCCCTTACTGTTGCAGCCACTCTACCACGGGGAGTGATCGATTTGGGGGCGTGATTTGTTAACTTGTCATCCTTATTCGGTCCAAAGATTCTCCGCGTTTATTGTCTAGTTGCATCTACTTTTAGAGCAAACAAGCAAATCGGGGACATTTATGCGGGAAAATAGGGCCAAGGGCCGACGTTTTTGAAATTGGTGGTAGATCCTTTTGAAAAATCATGGCCACGGTACACTCGCGTGTCACTTCGCCATGTGAAGTGAATGGAGCAGAGCTGTGATTGTTGACCCGCCACCCCTATTCGGTCCAAAGATTCCCCGTGTCCCTTGTCCTATTGCGACTACTTTTAGCGCAAACAAGGAAACGAGGGACATTCACGTGGGAGAAGAGCACCACGGGCCAATATTATTGAAGTCTGATGGCAGACTCCCTTTGAAAATCATGGCTATGGTGAGTCACCGTCCCGTGTTTTAAGGTGACATCTCGTTGAGCATGTCTCGCGGGAACCCATGTGGTAGAAAAGACCTGTAGAGCACAAGGAACGAACGGGCAAGCAAGCTGCGTTCAAACCAAGCCATTTCATTCACATATCTATATAAGGGTTTGTGCCCGTCATGAGGAAGGAGTGGGTGTACAAGACATTCACTAATCCTCGTCACCCTCCTGGTTACGTCTCTTCTCTCTCCAAAGGCAAGAAGTCCCTCATAGGCCTTCTATAGCTCTGTGACGCAGTAATCACTTTGCTGTGCCATGCCTTTCCATCTGCTCTGGCAGTCCTTTCGTCATCCTCCTGTTTCTCTCGCGACCCTGATGGCCGTGAAGCTCTTGAAGTCGAGGTCGCTGGTTGAGCTGCCCTCTGCTTTGCTGATGGAGATGATACCAGCTCCAAGAGCTCCTCTGCTGCGAGCTCCAATTCCCCTCCGATCTGCGGAGCAAGTGACGTGTCTGGACGTTCTTTCTCTCAGAGCTCCATCTCATGGGTCTCTTGTGCTGCTATGTCTTTGCCTTTCTCTTCATCTTCTCTCGCTTTACCTCTCTCCTCGTCACTTGGAGAGAAACCTTTAGCATCAAGGCATCTCGGGGCAATCCCGCATGTTGTAGTTGCTCTGATCTTTCATCTCTTATTCTGTGATGGTCAGCTGTTGCTTGGCGTCTGCCATCTTAGCCCGCTTACGAAAAAGGGATGGAGGAGATTCAAAGCATGTGCAAGGGCATTAAGGCCTTATTTCATTCCAAAATGAGGACTACACCAGGGGTTTAGGCACTTCGGGCCTCAAATTCCCCAATTGGGTTACATAAGCTTTCCACAGTTCCATGTCCTCATTTACAGACACCATTACCTTCAGTGGAACACTTGCCTTCCACGCACCCTTACCTTCAGTGGAACACTTGCCTTCCACGATGCTTTAATTGCCTTCACATCATTTGCATCTCCCTCCGTACCTAGCTCTCTCTTCCTCAGAGGAAGAATTTCAGATAACATTGGGAATGAATGGCGAGGGAGGCCGATCTGAGTATAACACCGATGTGCATTGTACAGAGCAAAATCAGTCGCGTCGACCAGCTGCACCTCCGCATCTGGGAAAGACCTCGTGAGGAGTTCACATGACAGTAAACATGTTGACGCATAAGTGAACATGTTCTGCATCATAGTGCTGTAGTGATTTCTCCAGTCTTCGCGTTTCTTCAACCGAGGAGCGCGATTTACCACATTACCACTAAAGCCTAACACATCGGCTATGTGATAAAGTGGACTTTGTTGGAAGATTTTTGAGGTAGTCGTCATCCCCTCGTGGTGGTCAAATTTGAAATGCAAGTCAATCCAGCAATTTAGAAGGAGTATGCAACCGAAAGGAGGCTTACCCATGCTGGAAGCTGTGAGGCCGCTGTAGAGATAGGCAAGGATGGCGGGCCCCACTCTCTTTTCATTCCAAATCCCATAAATAGCGCTCAATTGGTCCTCCTCCACTATGTTGTCTGTATAAGGAAATAGGAGAGCTCCCGCTAAGCAGATTGCGAACCCCTTCATCAGTTTCTCCAGCTGATCATCACTTGTCGATTCTTCCAGGACACTCATGGTCCATTCTGCAAGCTTTTGTAAGTTAATTCCCTGTCGAGTTTGGACCGCCTTGATAGCCTTCGATGGCATGAAACTTCCGAGAACCTCCTCAGAAGTCACATTTTTCAGCATGCGCGAGATCTTTATCTTGCCATCCTTCTTAAATCTCTTCAAACCGAGCAGCAACTCCACCTCCTCAAGAAGAATCGTTGTTTCAAAAGTGGGGAAAATGAAGGTGTGAGTTTGAGGGTGCCAAATTTCTACCAGTGCACCCATGGCTGCTGTAATGCCCCGGATTCTTCGGATCCTTTTCGTGGGCTCCGGATCTGGTTTCTCGGATTGTCCAACTCTGTTTTGTCTGAAATTTCGTTTCGGACATCTTTCGTGTTCGGATCGGTGCGATCCGGAGTCGTTTCGGAGGCCCGGAGGCGTTCCGCGGCTTTTTCCGCGTGTGTTTTTCCGATTCCCGGCGTGGGTTTCGGCTTTCCCTTCGGAACCTCGTTGCGGGTGAACCGGGCCGTTCACCAGGGCGCGAGTGGTACCGTTGCGATCGGTGCGTTCCGAGGATCGCGAGGGTGTGATTTTCTATTTTTCTGGATTTTTCCGATTTTCCAGATTTCCCTATAAATAGCTTCTCTCTCTCTCTCCCCTCTCATTTCTCATTTCTCTCCCTCTCTCTTCTCACGCTCTCTCCTCTCTCCCTCTCTCTCCGGCGGCCGACGGGGCGGAGTACGGGCGAGGCGGGGACGGCGCGGGCGAGGCGCGGGCGAGGATGGATGAGGATCGAGGCGGAGGCGGGCGCGATCCCTCGGTGGATTCCGAGATGGCGTCGTTCGCGTTCCGGGCGGTTTTCGGCGTGGATTAGTCGCTTCGGCGCACGGTTTCTTCGGTGGAGGTAGGGTGACGGAACACCACTGCGTTCTGCTCGTTTCCCCTGCCATTGCACGTCGTTCGGCGCGGAAACAGCTGTGTTTGGGTCCGTTCTAGCGAAACTGTGGTTTTGTGGGTTTCGTAGGGTCGGTCGGGAAACGGCGACGGTTTCCAGATCGGTTACTGTCAACGGATTCCTTGGGGCGAGAGCGTTCTTTTCCCCCTGATTTCGTCTCGATTGGTGGTCCCGTTGGACCGGTAGAGCTCCGAGAAGCTCGGTAACCCTTTTTGGGTAACTTCGGTAGAATCGCTCGTTTCTCGCGATTCGTGCGTCGTTTTGACTCCGGTCGGAGTCCACGTGATTGCCAGGGTGGTTGTGGTTGTATCCCCTTCGTTTCGGCACGAACGGGGCGTGGAAAGGCTACGATCGGGAGACCCCCTGGGTTTACCCGCCGTGATGGTTGGGCGGTCGAACCGGGCCCGTCCATCGCGAGGGCGGTTGCCTTTGGCCCGTTCATTTTCTCTTGGTTTGGGGTTGTGCGGTCGCACGATAGACCGCACATTTGTTGTGCGGCCAGGTGAGAACCGCATGTCTCCCCCATGGACGGTTGGTACCCAGCCGTCTGTCCTTCCGTGGGCTTGTGCGGCCAGGAGCTGACCGCATATCCCAGTTGACCCTTGGTCAACAGTTTTGTGTCGGTTGGGTTGTGCGGTTTGGTCAAAACCGTTTTGACCGGCACTGGAGTAGGTCGGTTAGGTTGTGCGGACGATCCTTGGCCGCACATCCCATTGGGCGGTCCAGCCCTGACCGTCCATCCTCCATTTGGGGTTAGTCCGATTAGAGCCTTGTGCGGCTCCTGCCTGACCGCATGTCTTTTGAGCGGCTGTACCCTAGCCGCACATCCCTTGAGCGGCCCAGGGTGAACCGCACATGTGCCAGTCTAACCCGGTGTTTCCGTTTTGACTGATTCGAGTCCCGGGTGTGTGGTTCTCGAACCACGTGCCGACCTGTGGCCTGACGGATGTTGTGCACGTCGTCGGGGCCAGGTGTCGTGGTACGTTGGAGTCCCGGTTGTAGAGTTCTCGACTCGTGTCACCGTGTGTTGACGTGTGTCATCGGTTTCTCCGAAAAGCGATCCCCGAGTGGGTCCTGTGTGAGGCCCTGGGCTGCGAGCCCAGTTATCCAGTCTGGAGCTGGAGGCTTCCCTCTCTTCCTTGAGTTGGGCCACAGCTTGGTGGTGTGCAAGTTGCCTTGGGAATCGTGCTTCTGTGCTTTCCGCGTGGGCCGTGTGTGTGGCCTTAGTCCTGTGAGTTCCCTTCCCAAGGGAATGGTTTCGGCGGCTCGTGAGCTGCCTCGGTATTCGTGCTACAGTGGTTTTAGACCTAGAGCTTGGACTAGATTGACGGCCTTGTGCTGTTGCGTGCAACGGTCTTGACCCCGAGTCTTGTGACTCAAGGACCGTTGGGTGTAGGGCGTCTAGAGGACTGTCCAGAGCCCAGTGACTTAGCGTCACTTGGGTTTTCTCGACTCTCGCGCAGGGTGTGTGTGCGGCTGTGGACTGTGAGTCCCGTTTCTTCTCCGACTGTGGTCATCGTGCGACGGTGCTAGTACGTGGGATGGTCCCCGTACTTTGTCGGATGCGGACGTTGTTTTCCGTTGACTTGAGAGTCTACTCCTTCAGTGACCCTCCACTAGTCGTAGCCTACTAGTACGCGTGTGCTAGTCGCACCAGGGAGTGGTGTACGGGCTTACCCTTAGAGGCGGTTTGTGGACCGGTTGCCGTCGGGCCCCACGTCTTGCAGCCAGAGTCCGGCTGAGGGGAAAACCGGTCAGAGGACCAGACCAGGGACGCGCGGTCTGTGTGTGCACACGTGGTTGGGGGCGGTTGGACCCACGTCGACGGGCGTGACCCCAGCTAGTCACTTGTTTGTAGTTACTTGTACGGTGTTCGCGCCTCGGGTAGGACCTACCACGTCAGGCGGTTCACCTGCGGTGCGGTGTAAGACGTCAGGGGACGCTACCGGCTGTGCTTCTAGTGGGTGGTACTCCTGTCGAGTACGGAGTGACAGACTATCAGTTTCCGTGATTTCGACCTTCGGGTTTTCGGTCGTGTTGACCGTTGAGTTCGGTTGTTTCGCCGTGGCGCGTGTGTTGGTTTTCGCGCCAAGGGTCTAATGCTAGTGGCTTTACCGAGGTTGGGTCTTGTTGTGCGGTACCCGCGATCGGATGGTCGGGGTCGCACCTTGGACAGCGTGTCCAGGTTGGCTGTGTCCGAGGGACAGGCCTCTACGGCGTGGTTGCCGTGTGTTCTTGCTTCGGTAGGTGGTACTAGTGTGGTTCGGTAGCTTCGTCTGCGTGACCGAGGTGTACCTTCCGGTGCAGTAGGAGTAGCTGTAGTGCCGAGTTTTGACCGGCCACCGGTTTGCTGTTCCTGCTGTAGTTGTAGCTCTCCTTTCCGCTACCGCCGTTGTTTCCGGTTGGGGTTCCGCGGGATCCCTGCTGAGTCTCTGTTTTGGAGACTCATTCCCTGCTTTTCAGGTGTGGCGGTTCTTCCTCGTGGTTCGAGGGTGCGGAGCGGAGGTTCTCAGTTGCCAGCTCGCCGGGCCGAGTGTTCACTTGGCATGTGGTACGCTTTACTGCTTTAGACTGTACTTTCTGTTGGACTGGACTCTGTTGTAGTTGTTTATTTATTTCTGTTAATTGTTGAGTTGTCCTGCTTATTTCCTATTTCTTTGTGCCTCCACACTCCTTCTAGCCCTTCCGAGCCCTCCCGGCTCGTGGGCGGCGGTGCGAGTCTCGGGTTATCGGGCCTTCCCGGTAATCGGATTCTCGGGTCGTTACAGCTGGTATCAGAGCGGTGGTTGTGGGCGTGCATAGGAATTCGAAATGTTGCAGTGATCAGAGTCCGTAAGGTCCAGTACAGTCGGCAGCTGGCATAGGGTTTTGTGCTTGTTTTTCCGCTTTGTTTCTCGCTTGAGAGCTTGAGTGCGCTGTGCGGCGCTGTGAAGGTGGTCGCTGTCCGCGGCTTTCGTGCCAGCGTAGGGTCTAAGGATCGAGGTCGAGAGCCTTCTCCCTCATCGGTGGTGGCCCTGGTTGTGCTGCGTTGGGCAGAGGTTGCTGGCAGGCGTGAGTTCGCGGTGCTGCGTTCGAGGAACCTGCAGCGTGGTCAGGTGGTTGGTGCGGACTGTTCTTGGTTAAGTGGCCGTGAGCGTGCTCTGAGGGAGCTGCTGTCGGTTTTTGGTCACTCCAGCTTGAGGTTTGTCCAGCTCCTGAGGTGTTTTGATCGAGAAGTGTGCTCGGGTGAGCGGAGGGTCTTCTCGGTGGGTTGCTGTTTCGTCGAGCCTGATGTTTTGTCGTGCTCTGTTGCGTCAGAAATGACGTGTCGGTCCTGATCGTTCTGCTGATTTCGAGGCAGGATTTGGCAGAGATGTCCCGTTAAGTCTTTGCTCCTGTGCTTCTGTCAGTGGATGGGTTGTGTTCGCCCTGGAGTTGGCTTGAGATGTGAAGGCTCCACGGCGAGTTTCGGGACTCGAGGGTGAGCATCGGCGGTTGTCGGTTATGGCTCGTGTGGCGGCTCTTGGCATGCCGTGTTGCAGTTCGAGGAATTGCAGCGGTGGTGCATCGAGAGATGCTGTGATGGTGGTCCGACGTGACACTCGTCGAGTGTGTCGGAGGCGCTGACCTGATGGAAGCGATGGTTTTCCTTGGTGCTTGATGGTGCTGTCTCCAGCGTGCGCGAGGTTCGAGGTCAGGTCGAGCGTGGAGTTCTTCCGTTGGTCGAAGTGCGCTGGTTTCTCCTTTGGTTGGAGAGATTGTGTTGGGTTAAGGATTGCCGTCTTGCATTGTGTGCCCGGATTGGTTGGCCTTGTGTGCCATGAAGTCCGTGCGAGACGTGCTCCTTGTCTTGGCAAGGTGGTTGTCTGTGAGAAGTTGTGCCCATTCCCTTGTCGTGTGAGGGTGTGCTGGCGCTGTTCCGGAAGGACGAGTGCTGGTTGGGCGGTGTTTGCTTTCTCGGCTGTGCGCGCGGATCTGAGTGCGCAGCGGAAGCGTGGTGGGCTTGTGACCCACTAGTTCAGGATCGTAGCGTTGGTTGCTACGGGCGGATTCCTGAGTTTGCGTTGAGCATCGGAGGATGGGTTCCTCGGTGTGAAACGTGTTGTTGCCGTGCCGTTGCCCGAGAAGTCGTGGTTCTTGGCACTGGCAGGTGGAGTGTTGGGAAAAGTGCTGGCTAGTGCGCCGCATGAGTACCCTGTTCCTGTGTTGGAAGCCGTGTCAGGCGTCGGTATTGGACCTGGATGGGGTTGTTGAGGATGTCGCCTGACGATGGTCGAGGACGTGTTGGTCAGAGTCGGTGGCTTGGCGCCCGACTTGTGTTCCCAATCGTGTCCTCGGTTGAGATCGTGCTTTGAGGATGTGGTCTCTGCCAGGCTGTGGGTTCCTGTTGGTTCTACGATCTTGTCGGATTGTGACGGTGAGATGGTTATTGCTTAGGGACCCGTGAGCACTGTTCAGGTGGTGTCCCGTGGCTCTGTGGTAAGGGCGGAATCGGGATTGGCAGGTGTCCACTTGGATTGATCGAAGGATGTGATGAGACCAGACGTAAGAGTGACGCTTGTGGGCGGAGGCCTTCTGTGAGATTAGCGTCGGTTGGTGGTCCTTGATAGGACGTTGGTGTCGCAAGGTTATCCCTGGTTTGGTGATTAGCATGGGGTGGTTCCCTATAAGTCTGAGTCCCGTGAGGTGATGACTGAAGACGCCATGTTCTGTCATTTGGTTTCGTCGTGCTCCCCGAGAGGGTCGAGTTGGCGCGATGATCGAGCTCGGATGCGGAGTCCGAGAGGAGTGTAGCTCGAGATGTGGCATCGGTCTATGTGTGAGTCAGCGGATGGCCTGCTGTGAATTGGATCGTGCCTGTTGGGCCGGTGGAGGTTTCCCGTTGACGTGTCTTTGGCGACCAGTGGATGGTCTTTTCAGAGACAGAAGATGCTGGTTGTTGGGGCTCGAGCGTGGCGAGAGCCGTGTGCCAGCGAGACCTTTGATGGTCGTTTCTGCGATGTGCCTTTCCGGATGGGATCTGGACTTTGTCGAAGTTTGTCTTCTGACGAGAATTGGCACGGTGTTGTGTCTGGCTTTCGGCTTGCCATGTGTGAGGTGTTTCTTGGTGTTGAGCCGATGAGCTAGTTGCGGTCTGTTGAGCTGGCTGCTTGAGCTGGTGGAGGCTCTGTGTTGGTTGCTCCCTTGAGGAGGGTGTGCGACCTGTCAGCTGGTTGTGAAGCTGTTGTGCGATTTGTCTGCTGACCATTGGATGGATCAGTAGCTGTTGCTCGTGTCGAGGGTTGTGTTTCCTCGGTGAGCGAGATCGTGGCTGCGGCGCCACGGTGGATTCTCGCGTTGTCTGAGGTGATGCCGGACTGTGTCCTTTGGTATATGCCTGCTCTGTTGGCCTGTGTGCTCGGCGCGAGGAGCGAGGTGTTGCTTGTGATCGTAAGTCTGGCTGTGTCCCTCAGGATCGGTGTTTTCGTGAGAATCGAGGTTTTCTGTGCTGGGGCTCTGACAGCGTGTCAGTGATTCTGTGTTCTTCCCCTGGGACTTCGTGCTTGGTCCTGAATTTCGAGGACGAAATTCCTTTAAGGGGGGAGGGCTGTAATGCCCCGGATTCTTCGGATCCTTTTCGTGGGCTCCGGATCTGGTTTCTCGGATTGTCCAACTCTGTTTTGTCTGAAATTTCGTTTCGGACATCTTTCGTGTTCGGATCGGTGCGATCCGGAGTCGTTTCGGAGGCCCGGAGGCGTTCCGCGGCTTTTTCCGCGTGTGTTTTTCCGATTCCCGGCGTGGGTTTCGGCTTTCCCTTCGGAACCTCGTTGCGGGTGAACCGGGCCGTTCACCAGGGCGCGAGTGGTACCGTTGCGATCGGTGCGTTCCGAGGATCGCGAGGGTGTGATTTTCTATTTTTCTGGATTTTTCCGATTTTCCGGATTTCCCTATAAATAGCTTCTCTCTCTCTCTCCCCTCTCATTTCTCATTTCTCTCCCTCTCTCTTCTCACGCTCTCTCCTCTCTCCCTCTCTCTCCGGCGGCCGACGGGGCGGAGTACGGGCGAGGCGGGGACGGCGCGGGCGAGGCGCGGGCGAGGATGGATGAGGATCGAGGCGGAGGCGGGTGCGATCCCTCGGTGGATTCCGAGATGGCGTCGTTCGCGTTCCGGGCGGTTTTCGGCGTGGATTAGTCGCTTCGGCGCACGGTTTCTTCGGTGGAGGTAGGGTGACGGAACACCACTGCGTTCTGCTCGTTTCCCCTGCCATTGCACGTCGTTCGGCGCGGAAACAGCTGTGTTTGGGTCCGTTCTAGCGAAACTGTGGTTTTGTGGGTTTCGTAGGGTCGGTCGGGAAACGGCGACGGTTTCCAGATCGGTTACTGTCAACGGATTCCTTGGGGCGAGAGCGTTCTTTTCCCCCTGATTTCGTCTCGATTGGTGGTCCCGTTGGACCGGTAGAGCTCCGAGAAGCTCGGTAACCCTTTTTGGGTAACTTCGGTAGAATCGCTCGTTTCTCGCGATTCGTGCGTCGTTTTGACTCCGGTCGGAGTCCACGTGATTGCCAGGGTGGTTGTGGTTGTATCCCCTTCGTTTCGGCACGAACGGGGCGTGGAAAGGCTACGATCGGGAGACCCCCTGGGTTTACCCGCCGTGATGGTTGGGCGGTCGAACCGGGCCCGTCCATCGCGAGGGCGGTTGCCTTTGGCCCGTTCATTTTCTCTTGGTTTGGGGTTGTGCGGTCGCACGATAGACCGCACATTTGTTGTGCGGCCAGGTGAGAACCGCATGTCTCCCCCATGGACGGTTGGTACCCAGCCGTCTGTCCTTCCGTGGGCTTGTGCGGCCAGGAGCTGACCGCATATCCCAGTTGACCCTTGGTCAACAGTTTTGTGTCGGTTGGGTTGTGCGGTTTGGTCAAAACCGTTTTGACCGGCACTGGAGTAGGTCGGTTAGGTTGTGCGGACGATCCTTGGCCGCACATCCCATTGGGCGGTCCAGCCCTGACCGTCCATCCTCCATTTGGGGTTAGTCCGATTAGAGCCTTGTGCGGCTCCTGCCTGACCGCATGTCTTTTGAGCGGCTGTACCCTAGCCGCACATCCCTTGAGCGGCCCAGGGTGAACCGCACATGTGCCAGTCTAACCCGGTGTTTCCGTTTTGACTGATTCGAGTCCCGGGTGTGTGGTTCTCGAACCACGTGCCGACCTGTGGCCTGACGGATGTTGTGCACGTCGTCGGGGCCAGGTGTCGTGGTACGTTGGAGTCCCGGTTGTAGAGTTCTCGACTCGTGTCACCGTGTGTTGACGTGTGTCATCGGTTTCTCCGAAAAGCGATCCCCGAGTGGGTCCTGTGTGAGGCCCTGGGCTGCGAGCCCAGTTATCCAGTCTGGAGCTGGAGGCTTCCCTCTCTTCCTTGAGTTGGGCCACAGCTTGGTGGTGTGCAAGTTGCCTTGGGAATCGTGCTTCTGTGCTTTCCGCGTGGGCCGTGTGTGTGGCCTTAGTCCTGTGAGTTCCCTTCCCAAGGGAATGGTTTCGGCGGCTCGTGAGCTGCCTCGGTATTCGTGCTACAGTGGTTTTAGACCTAGAGCTTGGACTAGATTGACGGCCTTGTGCTGTTGCGTGCAACGGTCTTGACCCCGAGTCTTGTGACTCAAGGACCGTTGGGTGTAGGGCGTCTAGAGGACTGTCCAGAGCCCAGTGACTTAGCGTCACTTGGGTTTTCTCGACTCTCGCGCAGGGTGTGTGCGCGGCTGTGGACTGTGAGTCCCGTTTCTTCTCCGACTGTGGTCATCGTGCGACGGTGCTAGTACGTGGGATGGTCCCCGTACTTTGTCGGATGCGGACGTTGTTTTCCGTTGACTTGAGAGTCTACTCCTTCAGTGACCCTCCACTAGTCGTAGCCTACTAGTACGCGTGTGCTAGTCGCACCAGGGAGTGGTGTACGGGCTTACCCTTAGAGGCGGTTTGTGGACCGGTTGCCGTCGGGCCCCACGTCTTGCAGCCAGAGTCCGGCTGAGGGGAAAACCGGTCAGAGGACCAGACCAGGGACGCGCGGTCTGTGTGTGCACACGTGGTTGGGGGCGGTTGGACCCACGTCGACGGGCGTGACCCCAGCTAGTCACTTGTTTGTAGTTACTTGTACGGTGTTCGCGCCTCGGGTAGGACCTACCACGTCAGGCGGTTCACCTGCGGTGCGGTGTAAGACGTCAGGGGACGCTACCGGCTGTGCTTCTAGTGGGTGGTACTCCTGTCGAGTACGGAGTGACAGACTATCAGTTTCCGTGATTTCGACCTTCGGGTTTTCGGTCGTGTTGACCGTTGAGTTCGGTTGTTTCGCCGTGGCGCGTGTGTTGGTTTTCGCGCCAAGGGTCTAATGCTAGTGGCTTTACCGAGGTTGGGTCTTGTTGTGCGGTACCCGCGATCGGATGGTCGGGGTCGCACCTTGGACAGCGTGTCCAGGTCGGCTGTGTCCGAGGGACAGGCCTCTACGGCGTGGTTGCCGTGTGTTCTTGCTTCGGTAGGTGGTACTAGTGTGGTTCGGTAGCTTCGTCTGCGTGACCGAGGTGTACCTTCCGGTGCAGTAGGAGTAGCTGTAGTGCCGAGTTTTGACCGGCCACCGGTTTGCTGTTCCTGCTGTAGTTGTAGCTCTCCTTTCCGCTACCGCCGTTGTTTCCGGTTGGGGTTCCGCGGGATCCCTGCTGAGTCTCTGTTTTGGAGACTCATTCCCTGCTTTTCAGGTGTGGCGGTTCTTCCTCGTGGTTCGAGGGTGCGGAGCGGAGGTTCTCAGTTGCCAGCTCGCCGGGCCGAGTGTTCACTTGGCATGTGGTACGCTTTACTGCTTTAGACTGTACTTTCTGTTGGACTGGACTCTGTTGTAGTTGTTTATTTATTTCTGTTAATTGTTGAGTTGTCCTGCTTATTTCCTATTTCTTTGTGCCTCCACACTCCTTCTAGCCCTTCCGAGCCCTCCCGGCTCGTGGGCGGCGGTGCGAGTCTCGGGTTATCGGGCCTTCCCGGTAATCGGATTCTCGGGTCGTTACAGCTGCCCAATCCATGTAAATCTTGTCATAGTGTTTGGCGTGAATCACCAGTCCTTGGAGATGCCATTTTGAAATCACAGCTCTCATGCCAATGGTCATATTCGAAGTGAGCTTCGATAGCCAGGGCATCTTTGAGAATTTCCTTGGGCCCGGGAAGAGAGGATATGGCTGAAAAGGAAAGGAAATGTCGAGAAGGTGAAGGAGAAGTCATACAGAAACTAAAAATGAGTCAACTCACCAGTCCTGAGTGAATTCTTTCACTCAGATGCCCTTCAAGGTCCCTAAGCCGTCCGACCTCATTGCTAGCCCTGCTTCTCTTCACGGGACGCGAGGATTCGCCTTCCATCTCAAGTCGAAGGGCTAAGATCACTCTTTCTTTCCCTTGCTTCTCTTTAGGGAATTAGTGCTTGTACTTCTTCCTGGTTCGCATATGAGCTACTTATAGAATAGAAAGGAATCAAGGTCGTCATCAACAGTTTGTCGTGTTATGATTATTAATCCTGTATGATTGGTCATGTTATGATTATATCTTGTCATGATTGTGTTGATAATTCTGTCCTATCATGATTGCCTTAAATAACTATGTCTTCATGATTGTATTTTGTTATCGTTGTGTAATTGTTCTATGTAAATTTTAAAGAAAAAAGGAAAAGAGAAAAAAATATGAAAGAAAAACAAGAAAAATGGATCATCCCCTTCCCATGTGTATATCTCCGCATTATGTCCTGCATTACATTTAGTCCAAGCCATATGGATATGTCGTTAAGTCGCGCTAGTATGGGGACGACGGTTCCGTTCAGTGTGTCGATAAACGGGCTCCAGCTCATTACCGACTCATCGAATCGGTGTTCTAACCCACTCTACATAACTTAACAATATCATCCTTGCCCAGTTGATCTCATTGTGAGAATCATTCATTTAAGTCGATTGTATAAGCCACTATGTTTAAACACTCTGAAATGTGAGATATTCCATTCTGAGTCGCGTACTCAGTTTTCCCGAGGTTGCCTTGGGCTGTTTCTCTGAAAGAGACCATTGTTTGGATTTGTCCCCAAATCATCTTTTTATTCCCCTCGGACCCACCTTGGCTGTAGCACTTCCATAATGGCTGGTAACCGCTCCCCAATGGTGAAACCTGAGATTTACGACCCAGGTACTTCCGCGCCGTGAAGTTGGTCCTTTTTAGTTGTTTGTGCCCCAGTGCACACTTTGTATTCCTTGTTTGTTATCATCTAAACAATGGTTGATTTCGGAGGACCGTCTTCAAGGTTGCTTCGGCGAAACTCGGGAAAGATTCCCATCAGGAAAATGATGAGGGCGTGTCTCATCACACCTTGGCATCTGCTTTTCACTTCACTCCATTTCATTCCATACATTTCATTCCATTCCATTACATGTCATGTCCCTACAAAGCAGACGCCAAGGCGGGGCAGCTGTAGACACGCTATTTTCACATTTTTCGCTGGTACATCTCATATTACACCGTGATGTCCCAAAGTGGCTTACGTATTTGACTTTATGTGGGTGACAAGTCATTTTTCAGGGTTTTATATAAAAATATGAAAAATCAAAAAAAGTTGGAATAATACAAAGAAATGAGAAACGTTTATAAAAAAGAGCTTATGAGAAAATTCAAAAAAGAAAATAATAATAAATAAAAGCAAAAAGGGTATAAGAAAATACAACAAAAAAAATCAAAAAGTTATAAGAGAATACAAAAAAATTCAAAAAAATAAGGTTATAAAAAAATCCAGAAAAATTAAGAAAAGTTTAAAAATAATAATAATCCTATTTATGTATATATGTATATAGAGAAATCAATAAAAATATAAAAAAGATATATAATAATATTTAATAATACATATCCTTAATTTAATCTTTACTTTATTATTACTAATCTATTCTTATTAATCTTAATCCCTATCACTTTCTTGTCCCTTATCTTCGTTTCGCTAGCTCTCCCCTCGCGTCCACCTTCCACCATTGTCTATTCTCTACCTATCCCTTTCATTCTTTTCCAGCCGCCCAACATAGAGCATCTCTCCCTCATACATCCTTATCTTATCATGTGAATACTACTCCACTCCCCACTCCCATGACCCTTCTCCCTCTCACGTCTTTTTCTCTCCTTTTTCCCTGTCTCCCCTATCTCTCTCACTTGACTCCCTCTCTTCCTCCTACGCAGAAAAAACACACAGCCGGAAGCCACCCTCTCGCACCTCCCTCTTTCTAACCTTCACCCATTGAAACCCATGCCTCCCCCTCTCTCTGCCTCTCTATCCCCTGCATGCCCGTGAGCACCCCTACCCCGTCCAAGGATCCCCACGCCACCATCACCGCCGCATACGTCCCCGACCGCCGTTCGCGAACGCTGCACGCCGCCACCTGCATATGTCCGCTGCTGGCCACCCGCCTCCACGTTGTCGCCGTCCGTTTCCTCCATCACCACCTCCATAGTCGCTGCTGTGCTCCCACCATCGTCCTCCCCACGCTACTGTCGTCGTCCTCCGGCCACGTCCGTCACCTTAGTCAGCACCACGGCAGCCGCTCGTACACCGTCGCCTACGACTCCGGCCAACCACGTGGCCAACCTCCACCCTGACCGCCGCTCCACCTCGTCCTTGCCGCGCCGCCGCAGACGTCCTCATCGAGCTCCCCCTCGTCGTGAACCACCCCAACGCCTCAACCTCCTGCTGCGGACGCCACGTTAACCACCTCCCTTGCCGCGAGCATCGCCCCTCCATCTCTCTCTCTCTCACTCTTTTCTAAACCCAGCCACCCTCCTCCGTGTGAGCCCATCCCCCTCTCACTAGCCACACCCACCGTCGTCCCTCCACCGGCCGCATGCACCGCCGCTGCCCCCTCGTTGCCGTTGTCCTCGTCGTCACCGGCCACCCACGTCGCCGTCGCCGACGACCTCGCCGCTGCACCCTCGCCGGACGCCGCTTCCGAGCTTCCCGGCTGCCGCAAGCAGCCTCTCCCCTCTCTCTCTCGCGTTCTCTCTCCCTTCTTTCTCCCTCTTTCTCCCGCCGTCCCTCTCTCTCTCTCTCCGTTTCTCTCTCCCCTCCCCCACGATCTCTCCCTCTCTCTTAACCTTTCTCTCTCTCTCGTTCTCTCTCTCTCTCGCGTTCTCTCTCTCTCTCCCCCTCTCTGTCTCTCTCTCTAGCCCCGTCTTCTCTCTCTCCCTCTCTCACCCGTCTCTGTCTTCTCCCTGTCTCGAACTCTCTCATCTCTTCCTTTTTTATTATTTTTTTTATCCACATCCTTCCCTCCCTCTCTTCTCTCTCACATCTTCTCTCCCCTGTCTTTCCCTGTCTCTCTCAATCCCTCTCACCTCCTTTCTTTTATGTTTATTTTCCCCCTCCCTCTCTCCCTCCATTTCTCATTGTCCCTCATATCTTCTCTCCCCTATCCGATCCCTCTCTCTCCTTCTCACCTTCTTCCTGCTATATTTTCTATTCTCCCTTCCTCTCATGTATTCTCTCTATTTCTCATATATATAAATATATATATACATTATATATATATATATATCTTATGTATGTCTTTTACTATATACCGTATGTATAAAAATCAGATATAAAAATCTACAAAAAATAGAGGAGAATTTTCTCTCATTTTCTATCTTTATCTTTCTCTCTCACGCTGCCCCCTTTCTCATTGTCTCTTACATAACACAGACATGCACACACATGAGTATGTGCTTTATAGGTGCTTAAGCTAAACATATCATGTTCTTTCTGCAGAAGGCTCAAAAGAACTCTTTCAGAAGCACCCCATGTTCTATCCCCAAACATACTCACGTGGGCGTCCTACCATGTTATCCAAGCTTTGTAAACCCATCGCGTTGGCATGTATATATTCATGATGAAAGGAATAAAAGCGGCCTTCGGCCCAATTTGCGCTCCCGTACGTCTTCGTACACAGGGAAGTCGTCTCGTCCTACCGTTTGCCCGCTTCGCGCTTGTGTCGCCATCTGCGGCTCTTTTGTTACTCTTATTATTTTGTTGAGTTTTTAGTTTGTTATACATGTTATCACTGTTTTATCTTATGAATTGTTATCACATTATATCACTTGTCTAACTTAATTTCATTTTCTGTTTGTTTATCTTGCAGGGTAACCAGTCAAAAGTCCCCTTCTTCGACCCGTCGAACGAAGAGGAAGAAGGAACCCACGCAAATCCCGCGATAAAGGCCAAGCGATCAATCAACCAGTTCGGGACCCACGGTCCCTGGCGATCACACCACCAAACGCGTGTTTGTAGTAAATTTTAATTTCTGTCTATAATACCCGCAGATAGCTAAATCCCGGGTCTGTTTGTACTATAATCGGCTGTGGCGAGTCATTTCACCGTAGTCATTTACTTTTTGCACTTCCTTTCTGCACCTATTATATTACTGTTAAAATCCCGCACGGATCAATATCCTGCGGCGGTCTGCTTATTGTTTATATTCATGTTATTATTATTATGTGAGGAGTGATATGCCATTCCAAATTCTGAGTCCACGTATGTCTTTGTGTCCGCCAACTTCTATTATATAGAGTCTTAGGTTCGTACTCGGTATATAGAAAGCTGTCCTCGGAATGGTAGGTCACACCTACCGGGAAGGTGTTCAGTTTGCGTGAGAGGGTCTTCGGATCCTGTTCTCCGCCCTGTACCGAAGGTCCGGTAAGTCTAGGCTCCACGCCCCCGTACAGAGTGACCTTTCAGGTCATACTCTCTGCCCTCTTTTCTACATCATCCTTTTACGCACGCGTTTTCATTTTCATCATTTTTTACTCTTTCACTCAGAGAGGGAGAAACCCCATCTCTCTCTCTCAGTCCACCACATGACGCGTTCACAACACATATTTCCTTAGCATGGATACATGAAATACATCATGGACACCGGCCAATCGTAGAGGCAAAGTCAACTTGTATGCCACTTCGTCGATTCGTTCTAGAATCTCAAAAGGGCCAATAAATCTTGGACTCAGTTTTCCATTGATACCAAACCTCTTAATTCCTCGCGTGGGTGAAATTTTCAAGAAGACATGCTCCCCCACTTGAAATTCAAGGTCTCTTCTTCGATTATCGGCATAACTCTTTTGCCGTGATTGAGTAATTTTCAGCCTTTCACGGATCAACTGAATATTGTGAGTTGTATCTTGAATAATATCGGGACCCATCAATCTCTTCTCTCCAACCTCACTCCAGCATAAGGGTGATCTACAACTCCTACCATACAATGCTTCAAAATGTGTCATCTGAATGCTAGACCGATAATTGTTGTTATATGCAAATTCAATCAATGACAAGTGTTCATGCCAGCTTCCCCCAAAATCTATCATACAAGCTCTTAACATATCTTCGATAATCTGATTTGTCCTCTCGGTTTGTCCATCTATCTGAGGGTGGAAAGCCGTACTAAAATTCAGTCTAGTACCCAAGGATGATTGCAAACCTTTCCAGAAGTGAGAGGTGAATCTCGGATCTCTATCCGAAATAATAGAAGTTGGAATACCGTGCAACCTTACAACCTCCTTAATATATAGGGCAGCTATAACATCCATGGTCCATTTGATGTTGATGGGCAGAAAGTGAGCAGACTTAGTTAGTCGTACCACAATCACCCACAAGCATCAAATCCACTTCGGGTTTTGGCAACCCAACTATAAAATCCATGTCAATACTATCCCATTTCCATTCCGGTATTTCTAGAGGTTTTAGCTTACCAGCCGGTTTGAGATATTCGACTTTAACTTGTTGGCAGACCAAACATTGGCTCACGAACTCGGCTACCTCTCTTTTCATGTTAGGCCACCAAAAGGTTCTTTTGAGATCTTGGTACATTTTTGTAGCACTAGGATGAATAGTGTACCTCGATCGATGTGCCTCCTCCAAGATTTTATTCTTGATGGTAGAACAGTCGGGCACACAAGTTCTTCCTCGGAAGAGCAGCCTTCCATCATCTGCCAAAAGGAAATCTGGTAGTTGATCTAATTTCTCTTTAATTTCAACAACCAATGGATCATCATTTTATAACTCTTTAATTTCTAAGAGTAACTTGGATTGGAGACTGATATTTGTAATGGAGACTCCTTCTTCCTTCTCCTCCATATTGAGGTCTAAGTTTGCCATTTGTTCTAACAATTGCCACTCTTTAATCATTAGGCTTGATAATAATGCCATCGGCTTCCGGCTAAGAGCATCAGCTACGGCATTACTTTTTTCGGGGTGATATTGTATAGAGAAATCAAAATCCTTCAAGTATTCCAGCCACCGTCTTTGTCTCCTATTAAGTTCCCTTTGAGAGAATAAGTACTTGAGACTCTTGTGGTCGGAATATACAATAAATGCCTCACCATAGAGATAATGCCGCCAAATCTTCAAGGCAAAGACTACAGCTGCAAGCTCTAAGTCATGCACGGGATAATTCTCCTCGTGCTTTTTCAATTGTCTTGAGGAATAGGCGATCACCTTGCCATGTTGCATTAATACACAGCCTAGGCCAATTCCGGATGCATCAGCATAAACTTCGAATCCCCCTCCTTCAGTAGGCAATGTGAGTATAGGGGCAATAGTCAAACAATCTTTCAAAGTTTGGAAGCTTTTCTCACATTCCTCGGACCATATATAAGGAATCTCCTTTCTCGTCAATATTGTCAAAGATACAGTGATCTTGGAGAAATCCTTAATAAATCTTCTATAATATCCTGCCAATCCCAAGAAGCTTCGAATTTCTGTCACACTAGTAGGTCTTTCCCAGTTTTTCACAGCCTCAACCTTTGAAGGATCGACCGCAATATCACTCCGGGATATTATGTGACCTAGAAAAGAAACTTCTTCTAGCCAGAAAGCACACTTACTAAGCTTAGCATAAAGTTTGTGATCTCTTAATAACTGTAGGGATTTCTTGAGATGTTCTTCATGCTCCATCTCAGACTTTGAGTAGATCAAAATATCGTCAATGAAGACTATCACAGATTGATCAAGGTATGGCTTGAATACACTGTTCATTATCTGCATAAATGCGGCATGCGCATTGGTTAGGCCAAAAGGCATAACAGCGAACTCATAATGTCCATACCTGCTCCTGAATGCCGTTTTGTGAACATCTTCCTCCTTGATCTTCAATTGATGATAACCAGATCGGAGATCAATCTTTGAAAAATATTGAGCTCCAGAAATCTGGTCAAATAGTTCATCAATCCTCGGTAATAGATATTTATTCTTGATTGTGAGTTGGTTCAATTGCCGGTAGTCAACACACAACCTCATTGACCCATCTTTCTTTTTGACAAATAAGACGGGAGCTCCCCATGGTGAAGTACTCGGTCGGATGAATCCCTTCTCTAATAACTCCATCAATTGTTCTTTTAACTCCTTTATTTCGATATGGGACATCCGATACGGAGCCTTAGAAATAGGTGTAGCTCCCGGAATCAAATCAATAGAGAAGACCACTTCTCACTCTGGAGGAATACCAGGCAACTCATCCGTAAATACATCAGAATAATCCCGAACAATAGGAATATCCTCCAGATTGGGTTTCTTATGCTTGGCCATAGTTATAGAAAACTAAGAAAGCCGCACAACCCTTCTTCAATAATTTATCGGCTTTAAGGGTCGAAATAAGGGATAGGTGTCTAGAATACTTGACACCAGAAAATAAGAGGTTGGGGTACTCACTAAAGGTTACCGTACCCAATTTACAGTTAACACTAGCACCATATGTAGATAATCAGTCAGCTCCCAAGATAATATCATATCCTGCCATCTCCATGCATACTAAATTTGCGGGTAAGTTACAACCGCTAACTAGAATCTCACTAGTAGGGTATAAATATTTAATCTTTGATCCCGCTCCAATAGGGGTAGTAATAATAAGTTTAGATTCTAATGGAACTGGCCTCAAAGGTAAAATATCAACAAAGCTCTTAGATATGAAGGAATGCGTAGCTCCAGTATCAAATAAGACAGAGGCAGGCCTTGAGCACACATAGAGAGTACCTTCCACAACGCCTCCATCTTTGGTAGGTTCCGCATCCATAAGATCTTGAAGTCTTCCTTACTTCTTAACAGAAACTGGAAGCTTTTCCGACGGAGCTTGCTCGTTGAGAAGTGGACAACTCGGAATTCTATGTTCCCGACTTCCACATCTAAGACAAGCACCCAGTCTTCTCCAGCACTCATCTGCCTTGTGTCCGGGTTTCTCACAATATTTGCATAGTTCCTTTGATGATGTAGCGACCGGGATGATTTGTTTGTCAAATGATCTCGGCCTCTTGTCTTTTTGAAAGTCACGCCCATCCTTATTGAAATTACGTCCATCTTTATTGAAGTTATGCTCATCATAATTAGGCCTCTTCTTTTTGAAGGAGGGCTTGAAATTACTTGATCCAGTAACTTGCTCCCTCTTGGCATCTCTTCCCCGGATGCGATCAGTCAATTCCGTTGCATCTTCCAAGAGTTGGGCTCTCCTTACCACATCGGCATATACTTGGATATCCATCGGGGCGAGTTGAGTAATATATTGAGGCTTTAAGCCATTTAAAAATCTCCTTGCCTTCATTTTCTCGGTACTCACAATATGTGGTGCATAGCTGGATAATCTTGCGAATTGGGCTTCATACTCCGCTACCGTCAAACTCATTTGCTTCAAGGAAGCAAATTCGGTAGCCTTCCTCTCTTGAACTTGGTCGGAGAAGTACTTGTTGTTGAAGTGTTCTACAAACTCTTCCCACAACACCTGGTCGTGTGGTAGAGTTGCTTCGACTGACTCCCACTAAGCACGGGCATCCCTTTCAAGCTGAAAGGTAGTGAGTAGGACCTTCTCCTCATCAGCACATTGCATGACTCGAAAAATTCTCTCAATTTCCTTTACCCAATGTTCGGCCTCATCCGGGTCCGTAGACCCAACGAACTTAGGAGGGTTCATGCTCTTGAAATTCCTATGCAGATCTCCCGCTCCACGGTTAGCTCATCCTTGAGCTACTTGTTGTAGTGCATGGGTCAAACCTTGCACCGTCCTTTGCATCTCGCGCCATTGAGCTCTCTCGGCAGCCATTGCGAGCACAACTACAAAACTTAAGTGCTTTGTTTATTTCTTGATTAATAATTCTTTAAAACTTAGCCCATGGCTCTACCCAATCTTACCGGGAAGGTTCAAGATCCTATCCAAATTTCTATATCAACATCTAAAATCTATATCAAGGGAAACCTAGGGTTTATGAACCTAGGCTCTGATACCACAAAGACTGTCACGCCCCGACGCGGAATATTGAGGCGCGACGAGTCGAAACACTCAAGTCGATCAGAGCACGAAGATTGGGGTCCAAACCACAAGAATAGATAAGAAGAAATGGATACTCTTATTTCATCAAAATAAAGTTTTACAACATTCTTAAGCCTTACGAGGCAAGATACAACTTCAAAATAAAAATATAATTCTAGTAAGAGCAACCGTTCATAAACCTAGGTAACTAAGATAATCTTGATTCCTCGATCACTCTAGCTCATTCCCATGAGTTTGGGGTTCATCATCGGAATTACCTGCAATGTTAACCGGAAAACATAGGTGAGCGAAATGCTCAGTAGGACTTATATCTCTATACCATGCAACTTAAAGTAATTAGCAGTTTGGATAAAGGTATGTGCTATGCCGAGAAACGTAAATAAAATATGGAACAAGCATAGGAGAGAGAGTAAAGTAATGCAGTAATTGGAATCACAAGTAGACAATATATCAAGAGTAAAGTTCAAGTAGAGAATGATCATGTAGCAAGTAATATCATGGAATTGGCCATTTTACGCAAGTATGTACAAGTCAAGTACTTCATTTATTCAAGCAAGTCAAGAAATTCACAAACTGTGGAATGTCATAAATTAATATAGCAAGTCAAGCACTTCGGTGCAATGTCACACCAGGTCATTCAACTCCCATGGGCACAAGTACTTTCGGGCGCTCCCCCTAGGACCAGACCGGGTCCCATTAACGCCAGGCATTGGGTTATGGATCATAGATCCCAAGTGTATTTAGACATCCACATAATATGTATGGCCAAAGAATTTCAAGGTAGAGCTTATGAAATAAAGTACAGATCTAGCAAAATTATCATTCAAAGGACCAGTAGTACAAGATTTCAAGTAGATGTAAGAGAAGTCCAAGGATGATTTTAAGGCATAATATTTAACGACATTAAGATAATAAGAAGGCATCATGTTTAACGACATTAAGTCGGTAAGAGAATTGGATTGACGGACACAGCTTACTCGGTTCTCTTGAAAAACCTTGTTAAACAGGTTTAGATAAAGATTTTAACAGTCGGGTGCTTAATTAGAAAACCGAGGAACCATGGCCAGGTAAGAGGTGAGACAGTGGGAGGCTCCCCTCGCATTCGCGAGGTCCTAATTAATAAACCACTTATCCACTTAAAGCGTTTGCCCGTGGACCTCTTTCCTTAGACACCATTTTTTCCTGGAAATATAGTTATTTACACGACTTGTTGAAAATACGATAACGTGATAATGCGAAAATCGTTAAAACTCGTATCCATCACGATTATGCAACTAAGCCCATGTAATTTTAACAGATAATATATACTCTATTTAACATGCCGGAGATATAATATAGTCATGGAGATCAAAGATATCGTGAAGGTAACAAGAACTAGGATGGAATATAAGCTCATAGGACAATATTATTATCTTTCATAACCTTAACTTAATCATGTGTGAATTTAAATGATATGCAACTTAACATGACATATCTAAAATGCTAAATGGTATATTGGTTCGATTAAAACCTGAAAACATCACAATCGGGGCAGAGATCATGCATCCGGAACACGGTCTTAGAAAGACACCGTGATCCGAGACGGATCTTCCGGCGGTTAAAAATCTCGGTTAAAATCGTATATGCAATTGTATGGATAGCATGCTTAATACTCAATAAAATTCAGGGAAAATGGTATAGAATCAAAGTAACCATGCATCTACATCTAATGCATGCATCAATTTGAGTTTAGCCTGAGAGAACACCTACCTAGTTGAAGATCGAAGAATAAGAAATTTAAGAACGAAGAACACTTTCGAACACTCCTCCAACTTCGAGCTTTCTCACTTTCTCCAACCAGCAATTCCTCCAAAGAGATTTGTGCTTTGAGTAGGGAAGAGCCTAGACCTATATATAGGCCAAAATCTCCCACCTACATTCACTATTCCACCAACCTCATTCCACCATGTCACTATTACACCAACCTTGTTCCACTATTACACCAACCCCATTGCATCAATTTTGTTCCACTATGTGGATGACATAATCTATGACCTCATTTATTCAATGATGTAAGAATGACATCATCCATTAATTAGGATTAGATTAAAGCTAATAAAAATCGGATGCCGACGTCTTCGTCTTTTTGAAATCGTATCGCGAATCTCGCCGTTCGCGTTAACACATGGAATAGAGTTCATGTTTATATATTCTATAAGTTTAAAGACATAACAGAAAAATATACATAATTTAGACATAACAGAAAAATATTCATAATTTATTTTATTTTCATCTTTCATTATTTCTTTTTTTTATAAATGCATATAAAAATTTTCGAGTTGCTACAGGGGGGAGGGGGAGCTCGGAGGGGGAGGAGGAGGTCGCCGGTGGGAGGGGAGGGGGGGTTCAGGGAGGGTGGGGGGGATGGGGAGGTTGCCGGTGGGAGGGGAGGAGGGGTTCAGGGAGGGGGAGCTCAGAGGGGGAGGGGGGGTTCAGGTAGGGGCGACCGATGGCATGGAGGGGGAGCTTGGAGGGGGAGGGGGAGGGTCGTCGGTGGGAGTGGGTTCAGGGAGGGGGGAGGTCGCCGGTGGGAGGGGAAGAGGGGTTCAGGGAGGGTGGGGGGAGGGGGAGGAGGAGGCCTCCTCTGATCTCAGATAACCGGGCTAGGCCTCCAATTTCTAATTTCTGGAACCATATTATAGGGTTGTTTTTTTTCCTTATGCGTCTACATGTTTGTGAAATATATTATGAATTATTCAATGCCATCCGACATGCTTCATATGGACTATGGTGTATTCTGGGAATCATCTCAAAACCCTGTGACGAGGGTTCACGGGTGTTCTGTCAAAACACATGGTGAAAGAGTTGACTCTCACAGTCGACACATTTCATCGAGAGTTATGTTTCTAGCAAAGAAACAAAAAATCCAGTTGAAAGTGTAGACTCTCATAGTCGACACATTTTGGCGGAGGATATTTTTATTCTTGATGTTTTTTCCCTATTGACATTGAACAGCCCTTATTGCATGTCATTTGATTTGGTTGAATATTTTTGTTCTTTATGTTTTTTTCTCTATTGCATACCATTTTTCTGGAAAAATCATGTTTTCAAAGAGGGTCACAAGGCCTTTGATTTGGTTGAATGGCATTGGGTGATTTTTCTACACATGAAAACCTCCCATAAATACATACTAAACTTCTAAGATACTCCTATAAGAGAGATGCCCTCTCCACATGCCTTAATTTAACCAAATAGAACCTTAGCATCATGTGAGTGGAGGAATTCCTTCATTGCCAATTCCCTCTGCTCAATATTTGTGTCACTATAAATCATACAATCACTTTCTCTCCAGCAGAGTATGCCATTGACAAAATGTTCAAAAAGAATTTTATCTTCACTCCATCTTTCAAGCCTATGGAGTCCAAAAGATTATCAATCTCTTGATCTTTCACTTTCATGACACTCCGGTCTCGAGAAGCATAATCATCACAATCTTTCAAACATGGATGCCCGGTATATTGCACTACCAACATCAATTATCTTAAACTTCTCATATTTCCCGAACTCTCCTAGAAGTTTTTTCTATCTGGGACTCAGACACAATAGCACAGCGAAATCAATGTGTCATGGCAACTCATCCAAGAAATCGCCTTTGTAGTAATGCAAGACATCTCCTTTCATCTCTCAAAGGTCCTTTATGATAGAAATTCTCCTTTTACAATGATCTTCGTTTTGCAATGTTTCTTCCACTATATCAAAGAAAGCTACCTCTGCATCGACTTTCAGGTGCCTCCTACTGCCACCTGATATACATGCTATACTCATGATACTTTCGTCTCGTGGCATCTCGTGATAATAGGGAGCTACACATTGGCAAGTAGAAGATCTTCCTTTGTATGACTTCTACTCTATTAAGGCTGACAATAGATCTCAGCAGCTTGATGTTCTCAAAAATGGGAGGAGAACATGGGTATTATTTTCTTGGGCTATAAGCAGTTTTCTATAATTGTGGGCGATGTAAGAGACGAGATAGGGGCTGCATGTCATGAGAGGTTACCAAAGATCCTTACCCTTCTCATTTTAGATGAAGGCCATACTCCCACAAATGAATACACAAATATTATTTCTACGCTAGAAAAGGTGCAAACTCCCCGTAAGGTGGTCCTTTCAGGGACACTATTTCAGAATCATGTCAAATAAGTTTTTAATATTTATTGAATCTAGTGCGTCGTAAGTTTTCCTGGACGTGGACTCATCATGACAAGTACGTGCGGAGTCCATGTTCTCAAACTTACGACGCACTAGATACAATATATATTAAACACTTATTTGACATGATTCTGAAACAGTGTCCCTGAAAGGACCACCTTACGGAGTGTTTGCACATTTTCTAGCGTCGAATGAATATTTGTGTCTTCTTTTCTGGGAGTATGGCCTTCATCTAAAGTGAGAAGGCTAGGGACCTTTAGTAACCTCTCATGACATGCAGCCCATATCTCGTCTCTTACATCGCACACAATTCTAGAAAATTGCTTATAGCCCAATAAAAGAATACTCATGTTCTCCTCCCATTTTTGAAGAACATCAAGCTGCTAAGATCTATTGCCAGCCTTAACAGAGTATAAGTCATACAGAGGAAGTTCTTCTACTTGCCAATGATGGAACTCTCTTTCACGTTGGCAGAATTCCTTTAGGAAGAATGATATTTAGCCAAAAAACTCTGAAGAAAGCTAATGAGCATGAAAGTATTTCCTGACTCTGGTGTATGTGCCAAAATGCAACCTCCAGGATTATCACCCACTAGGTATGTCACCAAGAAATTGAAGCCCTCTATTTGAAAATGTGGGTCAAAACCGGGCGTAAATTTGCATACGAGTTGGTGCATCTCTTTCGCAGCTCATAAACAAAAAATGGTAAGTAATGTTTTAATTTATCTTCTTACATTTTGTTAATATATATGACATTTTTTTACTATGAATTGTATAACATGCTGTGGAGCTTAATCGAGCTCCGTCGTTCCTCGAGGTGTTCGATAGAACACACAAAAGAAGGGGACAGATCAATTTGTGAGTGAGAGAGCTCACTCAATAGCGGTAAGTTTATCTACATATGCATTTGTTACCGTTCATTTAAATCAGATTGATTCATATGAAATTGACTAGTCAAGCTATTCAATTTGTAGGAAACATATAGCAGAGTTGTGACAGAGAAGTACGGGGAGGGAGACACGCAGCAGTCAGAGTTCGATCCGGCATAATGGGTGGCAACAGCTGGCGTACCGAAGAAAGGCCGGCTATATGGTTTTCGGGATAGCCTGGACTCTAGCACGGTGATATCATCGTGTGCTAGTTCAGGCTCTGCCCAAACCAGTAGCAGTGCATTCAGTATACCTCCACCTATGCCCAGTTCCCAAGCCGGCGACGTCATAGACATCGTCCAAAGAAGGATTTCTTATTTGCAGCAGCAGATGTCGCGGCAGATCCGAGAGGAGATATCTAGCCAGCAGACAACCATGTTGCAGGCAATTAGTGGCCTCCTATCCCAGGCGGGAATTCTCCCTCATGGATCCACCACCACCATGACACAGGCCCCTCAGGTTCATGTTTATTATGTTTTTATTTTGACAGAATTACTCAATTATATTCATAATTACTTTAAAAACTAAGTTAGTTTTCAAAAGTAACTTAGTTTAGAAGAATTGGGAAAATTCGGGGTTCGGGGGTCCAAAATGTAAAATACTGGCATGATCGGCGTGCGGATCATTCCAAGACAACTTGCGAGGTAGATGTGAGTTGTGAGAGCTGAGTCAGCTGACGGATTACAAATCGGATATCCGGTTTGACCCTGACGCTCAAATAACTCAATTCATAACTGAGTTTATAATAATTCATTTAATCCGGGGTTTCGGGGGTCTAAAATCTGAAATACCGGTCTGATCGGCGTACTGATCATTCCAACAGGACCCGAGAGATGAAAGTGACTTGTGAGAACTAACGGAATCCAAATCAGATATCTGGTTTGGGCCCGACGCTCAAAAGTGCATTTTGTAAATACACTTAGTTTAGAATTAAAGAAGTCGGGGTCCGGGGGTCTAAAATCTGAAATACCGGTCTGATCGGCGTGTCGATCATTCCAACATGACTTGGGAGATGAAAGTGACTTGTGAGAACTGACGGAATCCAAATCGGATATCTGGTTTGGGGCCGACGCTCTAAAGTGCATTTTGTAAATACACTTAGTTTAAAATTAAATAAGTCGGGGTCCGGGGTCTAAAATCTGAAATACCGATCTGATCGGCGTGCCGATTGTTCCAATAGGACCTGAGAGATAAAAGTAACTTGTGAGAACTGGCGGAATCCAAATCGGATATCGGGTTTGGGGTCGACGCTAAAAGGTGCCTTTTGTAAATACACTTAGTTTAAAATTAAAGAAGTCGGGGTCCGGGGATCTACAATATGAAATACAGGTCTGATCGGCGTGCCGATCATTCCAACAGGACCTGGGAGATGAAAGTGACTTGTGAGAATTGACGGAAGCCAAATCGGATATCTGGTTTGGGGCCGACGCTCAAAAGTACATTTTGTAAATACACTTAGTTTAAAATTAAATAAGTCGGGATTCGGGGGTCTATAATCTGAAATACCGGTCTGATTGGCGTGTAGATCATTCCAACATGACCTGGGAGATGAAAGCGACTTGTGAGAACTGACGAAATCCAAATCGGATATCTAATTTGGGGTTGACACTCAAAAGTGCATTTTGTAAATACACTTGTTTAAAATTAAAGAAGTCGGGGTCCGAGGGTCTAAAATCTAAAATATCGGTCTGATCGGCGTGCCGATTGTTCCAACAGGACCTCTGAGATAAAAGTGAATTGTGAGAACTGGCAGAATCCAAATCGGATATCAGGTTTGGGACCGACGCTCAAAAGTGCCTTTTGTAAATACACAGTTTAAAATTAAAGAAATCGGGGTCTGGGGGTCTACAATCTGAAATACCGGTCTGATCAGCGTGCCAATCATTCCAACATGACCTGAGAGATGGAAGTGACTTGTCAGAACTGACGGAATCCAAATCGGATATCTGGTTTGGGCCCGACACTCAAAAATGCATTTTGAGCGTATACACTTAGTTTAAAATTAAAGACGTCGGGTCCGGGGGTCTAAAATCTGAAATACATGTCTGATCGACGTGTCGATCGTTCCAACAGGACTTGGGAGATGAAAGTGACTTGTCAGAACTGACGGAATCTAAATCGGATATATGGTTTGGGGCCGACGCTCAAAAGTGCATTTTGTAAATACACTTAGTTTAAAATTAAAGACGTCGGGTCCGGGGGTCTAAATATGAAATACCGGTCAGATCGGCGTGCCAATTGTTCCAACAGGACCTGGGAGATAAAAGTGAGTTGTGACAACTGACGGAATCCAAATCGGATACCCGGTTTGGGCCCAATGCTCAAAAGTACATTCTCTAAATGTAATTAATATAAATTACTGATGACAGCTAGGTTAGTTGGGGTCTAAAATCTATGCAGTTATCGATTTGATATTATGTTTGATTTCAATTTATGTAACGTAATAAAATATTTAATTTATCCTCGCACTAAATTTTTTATCTATGAATGAATGTTATTATTTTGTTATGTAGGATGATCCTTCTGTGGGCGGCGACATAGGAGATGAGCATGACAGGGACGAGGATATGGACGATGTGGAGGATGATATTTGATCAGCATATTTTTTTAGCTGTGAATGTTGAGTTTCTTATTTATGTGTTTTATTTTTAGACATTAGTTTGAATTTTAATAGGTTTTTTAAAAATAATTTTGTATTTTTTAAAAAATTTAATGGAAGTTATTTCGGAAAGATTTTGAGAAGGATCCGTCTGAAATTTCAGACGGATTTGAGACGGTATTTCAGAGGTTTAGACTTGTGCATCTGCGTCTAAAATTTCGGACGGATTTCAGCCACGTACGTCTGAAATGTATATCTGAAATTTCAGACGGATATTCAAAGGGTATTTCACACGAAAGATTTCCCGTGTGAAATTTCAGACGGAATAAATTTCAGACGGTATTTCAAACGAAAAAATTATCGTGTCAAATTTCAGACGATATTTGTGACTGATATTAATCTGTCCAAAAGTTCTATTTTCAGACGGGATTTCACACGGAATATTTCCGTTTAACATTTCGGACGGAATTTGTGACTGATAATAAATCTGTTCGAAATTTGTAACCAAGAATATGAGACGGCCTTGTTCCGTCCGAAATTCGTCTGAAATCCGTTACAAAATCGTGTTCAGACGGAATTTCAGACGGAATCTGTGTTGGATTCTATGTTTAAATTTTAAAAGTTTGAGTTTGTGTTTATTAGTCCCACATTGGAAAGTGGGAAAAGTTTTCACTTACCTTTAGTTGGGACTCGTGTCTTTATTTTGTATTCCTTCGAGGAGACTATGGTAGTTGGCCCATTTGGGCTAGTGGGCTCTTGAGCTAGCCTCCTCTTTCTCACACACGCGCGAATTGCCTTGCCTTGCCGTGGCCGTGTCGTGCGTGCGTGTGATTCCGGATTATTACTTTAGTTTTATTTCTCCTTTAATTTTTTGACCGTTTAGCCGAGTGTCTCTTGGATTCTCTCCGCGTCTCTTCGGATTCCCCTCTTTAGGCGGTTGTGTATGACTCGGTCAAGGGTCGCTTCCGAGGGGGTATTTGAAGAGGGTCTTTTTTCTGTGAGAGGTACGGTTTTCGGTTCTCTCTAACCCGAAAGCTATCTCTCACGAACTCCTCTCTCCCATCGTCTTCTTCCTCTTGCAAGAGCCGTCGGTCTCTGTGGTGTTCGCCCCCGGCAACGCGAGTTGGAGTGCACCTTCGCGTCGCCACCGGTTCTGGGTCGTCGTATCTTGGGGGAAGTTCCGTCGCGAAGCCTATCTGCACCGGAGTAGGGGCGGAACGACTCTAAAGAAAGCGAATACGCGCTTCGACCTGTGTTTGATCCTCTTGATCTTAATTCCCGTTGATTTCTGTGCTTCGATCTAGTAGAATATCTCTACCCGTGCAATACTATTTTCTATCAGTTTAGAGTCGATCCTTTCTATTAGATCATTTCAATGGCACCAGAGATTGTTGCTCGTCCCGATAAATTTTCTGGCCCATTCTTTAAACGTTGGCAACAAAAAATGCGCTATTGGTTGACCTCTTTGGCTCTGTTCTCCGTCATTGAATCTGCCCCCCCTGCGGATGATGAAAACGAACCCGCCAGGTCGGTAGATGTAGCCAAGTTTAAGGAGAGGGATTACCTGTGTACATGTAGCATCCTCTCGTGCCTTTCTGATAAACTCTATGATATCTATTGCACTGCTAAATCCGCCAAAGACCTGTGGCTCGCCTTAGAGAAAAAATATGGTTCCGAGGATGTTGGTTTAGATAAAATTATGGTGGCTAATTATTTTGACTACAAGATGAAAGATAGCGCATCCATTGTTGACCAAGCCCATGAAATCCAGTCCCTTGTTCTGGACATTCAAAGGTGCGGAATGTCTATTGATGAGAAATTCCATGTCTGTGCTTTGATAACAAAACTACCGCATTCCTGGAATGATTTTTCTCTATCTCTGCAACACAAACGTGATGAGATGACTGTTGAACAGTTGATCTCTGCTATTCAAGTTGAAGAGAGAAATAGGGACAGGAATAAAACTAGAAATCCTCCACCTGAACCTGAATTCCAATCTAAAGCCAATTTGATTGAAAAACCTACTTCTCATTCCTTCAATAAAACTTTCAAAAAATCCAATGACATCAAAGGGAAGAAAAAGATCAAGAAGGAATCAGAGAAGATTACATGTTATGTGTGTGGGAGGCCTGGACATAAAGCGTACAGGTGCTATGAAAGGAAAGGCAGAAACAACAAACCCTACAAAGGAAAGAAGTATGCTGCTACTGATCAACATGTCAATGTGTTGACTGTTGGCACCACATCTGATGAAAGGTTTATTTCCTTTAATCCTGAAATACACGTGGCATGTCTACCAACAAATTGGTTAGTAGATACGGGAGCAAATGTCCATGTCTGCTAAGATAGAGCTTTGTTCCCTTCTTATCAGGGCCTCGAAGGCAGGAGCGTGACAATGGGCAACTCCACTGCTGCCAGAGTAGAGGGTGAAGGACGTGTTGACCTGAAACTTACTTCGGGGAAGACCTTAAGCCTCTACAAAGTGCAGCATGTGCCAGATGTTAGGAGCAATCTTGTTAGTGGGTCTTTGTTAGTGCAGCAAGACTATGAACTTGTGTTTAAATCCAATAAAGTTGTAATCACTAGGCATGGAAACTTTGTAGGAAAAGGATATTTATGTAATGGTTTATTTGTACTTAATGTTTCAGACAATGTTTCGTCAAATGAATTTTATTCTTCTGTCAATTTTCATGTAGAAATTAGTGACTTGTGGCATGCTAGACTTGGTCATGTTAATTTTAATACCATAAAAAGAATGATGCATTTAGATTTAATTCCCAAGTTTGATGTGAAGCATGCTGATAAATGTCAAGTATGTGTGCAAACTAAACAACCAAGGAAGTCTTTTAAGTCCGTTGATCGGAACACCTCTATATTAGAGTTAATACACTCTGATATTTGTGAAGGGACAGGTTCCTTAACTAGAGGTGGGAAAAGGTATTTTATTACATTTATTGATGATGCTTCCAAATTTTGTATTCTGTATTTACTTAGAACTAAGGATGAGGCTCTGAAAAAATTTATGACTTTTAAGTCCTTATCTGGAAAACAAACAGAAAAATTACTTAAAAGATTGAGATCTGATAGGGGTGGTGAATATATGTCTAATGCCATGACTGATTTTTGTGTCAAAAATGGAATCATCCATGAGTTGACAGCTCCATATTCACCTGAATCAAATGGAGTGGCTGAGAGGAAAAATAGGACATTGATGGACATGGTAAATTCCATGTTATGTAGCTCAGGATTACCTGAGAATATGTGGGGAGAAGCTCTGCTTTCTGCATGTCATGTCCTTAACTGTGTTCCTCACAAGGTAAAAGACAAATCACCTTTTGAAATGTGGTTTAAAAGAAAACCAAATTATAAATTATTGAGAGTGTGGGGCTGTTTAGCCAAAATAAAAATTCCAGAAATTAAGAAGAGGAAAATTGGTTCTAAGACAGTAGATGGAGCTTTTATTGGTTATGCTGAAAATAGTTCTGCTTATAGATTTCTCATCATTAAATCTGATATTTCTGATATTTCTGCTAATACTATTTGTGAATTTGGTGATGCAATCTTTTATGAGGATATATTTCCTTTTAAAGCTAAAGATACTGTGTGTATAGATTCATCTTTTATTCCTTCATCTAGCACTTCTAGTCATGTTCCGCATGATCATATAGACATAGAACCTAGAAGGAGTAAAAGAACTAGAATAGAAAAATCATTTGGAGATGACTTCATTTCATATCTAGTAGAGGATGATCCTTTAACCTTTAAAGATGCCATGTTGTCTAGTGATTCTACATTCTGGAATGAAGCAGTTAATGGGGAAATTGAATCCATTAGAAGCAACCACACTTGGGAACTGGTGGATCTACCACCTGGTGCTAAAACAATTGGTTGTAAATGGATTTTCAAAAAGAAATTGAGACCAGATGGCTCCATTGACAAATATAAGGCTAGATTGGTTGCTAAGGGCTTCCGACAGAAAGAGGGAATAGATTTCTTTGATACCTATTCTCCCGTGGCTAGGATGACTACAATCCGAGTGCTAGTTGCACTGTCTTCTATATATGATCTAAAAGTTCACCAGATGGATGTGAAAACTGCATTCCTGAATGGTGAACTTGATGAGGAGATCTATATGGATCAGCCAGAGGGATTTATAGTTTCCGGCCAAGAGCATAAAGTATGCAAGTTGGTGAAGTCCTTATATGGACTTAAGCAAGCCCCTAAGCAATGGCATCTTAAGTTTGACGAAGTCATTTGTTCTAATGGTTTTTCTATATATGAATCTGATAAATGCTTGTATGTTAAATTGTTTGATAGTACTTGCATTATTTTGTGTCTTTATGTTGATGATATCTTGATATTAGGCAATGACTTGATGTTGATAAATGAAACCAAACATTTTCTGAATAGTAAGTTTGACATGAAAGATCTTGGGGAGGCAGAGGTGATATTGGGGCTTAGGCTTCTAAAGTCACCTGAGGGCTATTCAATTTCACAATCTCATTATGTTGAGAAAGTCTTGAGAAGGTTTGGTCTATATGACTGTAAACCTGTTAGCACTCCTTTTGATCATAGTGTCATACTTAAAAAACATCATGGTGAATATGTTGAACAACTCAGATATTCACAGTTAATTGGTAGTTTAATGTATTTGTCAAATTGCAGTAGACCTGACATCTCTTTTGCTGTGAATAGACTTAGTAGATATACACATTGTCCTAACAAAATACATTGGCATGCACTTGAAAGAATCCGCAGATATTTAAAAGGTACCTTATTTCATGCACCGCACTATGGAAGATATCCTCCTGTAATAGAAGGATACTGTGATGCCAGCTGGGTGACTGGAAAAGCCCAAGGTAAGGGTACCACTGGCTTTGTGTTTATGATGGGTGGTGGGGCAGTTACCTGGAAATCCACCAAACAAACTATATTAGCTCGATCTACCATGGAGGCTGAGTTAGTGGCAGCAGAAGTGACAGGTAGAGAAGCAGAATGGCTGAAGAACCTTATGGTTGAGTTTCCATTGCTGAGTAAGCCAATTCCTGCTATCTCTATTCACTGTGATAGCCAAGCTGCAATAGCTAAGGCTAAAAGTGAGAAAATAAATGATAAATTGAGTACTCATATAAGATTGAAATTAAAATTTGTGAGAGAGTACTTGAACAAAGGAATAGTATCTTTAGACTATGTGAAATCAGTAGAGAATCTTGCTGATCCTCTAACTAAGGGATTGAATAGAAATTTGGTTGAACAATCATCGAGGGGGATGGGACTTAAGCCCATTTTAAACACCATCAATAGTAATCCAACCTGATGTTTGGAGATCCCATAACACAGGTTCAATGTGAAAACTAGTTGAATGGGTGTATACTAGAGAGCACTTGTTGGAGACTGGTGTCTCAATGTCCATCCCTATGATGAAGTGCTTATTCTGGAACGATAAAGGATGAGTTACAACTCTTAATGAGTCCAAAGGCCTTTGTGGCGAGGTGTAGATACGTTTCAGTGCACCTTGGAGGACTCACCTATGTGAGTGTGATTGTGTGGCCGCAATCTATGGGATCTCTTGGGCTAATCCCTAGAGCGCTCATGAAACAAGATACATAGCACATGGCCTGAAAGTGCTACCTCGTGAGAACACAACTATTGACTAATGATATGTGTACTGTATGAAACCTTCTTCATAAGGGTCTAAGTTCAAGACATAGTTCACTTAGATCTGTGGAGGAGGGGAAGTATATCACTATGTGAAGGTTCAAGTCGGAAGACACCTTCACTTATGCGTGTCATCTCAGGCTCTTGTTATCCATGTCTCAAACTTTTAAAATTTTTCTTGGTGGGCGAATGTTGGATTCTATGTTTAAATTTTAAAAGTTTGAGTTTGTGTTTATTAGTCCCACATTGGAAAGTGGGAAAAGTTTCCACTTACCTTTAGTTGGGACTCGTGTCTTTATTTTGTATTCCTTCGAGGAGACTATGGTAGTTGGCCCATTTGGGCTAGTGGGCTCTTGGGCTAGCCTCCTCTTTCTCACACACGCGCGAATTGCCTTGCCTTGCCGTGGCCGTGTCGTGCGTGCGTGTGATTCCGGATTATTACTTTAGTTTTATTTCTCCTTTAATTTTTTGACCGTTTAGCCGAGTGTCTCTTGGATTCTCTCCGCGTCTCTTCGGATTCCCCTCTTTAGGCGGTTGTGTATGACTCGGTCAAGGGTCGCTTCCGAGAGGGTATTTGAAGAGGGTCTTTTTTCTGTGAGAGGTACGGTTTTCGGTTCTCTCTAACCCGAAAGCTATCTCTCACGAACTCCTCTCTCCCATCGTCTTCTTCCTCTTGCAAGAGCCGTCGGTCTCTATGGTGTTCGTCCCCGGCAACGCGAGTTGGAGTGCACCTTCGCGTCGCCACCGGTTCTGGGTCGTCGTATCTTGGGGGAAGTTCCGTCGCGAAGCCTATCTGCACCGGAGTAGGGGCGGAACGACTCTAAAGAAAGCGAATACGCGCTTCGACCTGTGTTTGATCCTCTTGATCTTAATTCCCGTTGATTTATGTGCTTCGATCTAGTAGAATATCTCTACCCGTGCAATACTATTTTCTATCAATCTGGCCGTCTGAAATGCCGCCTTTTCTGGTAGTGCCCTCCCTCTCTCTCTCTCTCTCTATCACACCCCCCCATCCCCCTCCCTCCTCTCACTTTGGCACCCCATTCTCCATGGATCTCCACGTCTTCTGGCAGAGGGGAAGATTAGGAGGGTGGTGGGCATGGCAGTGGTCGGCAGCCAGCGACCCTCTAATGTCGTCGACACCTATCATGGATGGAGAGAGAGAGAGAGAGAGGATGCTAATCTAATGACAGATGAATAATCGTCCCTCTTAACTCACATGTTCCTTGAGTTAAGGGAACGATAGCCACGTTGCGAGTATAATTGCAACAATACGAGATGTATCAAGAATATATGGTGATAATATAGTAGAGAAATATTCACATGGTGTCGGCACCACGACTATTTACCATGGTGCCGGCATCTGGGCCCTTAAATACATGAGGAGATGACCTCATGCATTTAAGGGCCCAGATGCCGGCACCATCTCCTCATGTATTTAAGGATGCATGAGGTCATCTCCTCATGTATTTAAGGGCCCAGATGCCGGTATCACGTGAACATCTCCCAATACAGTAAAAAAGAGAGAATAAATATATTATTTTTTATAGGAGTATAGATATAAAAATCCCCAAAAAACCACTTACGTATGTAATGCAATGGTGACGTTCCCCTTTCATCGCATGCAAGTCCCTAGTTGCATTGCCAAATATACTTCGTTTTGTGCGCCTATGAGAGGGAGTGACCTCAGTGCACCGTCTCCTTCCTTAGGACATGATAACCAAGTCAACAAATTAACAATGAACCATTCCACCACCTTCCCTGGTCGATCTACTTGACTTGGATTTGATTCGGATTCCATGGACTATTTGAAAACAGTGTGGGTAGCGTATTCACGTCCCTAGATGCAAATATGCTACCCTCCTTGGGTTAGCACATATCCTGAGGCCACTTATGGGCTCCACTTTCATCATTTTGCTATTCTCATCTATCCTTGTCTGTTTTCAAAGCTCCTCTTTGACAGAGGGATAGACAAATGGAGAGATATTCCTCGTGAATTAATTTTTCTCATAGTTTAATCTCATTTATTTTGATAGGCGACAGGTTAAATGAGGGGATAAATTATTCCATTAATTTTGTTGGGTCAGTTTAATCGGGATACATGAGAGTTATCCTCTATTATAATTAAATTAATTGTATTATCCTATCAAATTAAAAAATAGATAAAACGTGGCTTACCTTCCGGATAAATAAAAAATATATTTCTATCAAAGGGGCAAAGAGGCCCTGTTTCTCCAATCTCCAGACGAGCTCCACGTATCCGGTCTCAAACGCGGCGGTTCCATTTCGTCACCACCACCCAGATTTGCCACGTGTTCCTACTTGCTCCTCGAACCCTACGGCCTCTCCTCCAACGGTCACCCCATCCGCTTCCTCATCCCAAATAAAAAAAAGAAGGAAAATAAACCCCAAAAAGACTTGGAAAGAGAGGGAGAGAGGGATGGCGCCTCTGCAGGTGATGACCTCCTTCTCCGCAACGCGGCCGACGGCCGGCGATCCCCGGGACCACCCCTCCCCTGCCCCACATTCCAGGATCTCGGGGACCTCCTCCTCCTTCCATCTATTCCGATGGTGGAGTGGGAGGCTGGCGCTGCCCGTCCTCCGCCGACGAGTCTTCAAGGCGGCAGTCCCCAGGTGCTCCCTCCAGCAGCAGCAACGGGAAGGGGATGGAGGGGACGGGGTAGGGGAGGTGGGGCGAGCCGCGGAAGGAGGAGAGGGGAGGACTAGCGCCTGGGCAGGGAAGGTGTCAGCCGTCCTCTTCGACATGGACGGCGTGCTCTGCAACAGCGAGGAGCCATCGAGGAGGGCCGCCGTGGACGTGTTCGCAGAGATGGGCGTGTCAGTCACCACGGAGGACTTCGTCCCCTTCATGGGCACCGGTGGGTGTACCATCTCCCATTCTCCCTGGGAAATTAACTTTATTTCTTTGTAACATTATTTAGCTGATATAATTTCATCTATTCTTTATCTGGATTTCTTGGTCAACGGATGCCATTTGGGCCCAGGAGAGGCGAATTTCCTGGGCGGAGTTGCGAAGGTGAAGGGTGTGGAGGGTTTCGACCCGGAAGCGGGGAAGAAGAGGTTCTTTGAGATATACCTTGAGAAGGTGACCCGGGTCGTAGTTGTAGTCGCGTTTGTTGATAGTTTGTTGACAATGCCTCTGTACGTCACCTTTATTTTCTGCTTATCTTTCGATCTTTTCAGTACGCGAAGCCGGAATCTGGGATTGGATTCCCGGGGGCACTTGAACTTATCATGGAGGTTGCACTCTTCTAACCTTTTTGAGCAACTTTGGAGCCTCTTCCTCCATTTTTCTTTCCTTCTCGGCACTGAATGCCCTTGATCCAACATTAGTGCAAAAGAAGAGGACTTAAAGTCGCTGTTGCTTCCAGTGCTGACCGCATCAAGGTTGACGCAAACCTGGTTGCCGCTGGTTTGCCGTCATTATTGTAAGTGACACTTTCTTCTGGTCCCGCACTGGTGGGAGCATTGTGGCGCTAGGCTACACCTTTATTTTATCTCGTCTATTTATTTTGTACTGTGTCTGATTTGCCCCAATTGCATACTTGCTTACTGCTCGTTGATTGGCTACACAACAACTGAGATTCTTTGAGGTAATTTGTGGTTGTGGTGACATTGATATTGTTGGTAGATGACTGGGTTTATCATTCATCCATTTGCTCGCCAGAGAATTTAATCTGATTGCACTACCATTTTGATTGAAAACAGAGTCAGTACAACCAAAAGGTGCAGAGGAGAGAGGTTCCTCTACAACCTAAAAGAAGGAAAAAAAATAGGGAGTCACAATGATATGATGGTACCGTTCCAAGGCTCTACATCAACTTGGAGAAGATATCTTGACCAGAGTTGAACATTATTTAAAGACTGCAAACAAACATTCTCCAAATAGAAACGAATTCCTGGAATATGGAGTCACTCCGTTGCTTCTAAATACTCAAACAGTGGCGTATGGAAGTAGAGACAGGATCTTATTAGCTGAACCCTGGAGACTGAAGGCTTTTGGAAACCTCCCACATGTCCTCCATGTGGCCAAAATATATAACTCGAAGCCAAGAAGCTTGCCAAACATTATATATGCAAGAGGCATCACCACATCAAGGCATCCCATAACATTCCGTGAGTTACCACACTTAAATAAAATGTATGTGCAATTCCTATATAAACAATACAATCTATACAGACAACATACATTCTAACACTTCCCCTCAGATTTTGGTGGAACATAAGTGACAAATTTACTTATCAATTCGTTGAAGCACATAATCTAAGACTTCATGAAGAGGTTAGTAACAATAGAGGAGATGGGGAAGCGTAAGGGTTCAAGAGACCTAGTGCTGATGGATGAAATGGCATTCAGTCTCAATGTTCTGTGTATCTTCATTGAAGATCAACTTACTCTCAATTTGAATAGCACTTTGGTTCATGCTACTTTATGGGCTTTGTGGGGCGAAAGAAACAGAAGAATCTTTAGAAGGGAAGCAAGAGTGGAGGAAAGGATTGCTTCCTTTGTTTGCGAGAGTGTGTGTGATTGGGCTAAGCATCTTTGTAAAGTGGAGTCTCATAACTCCGGCCTTTTCCTTTTGTTGGGGGATAGCTAGGGGAATACTGTGTTGGTATGGAATTTTTGTATAGGGATTGTTTTTGGGAGCTGGTTGATTATACTTGTACATCCCTCTTTCATTTTCATTTAATACAATTGTGGTACTACCCACTTTCAAAAAAAAAAAAAGAACTTTGGTTGTGATAGTATAAGGGTGTAGGAGCTAGTGAACCAGTGCCAAGGTGAAGAAAAAGATGTCAAAGCTATACAATCTTAGTAGAAGTATTAGCCATAACAGGAAATTCTGCCTGAATATTGGAGTGAGAGAATTGTATATGCTTGTAGATCTCTCTTTCCATAAATACGGTGGTACTACCCACTTTCAAAAAATTTGGAGTGAGAGAATTGCCAACTTCTCACTATGCTGGGAAACGAAGGAACTGACCAAGACCTGTTGTAGACTGGTAGTAAGATTGCCAGACTAATCAGTCTTGGAGAAGGCATGTAACTTGGATGAAGAAGAAAGTTCAAGAAACAGATATGAACCACTGGTATTGTGTAGTGGTAGGAATATATCAAAGAATACAAAGACCCTTCTTTCACCTTAATACAATTGTGGTACCAACCACTTTCCAAACAAATCAAAGAATTCAAAGAAGGGTAATGGGTCGAAGTGGGAGCATTGACAGACTGGTTTACAACATGTACAACTTTTACCATACATGGGTGAATATGACTCATGTATCTGAACTATCATTTTCTCATGATTATTAAAACTAGAAAATAGAAACAGTATGGTATTGTTTAGTAAAAATGTTAGTTATACAGTTGAACACATAAAAGACGTGCAGATAGATTTTTGTTCCTGATTTCTTTTGAGCACAGTATCAGGTTGCCAATCAGAAATGTTGTGTAATAATCACTATTCAGGAAAATTTATAGCAATGATACCCCGTCATACAGGATGTTGTGTCATGTTACCTTGATTTAGGAAGTTGTTATTGTGCATGATGCATCTGCTTTTCTTTGGACATTGTGCACAAATCTGCCATTTTTATAAATCTGACCATGTTAAGGAATTTGCTTTTTATCAGATTTGATGCAATCATTTCTGCTGATGCTTTTGAAAACTTAAAACCTGCTCCGGATATTTTCTTAGCAGCATCAAGGACGCTGAATGTTCCCCCCAGTGAGGTATTCATGCATCTATTCTATGGATTTTCAAAAAAAAATTCTCGAGTCATTGTCATCTTTCTATGTGCTTTAGGATTCTTTTATTTATTCTAATGACTTGTTTCTATTATAATGCCCAAAAAATCTTAATTTGGATTTCCTTAATTGTGCCCCTAAAGGTGCATGGTATTTAGTAAATCTTGAATCAGTGGAAAAAGTTAGAATCAGTGGTAAATATGCTAGGATTGAGATTAAGTGCCATTTGGAGCTTTGCCTTATTTTTATTGGTAACTGTTGGACGTTAATTTATGATATATTCTTTCAGATTAATTAACAGGATGTCCAATTTTGATTCTGATAAGTCACTGGAAACACTTTTGAACATCTGAACCTGACTTTTGAAGTTGGAAATGGATCTGGAGGTCAGAAGCTCAGGTTCCATTTACTGCCTACCTATGTGTATGTCCTAGACTGAACACGGCAAAATCCCAGGTACAACCTGCAGAAACCCTTACATATGGTATCTGGCAGGTAGGTTGGAATCGAATACTGTACCTTGCTGAGGTGCTACTTGCAGGGAGCTAGGCATGCTGACCGAGCTATTCACTTGTCTCATTCCGTCATTCACTTCCCCTTCTTGGAGTTTTCCTTGAAGGTGTTAATAGTGAAGTAATTTGGTGATGAATACAGTTGCAACCTTGGAAAGGAAAATATTTTTTTGTTTGGAAAATTTCAAAATAGACCTACTTTACAAGCAAATATGCAGAATTACCACTCTTGCCTATGCATTTATTTATGTATCCTTATTGGACAAAGCTAGTTTCAACTTTCAAATATCTCTGCCAGCCCCTTCCATCAAACACGCTTTTAGAATATCTTAATTAACTGTGTAAATCTTAGCCAGAGTTAGAGTGGTGCTGCATCGCGACCCAATGGGGCGTTTTTGGGGGAGGGGAATGTAATCTCTGCCTTGGTGCCAGACAGTAACGAGGAGAGAGGGCTGCAGCCACCTCCCCCTTTTCTCTCTCCTCACTTTTAAAGGGCTTTCTTGCTCTGCATGCATACAGAGTCCTTCCACTCTGATGGCAGTCCCTAACCAGCGGCAACTCTATCTTCTTCTCTCATTACCGTGGCTGTGAAATGCTTAACCTTCATGTTGGCCACCACCATCTGGCTTTTAGGAATTGACTATTGAGACACTTCTCTTTCTTTAAGGCCAAAAAGAGCTTAGTATGGCACACTATGTCATACATTGAGGCATATACATTTGATTTCCAGTCTTTGGCATTTAAATCTCATAATTATGCCATCAACTATAAGAAATTTCCAGAAATCTTCATGAACAAATGGGTTGTGGAGGAAAGAATTGCACATTGAATGATTAAAGAAAGAACTATAGAAGATCATATGTGCTAGATGCCTGGATGGTTGACCTTGATGCTGGTTGCTCCTCAAAATTAAGGTTGATCTATGTTATCAAAAGCACGCCTAGGTGCTCGCCTACGCAGTTTTTGAGGTGAGGCGGCCCAAACCGCCTCGCTTTCGCCTCAAACGCTTCACTTCCAGGAGGGTTGGTCCTAGAAGATCTTGATTGACTTACCCTGAGTATTTACACCTCAAATCTTGATTATATGTATATATTTTCGCCTCAAATCTTGATTGTTGTTAATTTTATTGAAAATCTTGATTGTATGTATGTATTTTTTGTGATATTTAGACAAATATTTCTATTTTTTTGAATTGTATATATATATATATATTATAATAAATTGCCTCAAATGCCTCAAACGCCTAGGCCATTGCCTTGGCGTTTGAGGCATGATGCGAAACCTTGGTCACCTCGGTTGCCTCACGCTTTTGACTACATAGAGGTTGACAAGTGATCTTCTTTTCTGTACCTGCTGGACCTTTGGATCTAAAAACCTTATGTTATTTGTTAAATGATGGGTATTCTATGGTGACATATAAGCCATTGAGTGTATGTGACTCATTATATGGCATCATTGCAAAAGAAAATCCACTTAAAAAAAAAGCATTGCAAAAGAAAATGTTGTAACAATAGAATGAAAGAAATGAATTAAATATTTGAACTTTTAACTTTTAACTTCTTCAGTATTTTCATTGTTTTCTTTCCCTCTGTTTGTTGTCAACTACTTTTGCTGCTTCCCAAACTGGCTTGCTGCTCTTTCTTTTTTCTTGACATCATGGGGTCTTGGAAACTATTCTCTCAACAACATATGTGCTTTACCTTTCAATGGATTTGACTGTAGCTGAAACTTCTATCGTACTGTTGCTTTGACTTTAAATCTTTTGCGTAGTGTATTGTTATAGAAGATGCTCTTGCTGGAGTTCAAGCTGCTCAGGCTGCTGAAATGAGGTACCTAGTGACACAAGTGTTGCTAATAAATTTCTTTTTTATTGGTCACTCAGTAAAAGATTACTATTAAATTTTCTCAGGGGGCATGTTGCTTTTGATAATTTAGTCCATGTTTAAACCTTATTTTAATTGATGGAACTAATGTCAGCTGATTGACTATTTACTGTTACATCTGTGTCTACTTATCCCTGGAATAAGAAATAAGTTCAAACCATATGTGTGGTAAAAAGAAATGGTTGATAAGGCCATATATGTGAATGTGGGAAGAACACATTGTTATGGTCAAAACCAATTTATGTTGCTATTTAAGTTCTCCTAGTGTCAACAATCTAATATCTAAGGTCAAGAACAATAGTGTAGATAGAAGTCAAACAGATTAGAATTGTCTATTCTTTGCACAGAATCTCTATCTAGTGAGACTTTCAGATTCTATATGCATTGGCCATTAAGGTTGCGGGATTAGTAGTAGGAATAACTTAATATCCAGTTTATGTACTGCTGCCATCATGGTTTGCCATATCGGATCTTGGCTTCGTCTCGGGAGGGTCAGAGAGAAGAGATTTCGGAGAGATCTCGAAAAAATCTCGAGAGATTGGGTTTCGGTGATTTCAAAAAAAAATTTCATATGTATGGCCTATTTCTAAGAAAATTCTTTTTTTCTACTAATCACTCAATTTTACAAACATATTTTTATAATTCACAACTCAATTTTACAAAATAAAGAGTAATGATAACAATAACAAATTCATTCAGATGTATCAATGTTAATATATACATAAAATGGTACATGAATCACAAACTGAAGAATATATCAAAAATCATCAAAAATGGTACATGTATCTCTGTCTTCCCCCTTCTTTGTCTCCCTCTCTCTCAAAGGGAGAGAATGGGGAGACGGGGGGAGAGAGAGATGAGAGAGAGAGAGGGTAAGAGAGTATGAGGGAGAGTATCACAGAGGGAGAGACAGAGAGTCCGGGGGAGAGAGAGAGAGACAGAGAGAGACTCGGGAGAGAGAGAGCTCAAGGGGGGCGAGGTAGAGAGAGACAGGGAGACAGGGAGGAGGAAACCGGGGGGTGGGGGAGAGAAGATCTTGATCTCGCGGGTTTCGTTTCTCGCAACCTTTGGAGAGACAGAGATCTCGGAGAGATTTCGGACATCTCGTAAGAGATGGCAAACCATGGCTGCCATGCAGTGCATATATGTACACATATATATTGGAAAAGTGGCCAGATATTGTATATAAGGTAAAAAGAAACAATTGTTTGCATTATGATTTTAAGGGCCAGCTCTTTTAGTCTCTCTTTTCCTTTTCAAATTTAATGCTCAATTTTTCTAATTATCACTGACTAGGGTTCACTCCCCTCCCCCTTCTTTGGAACTCCCATACCAAATAAGGATTTGGAGCTTTACTGAGTTAAAGGAAAGGTGCACTTGCAAAGTTCAAATAAATAAACATATTTTCTTATTAGGAACCAGCGATAAATTGAAAGGTCAAGCCCCTCTAAATATAGAAAGTGCTGCACATGACCTTTTCCTTAATGGAGTAGCAATCTTCAAGAAAGTCATGAACATAATCATATCAATTCTCGTCTCTTGTCCAGTTTAGATTGTAGACCTTGTTGCTAAAGCTTCCCCTAGAACTTGGGCATATCTGCCTGTGAGGACACTCAAAGCATCAGAAGAACATTGGTTGAAACTTGACAATGTCTTTTCACATGCCCAAGCAGATGTAAATGTGTTTCTTCGTCATAAAAGGCAACATAATGCATTATGAATGATCAAATTATCTATTTTATGCTTTACCAATGGTAATAAACTAGACTTCATCTGTAACATGGTTCAAAACTGACGTTTCAAAAAAAAGCTTGGTTCAAAACTGTTGTGATATGGCATTCAAAACATTAAAAGATCTGAGTGATGCTTTTTTTGTTCACTTTCTTAAACAAGTACTTTGTTTCTTCTTCATAGAAGCCATTGTAATAACTGAGGATCCGTTTTTTTCCCCTTGAAAGTGAGGATCCAGTTCCATTACAAGTCATCCTAGTTGTCTAATATGATAAAAGTGAGTGCTAAAAAAAGAGAGACATAAGTCAGACCAGGCCAACTGAGGGAGAGCAGCTATGGCTGTGTATACGTGAAACATATTTATTATGTCTTTAGAATAGTTTTTTGAAGCTTCTACTGCTTCCTGAAGAAAATTAACAGTCTAGGTGCACAAATTTATACTTGCGAGAAGGGTCAGGGTCTGTCTAGGTTCATTGGTGGGTCCCTAGAAATGAGAAGAGATATATCTGTTCAAGGAATCCAGTTTGATGTGTGGGATTGTGCTATGGCTTTTTTATGTATCTGTTTAAGATTAGAGACCTCATGGGTTGTCCAATGAAATAAGAGATTGTGGCTAGCTTCTAGGTTCCTTGAGACAGCTGGGTGAGGGAAATGGTTTTGTTTTGCAATAGGAGACTTACAATTACAAAGGGATGGTGGTGGGAAGGTGCTGAAGGATCCATTGAGTGAAAAGCAGTGAGTGATGATGAAGAACAATGGCAGGTTGGTTGGTGACAGCAAGGATCTGGCTGAAAAGTCTTGCACAGGCAGGCATTGAATGGTGCTCAAGAGATTGGCTGGAAAAGTGAAACTGTGACAGTTGTCAGGACCAAACCTGAGCATGTGAACAGTTTGGGGGAGGGGGGAAGGACAGAGGGCAATGTCAGTGCAAGATTTGTTTTTTGGTGTTCAAATATCATTGCAGCCACAAGCAGGTAAAATGGTAGTAGCAGAGCCCCAGTTAGGGTGACCCTTCAATGAAACTTCTCAGACTTCCCAATAGACCAGACTCCTGGCAGTAGCTTGGATTTCCTGATGGCATAATTGGTGATTGCAGAGAGACAGTGAAAGTGAACCTTCACTGCAGTTGCTGGAGTTTCCCAATAGATTGGACTCCCAGGAGGATCCTGGTCTCGTGATAGATTATATACTCATACCAGACAATTAGATAGTGATATTTGCATCAGTGGCAACATGAGGGGCATCAGGACTTGGTGATGTCTGTTATTGAGTTGGATTTTGCTGAGGCATTCAGTGAAGTGTCAACCAATTACAGGAAGATATGAAATTACTAATGAAATCCAGCCAAAAGATAAAAAAACACAGAACAGAAAACCTTTTCTTTTTAGAAAACAGTGGATTGTACCACCAATTTTTATTGCAAAATAGAGGAGGTACAATCAGATGTGAAGAGGGGAGGTTCCTTTTACATCAAAGAAGAAAAGGAAAGAAAAACGCTAGCCAAGAATGATAGCATCCCAAAAAGAGTCTTCCAAGACTGCAGGGGAACATGGCTAAGGTATCTAGACCAATTAAACAAGAAACTTAAAGCTTGAATGCAAATGTTCTTTATGTAGATTCTACTTCCCCAAAAGATAATCTCATTTCGGCATTTCCAGATGCTCCAGCAGATCACACGAGGAAGAATAGAGAGAATGGTAGCTGTGTCCCTAGAGCCTTCCTTTTGTTTCAGGTTCTTGAAGGAAGCCCATATATCTTCGACATTGAGAAAGTTGCATGGAAGCCCTGTGAGATTGCCAAAGACATTCCAAACCTGTCTGCTGAAGATGCATTGATGAAAAAGATCATCCAGAGTCCCCAGGCAACTATCGAAGAATCAACATTGACTGTTGCAGTCTCTCTTCCATTTCTGATGATAGACTTTTGTAACAATATGCCTCTGAGCTAACAGCCACATGCATGCCTTAACTTTCCACATTCTACTAAAAATCTGTAATCTTCACTTTCTTCTGAAAATCTGTAATCTTGGACAATTCCCTTCAATAACCTTTACAAAAATTTACAGAGAATATTCCTCCATTAAGGCTCCAAACCACACAATCCTTTTGATGGGGATGCATGGGCAAACTATGTAGCAGTTCCATCAAAACCACATAGAATCTTTAGAAGTGAAGCTCATGATCCTACAAAATGTCTGGATCTGATTTTATATTTTGTGAATAGTTTGAGAGAGATCTTTGTAGAGTGGACAATTGTAATTTTCTTATTTCTACTTTGCTTCAAGGGTAGGGAGGCTGCTGCCTCTTTTGTTTAGGGGAGCTTTTGGGAGTATTCCCTTCTTACTTGTTCAATTCTTCTTCTTTTAGAGAGGATGTGGTACCATCCACTTTTAAAAGGAAAGAAAAATTGGGCTAGAGGCAACGGTTCTCTCTCTAGAGGCTTCTAGAGAGAGAAGCTCTATGGATGCCAGGCCATGCGGGAGGGATCCCGGGGTTCGCCTCGGGGCCCCCCCGGGGGGGGGGGGGGCTTGGGGTCATTGGCCCTAAGGCGGCAGGTTCAAGGGGATCGTCCAGGTGCGAGGGGTTCGGTCGTGCTTCCAATGTGGGCGTCGAGGCCATATTCAGAGGTTCTGCGACCTTCTGCCGGCTGGGCGTTAGCAACTGCCACAGGCGGTGCCTCCTTCCTGCGGCGGTTTTGTCCCTTCCTGGCGTTCATTCGTTGACGTCATTTGGGGCTGTGCATTTCGTGAGGAGCTTACCCAATCATGCGGGGAGGTGATTCGGATGTCGGAGGAGACCTATCGGAGGCGTCTACAGTGGCTGAGAAGGTGTGCCAAGGTCTCTCCGGTCTTCTGCGGAATGGATACGTCTTAGGTTCAGGTCCTATTGAATAGGAGCTAGGAGGGAGAGGAGGGATGGGTGGTCTATCAGGTGGGCATAGTTTTCCTAGCAGTGGAGAGGTTAGTGGAAGCAGTGGAAGAGGCGGCGGTGGCTTCGTCATGGTGGGCGGAGCCCTCTTGCAGGTGTCTAGGTGGAGACTGAGTGATAGCACACATCCGGATCCTCATCTCTGCAGAGTTCGGTTGAGAATGCCCGGGGTGCCTCTTGTCTTCTGCGACGAAGAGGGGGTGAACCCTCCTTCACAGTGTTGGGAGAGTGGAAGAGGGGTCGGCGAGGTTTGTTGAAGGGAGTAGGGAGGAGGCTATTGGTGATGGAAGCAGTTGTTTGGGTGATGTGCGAGGATGATATCATGGGCGCCATCGTTGAAAATGATGGAGGCGGCCGATTCCCCGTCAAAGTTGAGGTGCAGGGCTGACCGCTGGCGCCGGAGAAGACGACTCCCGTTCAAAATTCAAACAGCCCGCCAGTGGAGCCGGCTATTGGGTTTCCCTCTTGCCTGGTTGGCAGTTGTTTAGACGTGGAGGCTGCTTGTCACGCACCGGATTGCCCAGGTCCCGGCGGTGGCTCCATTACTCATGACTTACCCGATTTCCGGGGTCACTGGTCTAATGGAGATTCGGAGGAGATCCGGCTTGCGGTGAGACCCGGTAAGGGGCTTCTTCCTGACCCGAGCTTGGGTGGTGGCTGCAGCACTGATCACCGCCTGCCGTCTTCTCCGGAGTGCGCTGACGCTGCTCCCATGCTACTGTACGTGCCGCCGCAGACGTGTAGCACCCTTTTCCTCCCATGGAAGGGCTCAGAGGAGTCGTAGGACGGTGTCTCCGTTCTACTTCAGGTGTGGTTGCCGGTTGCGGTGGGGGGGGGGGGAGGGGACGAAGCCCTGAAGGATCTGGCTGTCCTTTCCCTGCCGGGCAAGGAGATGATCGGACAGGGCCTCTTGGGACTAGTGGCATCCAACGTCGCCGGTGGGTCAGCTGTTTGGCAGGAGGAGCTGGACCTTGGGGGTGGCTCTGCAGGAGGTAATCCCAGTTGCTACGGTGGTAGTCCCCTTTAGTCATCTTCCTGGGATCAGGCTTGTGGTTGGAGCGACGAGGGGGGGACTGAGGGAGGCATTCGTCTTCTTTTCAAGGAGCTGGAGGCATGCGATGTGGATGCTTCTGTGGGAGGCTCTCTGGTAGACCTGTCTTTGGTCTTGGTGCCTCTAGAGGAGGGGGTCTGTGACTCTGTGTAGCAGTCCCTGCACTCCCAATTAGACCCGTGCTGCAGGAAGATGGGGAGCCAGGGGAGCCATGTTTGCTTTTGGGGGAGGAGCCCCTTATCGAGCAGTTAGACCTCACTCTTAAGGAGGAAGCCAAGCGGAGAAAACAAGATGTCAAGGAAATCTTATTTGAGGTCGAGAGGTCTTTGGGGGAGCAGGTGATAGATGTAAGCAACTTCGCATGCCATCTTGTTTCATACGAAGTTGGCAAGGGAAGCCAAGGCAGCGAAATTGCTACTAGAGGGGAGGTGCAATGTTTAGGAGAGGTGTAAGATGAGTAAATAGGGGCAGTTGAGGCCTGTGTATAGAGTTGGCTTTAGACGAGGAATTCGTCATGTTTCCTTAAGTCGAGGGTTGTGCGGTCTGTTCTTTTGCATTTAACGGTTTTTTTGGGCCCCTTGGGGAGGGGGCCGTGGAGAGGGTTCTGTTGGGCTTCGGGAAGGGTAGAGTAGGGGAGGTATCAGTTTTTGGGTGGTTGGTGGTTTTGCTTTGTATGCCTTTGTTGTGGGTGGTTTTGCTAGTTGAAAAGGGTTTTGTTTCTTTCTTTGGTTTGCTCTCGGGGCAGAGAATTGTCTGCCGTCTTTTGTACGTAGGAGTTTGTGGGAGCTCCCCCTCCATACTTGTAATTTATTCACTTCTTCTTTTATATAATCAGCTATGTAGTCTGAGGCGTGAGGCGACCAGGGGGTCGCCTCATGCCTCAAACGCCTAGGCGATGGCCTAGGCGTTTGAGGCGAGTTTTTTTAAATATATATATAATTCAAAAAATAAAGTATATGTCTAAATATCACAAAAATACCTATATAAAGTCAATAAATTTCCTAAATTCATTCAATTCTATGTTTCAAATTATTATGACTCGCTAAATTCACATAGGATTTAACAAACCAAATTACAACTATGAAGGTACCAATAATGAAGAAACTAATAAATTCAGATAACTGACATAAAACAAATTCTGGTGAGTCAAAAGGTAATCTCTCACATTCTGAAAGAGAAGAAATTTTAAAAAAACTATCAATCTTATAGGTAGAGAGACAGTGAGACAGACCACTGTCAAAAATCAAATTTTGTGTGGGTCTATGTGAGATAGAGAGAGAGTGAGACAAACTGTGGTCAGAGCGAGGCGAGACAGGGCGAGGCGAGGCGACCAGGGGGCGCCTCACCTCTGAGGCGCGCCTAGGCGAGCGCCTAGGCGCGCCTTAGACTACATAGATAATCTGTAGTACTATCCATTAAAAAAAAACATAAGGAACCATCTTTCAGCACTGTATAAGCTTACATTGGACTCTACAGAACAGAATGCTTATCCAATCTTTATGTGACCTTAGTCCGACTCTACGTTGGACCCTAACCCACCATGGCTGACCAAGCTGGCTGGTGGGTTGTCTCATCCCTCTGAGATGGTTGAAATCAGTAGGGCTGGTCACATCAGCAGGCCCAAAACCAATCCTGGTGAGCTAATTCTAACCTGATCAGCCCAAAACCAATCCTGGTCAGCTAATTCTAACCTGATCAAACCAACTTTCAATACTTTCATCACGAGAGCATGGGAGTCTGGGACACTGTAAAAGGTTTACAAATTGATCCTCAATCTGTCAAATGTGGCTTAGAGATTCTTTTTAATAATAAAAAGTGGATGACAAATGGCTTACATGATTAGCACGTTGGTGCATTGCAGCTTTATGAAGAGTTTAGATTGACCAGGGAGGATAGCTGATTTGTTATTTGCAAACAACGGCCTTACAAGCATTTGATGAAATAACCAACTAGTTCTCTGGAGGAGCACTTACCTTGACTGCAGCATAATGAATGCATTGTACTTGTTTTGTTTGTGTAGATTGCCAATTTGATAAGCATCTACCAATCTGATCTGAGTTTCTTTCATAGCTGGCAGCTTGCATTTGTTTCAATAGCCTTTCAATTGTAAGTGGACCCTTGATATAACTAGGTTACAGGCTTCAGCCTACCCTGCTCATACGCGGCCTATTTTCTTAACTTTCACCCTGTGTAACTCCAGATGTTGTACCTTTCTATATGTTGTAGGCCCAGAGTAATAACATTTTGCTGGGAGTTTAAAACTAATATTCTCTATTGATTGATGGAAGTATATTACTGTATCTTGTAACTCTTTACAGCTATTAGATGATTAACAAGTTAATAACAGCCAATAGGCAATTAAAAGATGGCTATCATCCTATAGATTGCTGTTTTAGTAGCTATCAGTTTCAAGATTTTGGAGACCGGAGAGTCCTTAATCTTGTGGGACTCTTGGCAAAATTTCTATGTAATTCACTCCATTTCTGAATTTTGTTATCCTTCTTCTTGACTGGCTTATGGTTCATTCTTTTATGGGTGTGGCTGACTAGTTAGCCAAAATATGTCTATGTTTCAAAAAATTGAATAATTATATTCATTACATTCTGTTCTGTGCAAAAGTGCTGCTGCTTTGTTTTGGTTGAAATATCAGGGTTAATTTAGTATATATCCTCCTTACACGCAAAATATCAAACTTATCATCCTTAGTTGTCAAATATCATATATACCATCATTATTAACTAAAAACTTGAAAAATGCCACTAAATGACAAAAATACTTCAAACATTCATATCAACCCCAAACCTCCCCGCACAAATCCTAGAAGTATTTCGTCATTTAGTGATATTTTTGAAACTTTGGTTAATAATGATCATATATATGATATTTGACAACTAAGGATGGTAATTTTGATATTTTTCACATAAGGAGGGTATATATGAAATAACCCAAAATATAAATGCGGAGATTACACATTTTGGTTCCTCTATATGCCTTTCGCTGTCAGGATGATTTTTTATGTATTCAAAAGTCCCTATTTCATGCTTTTTGCAGATGCATTGCTGTAACAACTACATTATCAGAGGAGAATTTACAGAGGGCAGGGCCATCTCTGATCAGAAAAGATATAGGAAATGTTACAATTCATGACATCCTGCATGGTGGTGATTCAAATTGTCACAGTATGTTGTTGTGAAGAACATATTATAGTTCTTTGTGTAGTTGGCATAGATGGTGTAATTCAAGTGCTGATATTATTATGTAGTTGTGAAGTACATATGGAAGAAGTGGTTTGTACTCATTGATAAACTATAGAACGATTACAGTCTATTTTGTCGGAGTCATTGTCAAAAAATGTTTTATTTTATCTTGCAACATTTTTTGACCTTTACTGAAACTATTCCTGAATCGATCTGTCTTCCCTGTTGCATCTGTGGCAACTCAGTGGATCTTTGTTATTCTGATAACATTGCAGGGTCTAGTTTTACTTCTTGGATCCCTTGGCATTTTCTTGTTGAGTCTAATTGTGGTTAGCACATCCTCATTACCTTCAGGATGTACCTTAACAGACATAAATGTTTTGCAGACATACAGGTATCATTGAATGCTTCTTTAGAGGAATCTTCTCCTGTGCAACTTGCTGAAAAAGTAAGTAGCAACTTAACCCAGGGTTCGCACTCTGCTGCGGAAGGGGATTCTGTTGGATGGTAAGAAAAGAAGAGTACCAGTAATCAATTTTCTCTATTCAAGTTGGTTCTCTACAACTTGTAAGCCTTTCGATGAACTAGTTCTTTTAATACTTGCATAGTTTTTGACATTGGATCACTGCATTATATGTGCCATCTGATCGATCTTTCTTTCTCTAGCCTTTTCTAGAGAGAGAGGCTTTGGGTATGGAGTGGCCCTCGAGAGCGAACCGCATCCCACTGGGAGGCGGTGGCCCTCGCTGGAGCAGTCCTGTTACAGTGCGGTCCAAGCGTGAAGGTGGGATAGCAAGGGGAGGTGGAAAAAGGGTGGGAGTGAGGGGCCAAAACATTGGTCCAGTGTTCTTTGGTGCCGGCAAAGAGGCCACTTGCAGAGATTTTGCAAGGGGGTGGACAACATTCGAGCTAGTCCAGGCGGTCCGTCATGCTCTACGGCAAGAGACCTTTGATGTCGAGGGTCTCCCTCCTCCCCCGCTGGGTTTGCTTGCTTCACTTTCATCGTACACTTCACAACGTTTGCGTTCAAAAATGGATCTGGAGAGAGGAACATTGTAACATCCCCAAAAAAATATGATTAAATATTATTAAATGATTACCATTAAGGAGTCCCAGATTTGTTATCCATTTATCCATTTATTTCTGTTTATGAGAGTTGGTTCTTCCTAGCACCTTTAGACGATGAGTGGATGTAGTAGAGAGTAGACGAACGGCCATAGATAGACGATAGTTCGGTAGTTAGGCGATGTTTTGCCTGGGAGAGAGAGAGAGGCGAAGGGAGATAAGGTGGAAGGGAGAGAGAGAGGCGAAGGGAGATAAGGTAGAAGGGAGAGAGAGAGAGAGGCGAAGGGAGTAAGACAGAAGGGGGAGAGAGAGGTAGGTGAAGGGAGATAAGGTAGAAGGGAGAGAGAGAGAGAGGCGAAGGGAGTAAGACAGAAGGGGGAGAGAGAGAGAGGCGAAGGGAGTAGGGAGGAAAGGAGAGAAAGAGAGGCGAAGGGAGATAAGGTAGAAGGGAGAGAGAGAAAGAGAGGCGAAGGGAGTAAGGCAGAAAGGGGGGAGAGAGAGAGACGAAGGGAGCAAGGCAGAAAGGGGAGAAAGAGAGGCGAAGGGAGATAAGGTAGAAGGGAGAGAGAGAGAGAGGCGAAGGGAGTAAGACATAAGGGGAGAGAGAGAGGCGAAGGGAGTAGGGCGGAAAGGAGAGAAAGAGAGGCGAAGGGAGATAAGGCAGAAGGGAGAGAGAGAAAGAGAGACGAAGGGAGTAAGGCAGAAAGGGGAGAGAGAGAGGCGAAGGGAGTAGGGCAGAAAGGAGAGAGAGAGAGGCGAAGGGAGATAAGACAGAAGGGAGAGAGAGAGTGTAACGACCCAAGATCCAGATACCGGGAAATATCCGATACCATTCGAATCCTGGCCTGCCACCCACGAGCCGAAAGGCTCGGAAGGGTTAGAAAGGAGTGTGGAGGTACATTGGAATTTAAAATAAAGCAGGAACATCTATATAATTAACAGTTTAAACAGCAGAATTAAAATTACATTTTCAATTAAATAATCTAACTATAGAGTCCAGTCCAACAAAGTACAGTCTACAGGGGAAAAGAATGTACTCAATGCCGAGTCAGCACTCGGCCCGGCGAGCTGGCAACTATGAACCTCCGCGCTACACCTCCGAATCTCGAGGAGGAACCGCTACACTTGAAAAGTAGGGGTGAGCCTCATCTCATTGGCTCAGTAGGGGTCCCGCGGAACCCTACCACAAAACGACGGCGGCAAAGAACAACGCTAACAAGAACAACAACAACAGTAACGGGAGTAGCGACAATAACACTAACGGCGGGAGGAACAGTCGTACACTAATCTCGAAACACGGTAGCTGGGAAACCACAACTCTATAAAGTACTCCTAACGGCACGAAAAGCTAACCTCGATCTCATAGTCGGGGAGCCACCGGACTAACGGAAACCCTGGCTACGCCGCCAGAAGAAATACCACGACAGCTCTGTCGTGAAGGCCCGTCCTCACAGGCGACGACCAACCCAAGACCACACGGTCCGGGGGAAACAGTCACGACCTCGCAGTCGTGAACCCTACACTGTCTACGGGTGAAGCCTTGGTTACCCTACTGAGAACCCTAGACCTCTACATCGGGAAACGTGCGGGAACTACACGTAAAATCACATCTCGCAGATGGGAAACTAAACCTCGAGTCACGAGAATCCCACGTCACGTGACGAGAGTATCTACCCACCAGAAGCAAGGTCGGATGCGTCCACTGACGACTTAGTCCGCGCCTCAGGTGTCTCCCTCGCCCCCAGGCAAAACTGAGACACCGTACAGTAACCACACGACAAGGGTCTAGTCGGGGTCGTGCTCGTCAACACGCGTCCGAAGTCCCCGACCATGTGTGCACACACTGATTGACTGCACTACGTCAGACCCTCTAACTGGTTTTCCTCCCGGCCCGGACTCGAGCCGTTATAGTGGGAGGCCCTGCTGCAAACCAGCCTAAAAACAGTCTCACCCGGGTCTAGCTCTCCACCACTCCTGGTGGGTAGGCACAGACGTGCCCATGCAAGTTACTACTAGTGGGGGGTCACTAAACGTGAACACTCTCCGTAGAGAGAAAACATGGAAGGTCACGCACGTACCCATTGCGAGTAACACGGAGTACCAGGTGGCTCGGGGCCACCATACTCTGGACAGTCATCTAGACCTAATAAACTCAAACGGTCCTTGAGTCACATGACTTGGGTCAAGACCGTTGTACAGGATAGCTCCGCACCTTCAATCTACCCTAATCCTAGGGTCAAAAACCACGGTTAAGATAATCCTTAAGGCAACTCATAACTGCCAAGTTCAATTCCCTTTCCAAGGGAAATCTAAGAAACCTCCAGTTCTAGGCTGGGTCACGGAACTCGCAGTTCATAGGCCATACGCATGGCCCACACGGAAACTGCTTTCCGAGATAGCCAACGACGTACGGGAATAGCCCTTTGCACTCATACCGATCCACGGTGACTCGATTTAACGAAACAGGAAAGCCCGGAACACACGGGGTCACCCGGACCCTGAAAATCACACGGGCACGTTAATCGATGTAACACGGTACCTCCGGACACCCAAAAACACGGTCACGGTACCTACAGGGTGTCCGGGACATCCACTGGGCCATAGGTCGACCAATGGGTCACAATCGGGTTGACCGGGGGCCAAAACGGGCAGAAAACCCCAATTTCGGTCGACTAAACCCCTGGGTTCGGTCGACCAAAGGGGGTCGGTCGACCAGCCAAAAGGGGCCGGTCGACCGCGTTCTCATGAAGGCGGTCGGGTTCCCGAGCGGGGTCCCCCTGTCCGTGGCAATCTGACCGACCGCGACCACGGGGTCGCCCTGTCCGTGGCAATGGGCCGTTCGGTCGACCGAAATCACCCGTTGGTCGACCGAAAACAGCAGAGAACCCTCCGGACTCAACCCCGGAGTCGGTTTCCACGCCCCAATCACCCCCGGGTGATGGGGAAAACAATGGGGAACCATTTCCCAACCTCTAGACCACCTAGAGGACATTTAAACACTAAAAACTCAATCAAATCGGAGGATCCGTCGCACACCCTAAAATCATGCGAAATTCACCCGGGGTGAAATAACCCACTCTCGGCTCACCTCGGCCTACAAAATGCGGGAAAAGTAAAGCGCACGGGTTAGGGAACCATCCCTACCTCCACCGAAGATTTCCCGCACTGAGATCGCCGATTCCTCGCGAAACGCCTCACGAAACCCCGCCGGGTTCACAAACTCGCGGACGAAGTCTCGCCGCACCTCCACCGCCTCGATCCTCATCCCGTCCTCGGCCACTCGCCGCCCGCGTCGCCTCCACCTCGCCCTCCACTCGCTCTGTCGACCACCCGGAGAAGAGGGGGAGAGAAAGAGAGACGTGAGAAGAGAGAGAGGGAGAGATGAGAAATGAGGGAGAGGGGTGGGTTGATATTTATAGGAAATCAATTTGGGAAATTTAAAATCCGAAAAATACAAAAATGGGAAAAAAATCATCCCCTCGGTCCTCGGAAAACGCACAACACGTCTGCAACGTCCCAGAGCCCGACAACACGTCGATTCACCCTATACAGGGTTCCGAAGGCTCGACAGCTAAAAACCCGATTAAATCACAAAACTCACTCCGAGACCCATAACAACGCTCCGAAACCCATGGATTCTGATCCGAAAAATCCGGGGTGTTACAGAAAGAGAGGCGAAGAGAGTAGGCAGAAAGGAGAGAGAGAGACGAAGGGAGATGAGGCGAAGGGAGTAAGGCGAAAGGGGGAGAGAGAGAGAGGCGATGGGAGCCTGGGAGGTGAGGCGAAGGGAGTAAGGCGAAAGGGGGAGAGAGAGAGAGGCGATGGGAGGTGAGGCGAAGGGAGGTGATGCGAAGGGAGTAAGGCAAAGGGGGAGAGAGAGAGAGGCGAAGGGAAGTGAGGCGAATGGAGGTGACTTAGACGAACGAGTAAGGCAAAGGGGGAGAGAGAGAGGCAAAGGGAAGTGAGGCGAATGGAGGTGACTTAGACGAACGACTGAGATAAGGCAGAGGCGGATGCTGAGGCGAAAGGAAAGATGATACGTCGACAATAAATTGAAGAGACACTCGATAAATTGAGGAGATGGATGAGATATTGGCGATACATTAACAGGAAGGCAATATATTGACGAGATGAATGGGATGTTGAAGGCCCCAAGCGCGATATTCAACCAAACTAAGTAGTCAAGTGATTTTTTAAGGAATTAATCAGTTCAGCTGAGGATTTTCAACTAAACTAAGTAGTCAAGTGATTTTTTAAGGAATTAATCAGTTCAGCTGAGTATGCTAATAATTCATTTAAGAGATTCGTCAATAGTTGAATGCTGAAGCGAAGGACGAATCATAGGGTCATGTTGTATAGAATAAAACAAAGATGGTCAATAGTCAAACTTAATAGTAATAGTAAGGTCGACGATAATAGTAAGTGGTACATGCTCTGAAGATTTGGCGCCATTATTTGTGAAGTATTTACAGACCATCAGAGTTTAAAATATATTTTCTCTCAAAAAGAATTAAATTTAAGGCAAAGACGGTGGATTGAAATTTTGAAGGATTATGATTTCACATTGAATTATCACCCAGGAAAAGCAAATGTGGTAGCAGATGCACTCAGCAGGAAGAGGCTAATGGCAATCCAGTTACGCCAAATATGGAAAATGACATCTGATGTAGTGGAGTATTCTCCTGTATGTAAAGAGAAAAACTTATTTCTGGCCCAACTAACTATTCACTCTACAATGGTTGAACGAATTGTGCAAGCACAACTAAATGATTAGCAGTTACATGGATTGATTGGCACATCGAGATTTACTCAAAGTGCAGATAGAGCAATCAGATTTCAGGGAAGATTATGTGTACCTCGGAATGAGGAAATAAAGAAAGATCTATTGACTGAGACGCATAAATCTTAATATTCCATTCACCCAGGCAGTACAAAAATGTACAGAAACATGAAGAGACATTTTTGGTGGATTGGTATGAAAAAGGATATAACAGAATTTGTTAGCAAGTGTCTTACTTGTCAACAAGTAAAGGTGGAGCATCAAAGACCAGCGGGGCCACTACAGTTGATGGAAATTCCATAGTGGAAATGAGAGCATATCACTATGGATTTTGTAACGAGATTACCAATGACTAGGAGAAAACATGATTCTATTTGGGTAATTGTTGACAGACTTACTAAGTCAGCCCATTTTCTGGCAATCACAAAGACACAATCATTAGAGGATTTAGCCCATTTGTATATCAGAGAGATTGTGAGACTTCATGGTGTGCCTGTGTCTTTTATTTCAGATCGGGATGCAAGGTTTACAGCAAAATTTTAGAGGAGTTTACAGAAAGCACTGAGTACACAATTGAAATTTACCTCAACTTTTCACCCTCAAACAGATGGACAATCAGAGAGAACCATTCAAACATTAGAAGATATGTTGAGGGAGTGCAGTTTAGACTGGCGAGGCAGCTGGGATGAGCATATGACTTTAATTAAGTTTGCATATAACAACAGCCATCATGCAAGTATAGGAATGGCACCATATGAAGCATTATATGGTAGACCATGTAGATCACCTGTTTGTTGGGATGAGGTTGGTGAGCGGAGATTGATTGGGCCACAGATTGTACAAGATTGTATAGAAAATGTTGATTTGATTAGGAAAGTTATGTTGATCATAGAAGGAGAGATCTACAATTTACTATCGGGGATCAGTATTTCTGAAAGTTTCACCTACTAGAGGAGTAATGAGATTTGGCAAGAAAGGTAAACTCAGTCTAAGGTACGTTGGACCATTTGAAATCTTAAGAAGGATTAGTGAGGTGGCATATCAACTGGCTTTACCACTATCATTGTCAGGAGTTCGTAATGTATTCCATGTGTCTATGTTAAGAAAATACATGTCAGACTCATCACACATTATAGATCATGAGCATTTGGAAATTCAGCCTGATCTTACATATGAAGAGAAACCAGTTCACATTCTCGATTGAAAAGAACAAGTACTGAGAACGAAGACAATTCCATTGGTGAAGGTATTGTGGAAAAGTATCTCAGCAGTAGAAGCCACTTGGGAGATGGAAAATGAAATGATGAAGAGATATCCACAGCTATTCGGTACGTATTGAGTAAATTTTTAAATTTCGATGACGAAATTTGTTTAAGGGGGAGAGATTTGTAACATCCCAATCTGTTCAAAACTTAAAAATAATTAAATATTTTATATTTATAGCCCATATAAATTTTAGGTTCTCTTAATCAAAGCCCAATACCTTGAACTGTATAGTGAATATGAGTTTAACGAATTTTATTAAGCAAATATAATAGATTTTTCACTTTAATAATATGTAACTTTTCATAGGAATGTCGGAATAGGGTCAATATTAGACCCATTGGAAAGAGAATAAAAAAATCTACAAATTTCATGTTGAGCATATTTTGAAAATTTATCATTTGGTAGGCCAAAAATAAGATACAATGAACTAATACTTTAACATATCGTTATTGCTCATTTTTTGAGGCGGTTTTGTGAAAAAAAACCACTCTCTCTTATCCTCCTCTCATTCCTCATCGATGGAAGATAAAAAAAAAAAAAACCCAAAACCCACGTTTCTCTTATACCCCTCCCATTCTTATCTTCTCCCCCACGTAATCCTCCTCGTCCCCTCCTCTCCCCCCTTCTTCTTATCTTCTACCCCCCCTTATAAATACCCCCTCCTCTCTTCCCCACCTCCTCATTCCTCTTTCCCTCCACCCACGTAATACCCCTCTCTCTCTCACCCTCTCTCCCAACACTCTCATCTCTCTCTCTCTCACATTCTCTAACTCTCCCTCCCTCTCTCATTTTTTATTTTATTTTCATCTCTCTCTCTCTCAACTCTTTCTCCCTAATCTTTTCTCTCTCTCTCTAATCTCTCTCTCTAATCTTTCTCTCTCCTCTCTCCTCTCACCCTCTCTCTCTTATAAGTTGACGGAGAAAAATAATACGGAGTCAGACTAAGGTAAATATTTAACAGAAGTCTAGACGGAGAATTTGGGAAGCTTATTTGGACCATTTCACCTTTTTTTACGTAGGAATTCGTCTTTACGGGTAAGTTGCGGATTGTTTAAATTTTATTAATTGGGGAAGATATAATAAGATAAAAATTATTTTTGGGGCAGGAATATTATCTTTTCCTACGTAAGGATTATTACGAAAGCTCGGGCGAGGTATTAAATTGAATTTGAGGAGTCCACCGTAAAGGTAGGCACATGATAAACCGACTGCATGTTATTTGATATTTATATTTCTTTAATTTGACTTTATTTGAGATGTAATTATTTTTACTTAAATCAGTGATTTATTTAACATATTTGACCCGATGATTTATGCTTAAAATATGTTATTTATTTAGTTACTATTACGTTAATTTTACTTTAATAATTAGAAGTGTAATTTTATATAGTTAAATAATGGTGATTTATTTAGTTAATAAATTTGGCCCACTGTCTTATGATTTAAAAATTGATTTATGATATTAAAATATGACTCGATGATAATTAGTTAATTTAGTAATTTTAATGACAAGCTTTACATATCGAAGATTACTATGTAATAAGAAGAAAAAATATAAATAATAATAATTAAGCATATGGACTGTGTCACTTTAAGGAGGTGTGGGGCGGCAAACCGCAGTTAGCGTTTGCTACGGGATTAGACCCATTTCCGAGGACAAACAAACTTCTTAAAAATCCGGAACCCAGAATAAGAAAATTATCTGGGGAATGGTGGAGTATTAACTCCCGATCCTGCGTGGTTGATCAAGGCCGACAGGCTCTAGCGTCTAGACCATTTGTCTTTAAGTCGACGTATGGATGCCTAGGTATGTGTTTGCTACTACTTATAGTGACATGATGCCTGTCCAATATGTGCTTACCTAATATGTGATAAATAAATAATGCATTATGTGACTATGTAAATATGCATGGCCTAATATGAAGTTCAGATTTGATATATGACTCTGATATGATCTGAAAATAAGTTTATCTATATAAGTTATGAATTAGCTAAGATATGTACCATGTCAGATAAGATTTGTTATATGCATAAATATGAAAATGGTTCTGTTCTATTATATTTCCTTTGCATTTATAGTATGTGTATAAGCCAATGGAATTGTGATTAGCTATACATATATCATGAATTTTGCACATGTTATTATATGATAAGCATGTGATTGGTTTAAATGTCTACTGAGTCTTTGGATTCATTTCTGTTGCCTAACCATTTCAGGAAATTGACGAGTATACACTTTTACTCCGACGGACAGTAAGTCAGAGGGTGATCTCGGGCGTAGTTTGGATTTCCGCTGCCTATAATAAGTAGATTTAGTTTTCTTTTGAATAATGAATGTAAATATGACTTTCGGGTAAAGATATGTAGAAAATAATATACGATGTAAATTACGTGTGTTTATCTTATGGAAATGGTATGGTTGTACTTTTGGATTACGTGATGGTTTGGTCTTTAGTACCTTGCAAATATCTCGGCCCATAAGAGGTCTATACGCTGTGACGTCCCCGGACACGATATGGGATCGCGGGACGACAGGTGTTGCAAATAAATTAATATATTATGACGTATAGTTTATCAAGGAATATGTTGTAAGATTGGTTTATGGTCCAATCTTTCAAGGAAATAAACTCTTCAGGTTTCTTCACAAGAGTATGTATCCATAGTGGGAGATCACCAAGATCATTTATGTCACAACTAATAGAGGCAAAAGGCGTTCTTTGACAGTTAATCAAAGGTGTTCGGACTTGTTCCGATGCAAATTAACACCGACTCCCGTTGGTGGGGAAAAATCCTGTACACGAACTCTAAATCGTCTAATAAATCTAAAATGCGAAATAAAGAAATGCAAATAAACATGCTGATGATACCCAAAACCGTCCAAATTTTAATTCATCATCAGCGTGTCCGCATTTTTATTTATTTATCGCATGTAAACAGTGGCACATGTTCTCAAAGTATGGGGCATAGAGAAAACACTTCTCGGAAGAGTAGCTAACAACAAGATTCTTCTGTAGATTGAGGGGTTAAATTGTTTGGAGGAGGGTGAGTTTTTGGATGACATAGACAAAAGGCACATGGATACTCTCAGAACAGAATTTCATGAGATCCTCACAAGCGAAGAGGTCTATTGGAAGTAAAAGTCAAGGGAGAGATGGATTACGGAAGGGGACAAGAATATTGCATACTTCCAGCGTGTTGCCTCGGGGAGGAGAAGGGTTAACTCCATTACCTGAATTACAGTGGGCGATCATTCTTTCATTAAGGAGGAGATCAGAGGGTAGGTGAGAGAATTCTACTCTAGACTCTTTATAGAGGATGACTTCAGCAGACCGAAGAATGTCCTAGACCTCCTACCCTGTCTCTCTCTTGAGGAGAGGGAAGCCATCTCCCAAAGCTTCTCAGAGGAGGAGGTACACCAGACAATCTTCTCTCTTATAGGGGATAGAGCTCTAGGACCAGATAGTTTCCCACTTGTCTTCTTCCAGAAGTGTTGGGACATCATCAAGGGGGACTTCATGGCAGCGGTAAGGGAGTTCCAGGAGGGAAGGGCTCACTTGGAGGGCATAAATAAAGCCCTCTTAATCCTTATCCCTAAGAAACAAGGAGTATAATGCTTTCGGGATTTTAGGCCCATCAGCCTTTTGAATGGAACATGCAAGATTATCACCAAGCTTTTAGTAGGCAGACTTGATAGAGTCATTGACAGGCTGGTTAGCAACTTCCAACGGGTCTTCATCAGGGGTGGACATATTCAGGAGATTTTTTTGGTGGCTCATGAATGCCTCTTTGTCATGAAGAAGTCAGAGGAAGAAAGGGGCAGTGTCGAAGCTAGATTTCGAGAAAACATATGACATGGTTGATGTATTGGGGAACATGGGCTTTGGGGATAGATGAACTTGGTGGATACGTGCTTGTAGTACATTTGTCGCCTTGGCTGTCCTAGTCAATGGGAAGCCTACTTTGCTAGTTCATAGTGGTAGAGGGGTCCGCCAGGGAGACCTTATGTCCCCCCTCCTTTTTCTGCTGGTGGCTCACATATGGAGGAAGATGTGGCTGAGCGGAAGAGATTGATCAAAGGCTTTCAGGGCGGGAGAGGCAGCGACAATATTACACATTTATAGTATGCAAACAAAATCATTTGGTTCTTAATAGAGGATGAGTATCAGCTTTATGTGGTCAGGCTGGTGCTTGAGTGCTGGAGGAAGTCGGCAACCTCAAGGTCAACTTCAACAAGAGTCTCTTGGTGGGCGTGAACATGAATGAGAGGGCGCTTTAGAGAGCCACTTTCATTTTGGGCTGTCACATGGGGGCCTTTCCTGTTTCCTACTTGGGCCTTCTACTGTCCCCAGGGACCCTACATTGTAGTGAGTGACAGCCTATGATGTAAAGGTATGAGTCCAGATTAGCAAGATGGACGACAAAGTTACTCTCCTAGAGGATTCTTAATAGAGGATGAGTATCAGCTTTATGTGGTCAGGCTGGTGCTTGAGTACTGGAGGAAGTCGGCAGTCTCAAGATCAACTTCAACAAGAGTCTCTTGGTGGGCGTGAACATGAATGAGAGGGCGCTTTAGAGAGCCACTTTCATTTTGGGCTGTCACATGGGGGCCTTTCCTGTTTCCTACTTGGGCCTTCTACTGTCCCCAGGGACCCTACATTGTAGTGAGTGACAGCCTATGGTGTAAAGGTATGAGTCCAGATTAGCAAGATGGAAGACAAAGTTACTCTCCTACAGGGGGAGATTGGTTCTTTGCAAGTCAACGCTCGGTAGCCTACCTATCTACTTTCTCTCCATCTACCGGATTCCTAAGATAGTGGCTAAGAAAATTGAATCTATCCAGACGTTGTTCTTCTGGTAGTGGATAGAGGTGTAGGAGGCTGGCAAGACATCTCCTGGGGTAGAGTCGCCAGAAGTAAGGATATGGGAGGAGTGGGCATAAAAAATATCAGAGATTTCAATATGACTCTGTTATGCAAGTGGTTGTGGAAGCTAGGGGCAGGAGAGGAAGGTCTACGGGTGCAAGTCAGCGGGAAGTGATATTATGGCAGAGGGAGAGAGTGGGATATGGCACTAGCATCACGGCACAATATCTCACACATTTGGTGGGATATTTTGACATGTAGAGACATTATCTCTTCTAGTGTTTGGGTATGGCGGGGAGGGGTGAGAAGTGTCTTTTTTGAAAGGATAGATAGTGGGGGGGACTTTAGGCATCCTTCCGAGGCTATCTATAGTTTCAACAACACCATTGACATCTATCTCTCAGTTTTTTGATCCTCAGTTGTGAAGAGGCACATGGATACTATCTTTTAGGAGGAATATTAGACTAGGGAGATGGAGCAGCTAGAGGACCTCCCATGCTTCCTTCTTGGCTTTGCTCTACAACCAGACAGAGAGAATGAGTGGTGGTGGAGGTGGAGAAAGGAAGTTACTTTCTCAGTTAGGTTAATCTACTCTTTCATCTCCGACGGCGGGGTGTGCCACCACCTTGTCTCATAGATTTAGACTGTCCGAAGTCCGCTAAAGATGAAGCTCTTTATTTGGAGGATCTCCCACGGGAGGCAACCAACTCGAGATAGACTTGCTCCTTTTCTACATAATTTATTTACTATTTGCTGTTTGTGTGGAGAGGAGGAGGAGACCTTGGACCACTTGTCTGTAGGATGCTCCTACACATAGGACGTTTGGTGTGAGCTCGCAAGAAAGACACAGGGTCCTATCAACCTTCTAAGGAATGTGCAACTTTTGATAGGGAATTGTGGTAGAAGATAGAACCTAAAAGGGGATTGGCTCACTTGGTGGATTATTCTTCATGCTACTTTGTGGGGATTTTGGGGAGAAAGAAACAACAGAACCTTCAGAGGAGAAGCTAGAGTGGTTGAGAGACTGGAAGAGGGTGAGCGTTTTGGGGAAGCTCCTTTGTAATGTGAATTCTCACAATTCTTCCCTTTTTGTTTTGTTGAGGGGGGGGGGGGTAGTGAGGGCCATACTGTCTTGGTGTTTGCCGTTTTGTTGCATAGGATTTTTTTGGGAACACTTTGGCTAAGTGTACATCCCTCTTTTAGTTTTAATACAATAGTGGTATCACCCATTTCCAAAAAAAAAACATTGGATCACTGCATGATGCATTGTTGTTCTGCTCTTATTTCCTCATAGTCAATAGCAAATATTGGCAGAGCTACATGTGTATGCACTTAGTATTTCGTCCTCTCAATGGGTGAGCAAAGATATCCTAGTTTCTTTTTTGAAAGTGGGTGATACCACCATTGTATTAAAAGTAAAAGAGAGATATACAAGTATAATCAAAGAGCTCACAAAAGTCCCCATAAAGAGGCCTTCCACACCAAGATGGAGTGGTCTACGCTAACCCCCCAAAAGATCAAAAAAGAGGTGTAGGTGTCCACATTACAAAGGAGCTCCACCCATTCTTCCACTTTCTCACAAATAAAAGAAACCGCTATATCCACAACCCTAACTTCTCCTTTGAAAGATCTATTTTACTTTCTCCCCATAAGGCCCACAATATAACAAGCAAGATCAACCACCAAGTAACATTGTCCCCTTTAAGATTCCACCTCCTATGCCAATGACCAATCAAGTGCTGCACAATTCCTTGCAAGCCTATGGTGCAATGGATCCACCTGGTGACCTTAGTCCACACCTCTTGCTAGTAAGGAAAACCTACAAAGAGATGGTCTAGCGTCTCATCCTCCTCACACAAGCAGCTCACCATGGGAATATCTTATAAAAAAGAGGCAAGTCTGTCACAGGTTGGCAGCCTCCCGTGCTATATCCTTCAATGAGAAGCTTCACTTTCAAAGGGCTCCTAAGGGCCCAAATCTGTGAAGCAAGGCAATGACCCATCCCCCCATCGGATATGAAGGTGTAGGCATACCTAGCTAAGAAGTAGCCCTCTTAGTCCCACCTCTACCACCAGTCACCACTGGTTCTCTCTATCTACCTCTGGAGCGAAGAAGGAAGGAAATCAATCCCTATAGCTGGGCCATCTTCTCTGGCCTAAGGCTCCTTCTAAACACCTGTGTCCACGTCCCTCCTGAGAGCTGAGAGTCATAAGTCTGGGAGACGATGGCCAAGGGGGCTGCTACCACCACAAAGGCACAAAGAGTCTAGGAAAAGACTCCTTTAAGGTGAAGTCACCACACTATCTCTCAGTCCAAAAATGGCACTTATCTCCCTTTCTCAATGGGACCTGAACTCTAGAGATCATAATGTCCCTGCATGACAAAATACCTCTCCAGATGGGTGATATAATATGCTAAGATGCCGAAGTCATATCCTAATCCTCAACTCTGCCATAATACCTTTGCGTAATCTTGAGCCCACAAATCACTATTACCTGCCCCCATCTTCCACAACCACTTGCACAAGAGGGACAAGATGGCGTATCTAATAATTTTGATGCCAACACCTCCCATGTCCTTGCTTTTAGAGACTTTGCCCTAGGCGATGTCATGCCAACCTCTGCATATCTCCCAACTACCATACCAGAAGAATCTCACTCTAATGGACTCCATCTTTTTGGCTACTGTCTTAGGGATATGGAAAATAAACAGGATGTAAATGGGCAAGCTATGCAACACCGATATGCAAAGGACCAGTCTCCCCCCCATACGAGAGGAGCCTCGTCTTCCACCCTGCTAGTCTTGACTCAAATCTTTACATTAGAGCGGGAGGCCCAAATAGGAGATAGGGAAGACTCCTATTTCACATCCCACAATGAACGCCATCCCTTGATGCGCCTTGCCCTCCATGTTTACACCCACCAAGAGACTCTTGCTAAAGTTCACCTTGAGACCACTAACCTCCTCCAGTAGCTCCGACATCAATCTGACTGTATAAAGTTGGGGTTCATCCTTTCCTAGGAAAAAAATGGTATCATCTACGTACTGAAATGGGTGATGGAGATGCCACCTTGTCCAGTCCGGAAACCTCTCCCCCCCATATGCAAAGGATTAGTCTCACCCCCATACGAGAGGAGCCTCGCCTTCCACCCTGTTAGTCTTGACTCAAATCCTTACATTAGAGCGGGAGTCCCAAATAGGAGCTATGTAGTTTGAGGCGTGAGGCAACCGAGGGGTCGCCTCATGGCTCAAACGCCTAGGCGATGGCCTAGGCGTTTGAGGCGTTTGAGGCGAAATTTTATTAAATATATATATAATATAAAAAAGTAAACTATATGTCTAAATATCACAAAAATGGCTATATAAAGTCAATAAATTTTCTATATTCATTCAATCCTATGATTCAAATTATTATGATTCACTAAATAAAATGACACAACATTAAACTGATAAAGATTTCACAATATAATAAGCATTCTGAAAGAGAAGAAATTAAATAATAAGAAATTAATTAATTTAAAAAATATTGTCAGAGTGAGGCGAGACAGGACGAGGCGCCCAGGGGGCGCCTCACCTTTAGATAGAATGGGAGATAGGGAAGACTCCTATTTCACATCCCACAATGAACGCCACCCTCTGATGCGCCTTGCCCTCCATGTTCACACCCACCAAGAGACTCTTGCTAAAGTTCACCTTGAGACCACTAACCTCCTCTAGCAGCTCCGACATCAATCTGACTGTATAAAGTTGGGGTTCATCCTCTGCTAGGAATAAAATGATATCATCCACGTACTGAAATGGGTGATGGAGATGCCACTTGGCCGGGTCTGGAAACCTCTGATTAGCCCTCCATCCTGTGCTCGCAACCACATCCTACTTGATAAATATGCTACCAAAACAAAGATGAGGGGAGACATGGGGTCTCCCTGTTGGAGTCCTCTACCACTGTGGAAAAAAATGGTGGGCTTCCCATTAACCAGAACGACAAATGTAGCAGATAAGATATAAGCACGAATCCAGCCAATCCATCTACCACCAAAACTCATTCTATCCAGCACGTTCAACAGGCACTGCCAATTGACCCTATCATATACTTTTTCAAAATCTAGCTTGTGCCATCAAGAAATTATCCTGAATGTGTCTTCCCCTGATGAAAGCCTCCTGAAAACCACTGACTAGACTCTCCATAACTCTATCCATTCTTCTAACAAGCAGTTTGGTGATGATCTTGTATGTGCCATTTAGGAGGCTAATAGATATCTTTGTCTCTTATTTGCAATCTTATTTAGGTGTCAAAGTAGTCATTAATTTTTTAATGATGTTTCAATGGTGGCTTCGAGCTATGACTTAAAAAAAAATGATGACTTCAAGCTATGAAGGACTTGAGAGTTATTATGAATCTTTTGGATTTAGAATGGAGAGAAAGGAAGATGAAGACAAAAAGGGTGCAGGGGGGGGGGGGAGAGAATTCTAGGGGACTGGTTGGCTGAGAGAACTAACCTGCTGCCAGTCCTTTACAATCAACTGGTCAGGGGCACATGAAAAAGAAAAACAGAAGAGGTAAAACACAAAGAAACACCAATCTGGAGGAGGATGCCCCCGCATGACTACTTTCTAGTTTTCTACATGTTATTCTTGGAAGTCATGTCTTTTCTGCAAACATGTGATCAAATCACGAATGAAATTTTCTTTTTTAATTTATCAAGATTTTAACTCAATAAGTTGTTTGTGAATATACTTTAAAATGAAAAACTGTGTTTCAAATGTGATCTTTTAAAGAAATCTCAGTTTTTCATGCAACTGCTTGTAGTTGGACCTTTATTTTGTTTTTATGTTTACCTGCTTTGCTGTATCTTTACAAAGTTACAAGGGTACCAGAAACGATATATTGACAGGTTACAAGGCACTCGACGTGATATTCTTCAATATGGAAGCTTGGGTATTGCAATATCTTGTCTCATATTCACGATAAAAAATTGGAAGGTATTCTCCCCTAGCAGATCCTTCACGTGAAATATATGCTGCTTGGTTCTGTTGCTTGTTAATGATTTAGTTTCATTAGTTAAAAAGTTTCATGTTATGAGTATTAGTATTGTGCCTTGAATATCGCATTGTCCGTTGGGGGCATAGTTGCCATTTATCATTTTAATGTGAAGGTAGTTCCCCCACCCCCCACCCCACAAAAAAAAGGGAGAGGAAGAAATGTGGGTAGTACCAAAAATTCATCAAATACCATAAGAACATGGGACACATGAAATACCGGCATGCTCTAAAAAATCCCACTGTATAAAGAACAGAAGGCCTATACGTAGATGACAAAAGCCTCCTAACAAGCCGACTGGTCTATGATGAAAGAATAATGACCTCTTATCTACAAAAGGTCCCGGTTCACTCCCTCACTATCACAAATGAAAATAACCTGTCTGGAGTTTCGAGGAACCTCTCCTCTTCACCTGAGTGTGCTGCCTCTGTTTACTTTTTAATAAAATTGGTAGTCACGCCTTCCTTTCTTCGGAAAAAAGAACACCCTGTCTGGAGTACTACTTTACCTAATGAAGATCATGTTATTCCTCTTCCCCCGCATGGCCCAATACCCCATTTAAAATCATCTACCAGAGTTTGGATCCAAGGAGGATTCTCCTTGAGAACTCATTGCTGATGTCTATGGCCCAGAGAGATTCTGCACCAACTAGAAGATCAAAGTCATCCCCAAACCTATTAATAAATGGTCCAATGACTCAATTCTTTTTTCAAAATAATGTGGATCATACCACCAATTTTATTGAAAAATAAACAGAGATAGTGCAATCTTGAAAAAACTGGAGCAGAGATTCCTCGCCGAAACTAAACCCTACTACAAACAAACAACAAGGAAACTACACTTCAAACTACATAAATGAAACACATGAGAAACCTAAGATGCTAAAAAATGCCGCCATGGAGGAGCTCCAGACATTTGACGAGTGATTACTCATGACTGCACCTTGAGCATCCTTCATCAGCAAGGCAAGTTCTCTTTTGCCGTGAAACTGTTTCTGTGGAATGGAACTACTGTAAAGTCCTTAGAAGTCTCCTGAACTGCCTGGTTCAGAGTAACTAGAATACCCAAACTACTTGCTCTCTGCAATAATTCTTCATCACTCCATGTTGAGAGGAAATTTGGACTTACCAGATCCTCCAAATTCTGGTTAACCACAGGCTAAATTGTTCTATGTTCAATGACTTCACTTGCCCTTGTCCAGTGACTCAATTCTTTATAAATGCTAAATTATAGAAATTAACTGATAGAGCTGGAAAGATTAAATATTTTCTGTTTTGGTGTTTTGCCTACACCCTTCTTCTCCTTTTCCCATCTCTTCTCCTTTCTGGTCAACAAACTTATGATCCGTTTTGCCGTTTGCATTGTTTATGTCATTTTTATCCCTTTTAGAGTTCACAGAATTATAAACATATTATTTCATTTTGATTTTAACGAAACTTTGCCTACTTTACAATCTGGATAATTCTTTTATTTGGTACTGTGCTCTTGTATATGAATTCTATAAGTGTCATGATAAATGAGATTCGTAATTCCCTGAAAATTTTGTTCCTTAAAATACATGTCTTTTTCCAAATGTTTCTGTCCGCAGAATTTCAATTACCAAAGGATTAAGAGATCAAAAATCAGGCTGAGATTAGCTGTCCAAGGTCAACCAGATCCTGACCTTGCGTAAGAAATCAGCTCAATTTGGACATTAGCTGATCTAGAAAGATTACAAAAATGAACAAACAAGAGAAAACTATAGAAATCTGGTGTGCAGAAGAGAAACACAAAGCGTACGCACATAAAAGGGAGAAGTCACCATCTGGTGGTAGATGGCAGCCAATGAGAGCGCTGCAGCTGGCATTCGCAAGGCACTCAGTGGCACTGTTGCTGCAGGAGCTGATGATGGCAGGCCTCATCATAGTTGGCTGCCGCAGGTCTGTGGTTTGAGCAATCCAGCCTCCATGCTGGCAGCCGAAGGCCCAACATTAGCATGCATGTAGCCTTTTTCTTTTTCTCCCTTCTGTGACAGTTTGGCAAGACAATGACGTCTTCCCCTGGAGTCCTACCTCTTCCATATGTGATGGTTGGTCAAGGATTGATCACATGTAGGAAGTCTAACATGTGATATTCTCTAGATGAGGGTCTTCATCTTCATTTTCATAGGACTTCTAAGGAGCCACACTTGGCCAAGGGGTGTATATCATTTGTGGGCCTAGAGCGGGATTTTAAAGGGGTCTTTAACAAGATACAAAGGAGATGATTGACTAATATGACGAGTATGCGAAAGGAGAGAAGTCCCAAAAGAAGGTGGTTAGGGACATGGTTGGTAGTATCGGTCGAAACCGATACGTTTCGGCCGAAACGTATCGGTTTCGGCCGTAACCAACACGATACCGGACCTGCTCACTATAGCAGGTCCGAAACTTAAAAAAAAATGGTTTCGAGCGAAACTTACATGTTTCGGCCGAAACCCACGTGAACTCCCCTTAAAAGGGTGCTGCTGCTGTGTAGAGGTTGTTTTCTTGAGATAAATTTGGGGTTTGTTTGTTTTGTTTTGTGTTTTTTTGGTTGGGTTGAAAGTTTTTTTTTTTGTAGGTTAGTTTTTCAGTTGTAGGTTAAGAATGAGCTATGAGATATGTTAAGACTTCAAATTAAACCCTAATTAGTTCCTTAAAATTGGGATTTTTGTTAAATTCGATTTACTTAGGCTCAATTGAAGCTCAATTAAGTTTCATTGAAGAATTTGAGGTGAGAGTATGCTGGTTATTAATTTTTATGAAGGGTGATTAAGGGTTATTTGATAATTAAGCCCTAATTAGTTCCTTAAAATTGGGACTTTTGTCTAATTTGGTTTACTTAGGCTCAATTGAAGCTCAGTTAAGCTTCATTGAAGAATTTGGGGTGGGAGCATGCTGATAATTAATTTTTATGAAGGGTGATTAAGGGTTAATTGATAATTAATCCTTAATTAGTTCCTTAAAATTAGGGCTTTTGTCTAATTCGGTTTACTTAGGCTCAATTGAAACTCAATTAAGCTACATTGAAGAATTTGGGGTGGGAGTATGCTAGTAATTAAATTTTATGAAGGGTGATTAGGGGTTAATTGATAATTAAGCCCTAATTTTTTCATTGTACTTACAACTATTTATCTTTGACAGTCTTAATGCAGCATCATGTCTAGACGTGAACAAAGTCAGGAGCAGTAAGGGCAGGAGGATCCGGGGTGGGCCCATGTGGACACCAAAAATTGCACGCACAGATATCCAGCTCAGCCCAGCATTAACAACGGCACCGAGTGAAGAAGCCCCGGAGGGACTGGTCATCCGGACTCCCCAAATATGCACACTGCCGTGAAGCCGTCTCCGGAGTCACGACAGTGAAGAGAAATCAACCACCAAGAGCTCCCACAATCCATGGGCCTCGAAGAAAATTAAATGGGCCACAACTCGTGCTCACAACGGGCTCAGAACTGCCCATTTTAGCCCTTCAGCGGCACAGCCTTTTGGCCCTTCAGCGGTACACCCCTGGGCCTTCAGCGGCACAACCTTTTGGCCCTCCAGCGGTACACCCCTGGGCCTTCAGCGGCACAGCCTTTTGGCCCTTCAGCGGTACACCCCTGGGCCTTCAGCAGCACGCCCTTGTGCCCTTTCAACGGCACACCCTGCAAGCCTTCAACGGCACACTATTTCAGGCCTTCAACGGCACACTATTTCTGTCCTTCAGCGGCACGCCCATTTGGGGCTTCAGCGGCACGCCCATTTGGCCCTCCTGCGGCACACTTATTGAGCCCGCCAGCGGCACAGCGTGAAGGCGTTTCAACGCCCGAACGACGTGACGCCCATGCCCTACGTATCCTTGGCGCGTAGTGAGTTGTCGAGGTGTCAACCAGAGGTTGGGCCACGCAGGCTACTCCCCTGACGTCCAGAACGGGGGAAGTCAAACCCCATCATGACTAGCCGCTTCCCGCCTCCGACTGCCGTGCTCGAGGGCTCCCGCTGCTGGGAGTATAAAACCACTCCCATTCCGGCGAAGAGAAGGAGGGCAGACGGAGAAGAGACCCAGAGGCAGAGACGAATAGAGGGGGTTGCATACGAGAAGAAGAAGAAGAGAGAAGAAAAGGGAGAGGGCTCCGGCGTGGAGTCTTCCGACAGCCACCAGGCAACGAGAAGAGAGTAAGAGAGAGAGAGGGCTTGATGTAGTAGGGGAAGGTGGGGGAAAGAGCAGTGGACGATCGTCCCTGCTTCGATCCCCAACACCTCCTCCTCTTTTGTTTCTCTATTTTCCCCCTCTCTATTCCTTTGTTCTTAGGTTTTCTTTCTTGCCTATAGCCTTAGCTCGGGCATGTTTTGTGATGTATACGGGTGGCTACGGCCCTTTATTTCCCATGAATGAAGATCTCCCCCCCTCAGTGGGTTTTCTCTTTGTCTCATTGTTTTGGGCCACAGTGCGTTTGATCGTTTTTCCCTTCGCTTTCCGGTGTTTGCGTTCATCCCTCACGCCGACGGTTTCCTCCGGATGTGGCACCATCTTGAAAGGTTTGAGGTCATGAACCTTCTCCTGTGAAGCCCAGTACCAGTACCCTCACCTGTGCCTGCCCCTTTGCACCTTTTTCCCTTTTGCCGGAAGTCCCTGTGGGTTTGATCGGTCTAACACCCCTCCCCGCTAGCAGACCAACCCTCTTTTGGAGTCTTGTCTGGTGCACCTGCACTTTCCCCCAGCGGCACACCCTTCCGGCACCTTGGCCGGCACACCCATAGTAGCCCCCCCCAGCGGTACACCTCCCCTTGGTGCCCCAGCGGCACACCTGGCCTCTCCCTAGCCCGGTACACCCCTCAAGCACCATGTGCTTGTCCTTGGCCGGTACGCCTTGACTAACCCCCAGCCCACCCTGTCCAGTCTTAGAGGTCTTCGGCTCGTTGATTTCCCCGTGTTTTCCGAGGTTTTATCAAGGTGTTGCCGCCCTCGGGCGCCCACCTCCAGTTGTCGGGTTCCGCCACTCCATGTGGGTGCGTTCCCTTATCTCCCTTACGCTCGGGTCAAGGGGAGATGCTGCCGAATTTTTGTTAGAAAATAACAACACATAAAAAAGGGGCAAAAGGATGCAACAAACGAATGGGATAAGAAATACATATCAAAAGACAACAAAACCATCAAACGAATAGAACAACAACAGATTGCAAGAAGAAGGAGGAAAGATTTGTATAAAACTACGCAAAACTCAAAGAAAAGAAGAAAAGAAAAGCCTTAAAAATAAGTAACAGAGGAGTGGACCTTCATCGGCACGTCTGTTCCAGCCTTCGCCGGTACACCCTATCAGCCCTCCAGCGGCACACCCTATCAGCCCTCCAGCGGCACACTCTATCAGCCCTTCAACGGCACACCTTCTTGGCTCCTCACCGGCACACTCCTCCACCGTCTCATTCTTCCCCTCGCTGGTACACCCTATCAGCCCTCCAGCGGCACACCCTATCAACCCTTCAACGACACACCTTCTCGGCCCTTCAGCGGCACGCTCTTCTCACTCTCCGAAGTGGAACCCAATGTACAGACTTTAAGGAACAATGTATAGACTTTGAGCTGGCCAACGTACAGACTTTAGGCTGGCCAATGTATGGACTTTGAGCTGCAGTGTACAGACTTTGAGTTGGTCAATGTATGGACTTTGAGCTGCAATGTACAGACTTTGAACTGCAATGTATAGACTTTGAGCTGGCCAACGTACAGACTTTGGGCTGGCCAATGTGTAGACTTTGAGCTGATGAACCCAGCCAATGTACCGACTTTGAGCTGGCCAATGTACAGACTTTGAGCTGGCCAACGCATAGACTTCGAGCTGATGAATGTAGCCAATGTATAGACTTCGAGCTGATGAATGCAGCCGATGTACAGACTTTGAGCTGAAGAACGTATAGACTTTGTGTGCTGGTTGAATAGACAACGTATAGACTTCGAGCTGATGAATGTAGCCAATGTATAGACTTCGAGCTGATGAATGCAGTCGATGTACAGACTTTGAGCTGAAGAACGTATAGACTTTGTGTGCTGGTTGAATAGACAACGTATAGACTTTGGGCTGATGAATGTACGGACTTTATGTCGCAGCGACTGGCCAATGTGCAGACTTCAGCCCTTCAGCGGCACGCCAGCCTGCCCCTTCACCGGCACTCTCCTAGCCCCTCTCCGGCACGCTCTCCCTGCCTTCGCCGGTACACCCCTTTTTGTCCCCAACGGCCCACTTTTCCTTCTAAAATAAATATATATAAACATATATAAATATGTCATGATAATGATAATAAATTAATAAAAATTATGATAAATAAATAAACCTGAATATATATATATATGAGAAATAAAAAAAAAATGTGAAATAATAATAATAATAGTAAAAAAGGAAAGGGAAAATATAATAGTAATAATAATAAACAAAATGGAGAAATCATCCAGAATAAATACATAAAAGGGAAATAAGCAATAAAATATATATGCACATAATTTAAAGCCCAGATAAAGAAAATGGTAAAATCTATGTTGCAGCCCCGTCTCTCCCGTGACCCGATGCTGAAGGAATAACAATGCCGCCCCTCCAGGTTGGGCCTGAGTCTTGGGAATTATCCCGACATGGCCAGGCCCCGACCTAGTCTTGGGCCGACATTCCAATCAGACCGGACTCGTTCCTCAGGCCGGATCCCCTCCGAGCCACTACTAAAATTGCCGCACGTTCGGCAAACATTTGAACGGGTTCGCCTCGGTTTTCGCCGCGTTTCTATCATGGACATGTGTCTGAACATGAAAAGACCCGTGAGCAACCAACATGGCCGACGGCTCCTACCCCGACGTGGTCATGACCCAGCATTGCTCTGGGCCGATAGCTCGTCAAATCGGATTCACCCTATCGGGATTCGTTCCCGCCCTTTTATTGAAATTGCCGTAAACTCGGCATACGCTTGTACGGGGTTGTTCCTATCCATGTCGCACCTTCAATATGGACCCTTGTCCGAATATCAAGTGGTCCGCAAGTGACTGACAGAAATCTGAATAGAATGAGATGGCTCCTGTCATCCCTGGACCCTATATACGGGATTATCAATAAGACCTTTGTGGGCTGTGCTTGGACCTCGGGTCCGTCCCGATTATGGTCATTGTCTGACCCACGCCCTCGGCCTATAGCTCGCTTCCTTCGAACATGTTTTGGTTTTGGAATCTAGTCCCGGGACTCTTCCCCGTTGCCCTCCGCACCGAGAACATTAATGATGCCCACGCAAGCCCCGTTTGGACCTCAGGAGGCGCCCCCGGTATGGTCCCGACTCGATCTCGCACCGGGCCAATAGATTCGCTAGTTTCCTGCTACACTAATCGAGATTTAACTGAATGTTTTCAGTGTCTCGGAATAATGTATTTGCCGTATCACAGCATACATATGTTCCAGGTCCTCCCGCGACGATTACGATATTCTCAAGTCGGACACCCGTCCGAATATTAAACGGTCTCCTGAATGACCGATACGTTTCGAACGTCCGCTTCCCTAGACATAGGGCTTTCCAGCCGATTCAAGGGATATTCCTTCGTTGCCCCTTGGCACTGGAAATATTAATGACGCTCATGCAAGTCTTGTTTCGACCGCGGGGGGCCCACCGCAGTATGGTCGCAGCTTGCTCTTGCACCGGGCCAACAGATTTACAGGTTTTTGACCGCTCCAACCGAGGCTCAGCTGAACGTTTTCCGCTCTTCCGAACAATAAATTTGCCGTACCTCGGCATACATGCGTTCCGGTTTTCCCGCGACAACCGCGATTTTCTCGAGCCGGACATTCGTCCGAACATTAAATGGTCAGTACACGACCGACATGATCGCGAATGTTTTCTTCTTACCCTCATACGGGGGTTTCGATACTTCCTAATAGACCTTTCGTGCAATTAATTTCTTGGCCATGAGGCCCTGAATCTCGGCGATTAATCAAGGGTGTTCCCTCGTATGGGGGATGTAAATGACGCCGTGACCTTTATGGCGCGACGGGTTTTGGTCCCGACACGAATTACACAATCGTCTGACGAAGTCAGATCGAGCGCACCATGGGCTCTTCGGGGCCCGAATAAATTGTCACTTCGGTGACTGGCACGCCCACGCACTTAATAGACGAACCACCTGAACAAGCGAATTTTAGTGCGTCCATAGCCCACCTCTCCTTAGTTGATACTAAGAGAAGAAAAGTGAAATGCAATTATTGTGGTAAGGAGATACGTGGCGGAATTACTAGAGGAAAGCAACATTTGGCAGGGGTAAGAGGAGAGGTGTGACAGATGCCCCCGAGAGGTCCGAGAAGAAATGCGTCAGTGCCTTTTGGGCAAAAAGGAGAGGATGCAACAAAGGGCTGAAGATGAGGCTAAAATTGCTGAGGAGATTTCAGGCAAAAGGGGAAGGAGGGATGATGATGAGAACGGCACTGAGGATTCAGATCCAGAGTTGACTGAAGCAATGGAGCGTGAACAAGCCGCTCGAAGGAAAGGAAAGACACCCATAGGTTCAGGGACCTACTCCAGTACAGCAGCACGACGTCCTGACACTGGTGCTGCCCCGCAGAGAGCAGGCCCCATGGACAGTTATCTGTACAGAAGGCCCCATGCTACACAACCTAAAATCAAGCAAGCATTGAGAGGGGTAAAAAAATCTGCAGAAGTTGCAGGGCATGCATTTAAAAGTATCTGCAAATGGTTTTTTCATGCAGGTGTCCCTGTACATGCAGCTGAAAGTGAATATTTTCAACCTATGCTAGATGCTATAGCAGATGCTGGCCCTGGGTTGAAGACTCCGTCACGTCGAGACATATACGGGCGTGGCCTTGAGGGAGAGGTTGAGGAGCTCCATGAATGGGTTGAAAGCTTCAAGCATATATGGATGGAGAGAGGATGTACCATCATGTGTGATGGCTGGACTGGTACCACGAAGAAGTCCATGATTAACTTTTTTGTCTATTGCATTGAAGGTACAATATTTGTTAAATCTGTATATGCATCAAATTATGAAAAAAATGCCAATTATTTATTTAGTTTGATGGATAAGATGGTAGACCAAATTGGAGAGGAGAATGTTGTGCAAGTAGTGACCGATAATGAAGCCAGTTATACGGCTGCAGGGAAGAAATTGATGCAGAAGCGCAGGCATTTATATTGGCTCCCATGTGCAACACATTGTCTGGATCTGATACTTGAAGACATAGGGAAGAAAATTCATGTGAAGAAGACAATTGACATGGCACAAAATATCACACAGTATATTTATGGCCATCCTAGGATATTGAATGTGTTCAGGGAGCATGCGAGTGGGGGGCGAGATATCATCCGTGCAGGGCCAAATAGATTTGCTTCGAATTTCATTTCTTTGGAGTCTTTGCACAGGTATAAGATTGATCTCAATTCTGGTGACTTTATCCTTATAGATATGATCCGTATTTGATTCAAATTTCATTTCTTTGCACAGGTATAAGAATGAGCTGAAAGCTTTCATGTACCACAATGCCATGCGGGAATACATCGACAAGTCTAATGTTGATGCTCAAATGGAATATTTGGATGTCTTCCACATCCTGGAAGACAACAAATTTTAGGGCAGGGTCTCACGGTACATGAAAGTAGTCACACCCCTCGTGAAGGTCCTAAGAATGGTGGATGGCGATGATAAGAATGATATGGGTTATCTGTGCGAGGCCATGGACCCTGTCAAATTAAAGTTGCAGGATTCCCTTCCCAAAGATTATGCAAAATGGTGAAAAATTATTGACCAGAGATGGGACAACACATTACACCACGACTTGCATGCAGCTGGTGAGTGATTAATTGTACTGAAACATTGTTCTTTAGGGGCGAGTTTGACTACAGGTTAGAGTAACACGGTTAGGATAAGCGTAGGGATATATATCATAGATTAGAGTAACACGGTTAGGATAAACACATTATATTTGACTACGCTGGTGGGCCACCGTCCCAGGGGAATGGGAATGAGGGATTGGGCCCTAAGGCTGTTGGGAACCTGGCCAGGTCGACGCAGGTCGAGACCTCCAGGGGGCAGGGGGGTAATGCCTATAGGTCGACCTTGAGTGAGCCATTCCGTCTCTTAATTTGAGCAAGTCACCCGCCCAGGGATATCTCATCCCTGTCAACTTTAACCGTTTATCAAACTCGCCTAGGGATATCTCATCCCGACTTTAACCGTTTATCAAACTCGTCCTATGTTATTTTATATCTAACATTTAGTTAATTATACACAAATGCAGGTTATTTTCTGAACCCTCGATTTATGTACGATGCCAATGCACATGTTGATGGCGAGGTACTCCAAGGCACTTAAAAAGTCATTGGTCGTTTATCGAGGACACCAGAAAAGAGACTTTCGACCGAAGTAGAGGTTGACCTTTATTGATTTTATCAATAAGAGGTATAGAATTTACTTAAGTCATTATGTTAATCTATTACTTTATCTTTGTAGATGAACTATAATAGAATGAGGACTGGGACATATTCTGACTCCCAATTGCCATACGCTATGGGAAGAGTGAGCCCCGATATATTTTATTTTTGTGATTTCTTAACCTCAATATGTATTAGTACATCTTACATTTATTTGTTTATGGTTGGTGGAACAGCTGACTGGTGGATAATGATGAACAACCGAGATGTGGACAGTAATGCATTGACTTTCATTGCAATTAGGGTGCTCAGTCAAACAACATCGGCAAGCCAATGTGAAAGAAATTAGAGCACGTTCAGCCTTATACACTCAAAGGTTCACAATCGGCTAAAGGCTGAACGGTTAGAAAAATTGGTTTACTGCCACTACAATATGAGACTGAGAATAAAAAATATGAAGTTAAGACAACAACTGAGGGACAAACGCGTCGCAGAGGATGCAACTCCAGAAATTGATGTGGACGCTTTATTTGATGATGACAATCCCTTGTAGTCTTGGGTGGAGACACGAGAGCAGGTTGATGAGCCCGTTTTTGATGATGATGATAGAAGATGGGTAGAGGGCATACTAGATGAAGATGAGCCAAGAGATCCAGAATTCAAAAGAGGAACAAAGAGGGCCAGAGAGACTCATGCGCATCAGAGAAGGGACCCAGCTTTGGTTGTTCATGACACTGATTAGCAGCCTGAAACCGAGCCAGTTAGACACTCAGAATCAGATAGCAGGCCAGTCACTCCTAGAATGGTCAAGCCACCTCCATCCTTAAGAAGTACATCAGTGCATGAGATGTTTGAGAGGAGTAGTGCTGTTGCTCGAGAGCACCCGGCAATCGAGCAGTTGAAATAGATTTATGTGAGACACACGCCAAGGGGAAAAGGACTCATGTCAAAGGTGACTGAAAAAATCATAGCAAAACAGAAAAAAACATCCCCAAAGGCTAAAAGGCAACTGGTTTCTTATGGTTCTGATGATGCTGGTGATGATGATGATGATGATGATGATCATCTTAGTGCAGTTGCAGGTGCTGCTGGTGCTATTACTGGCGGTGGCACATATGCAGGTGCTTCCTCCTTCCACGTAGACACAGGCTGAGGATACAGTCATAGTGAGCGAGGATATGATTCACAGAGCCAATATGGGCATCCATCAGGTTATGGAGGTGGCCGGCAGGAAGCAACCATTTATAGGTGGGGTCATGAACCAGAATTCTAGTTCCATTCAGTTCATCTTCTCATCCTCAAGATTCTTACGCTGATTCTGGATTCGAATCAAGCCGACAACCTTACACTCCAAGAGGGATCCAAAAAGGGATGCAGGACTTGGCTACCTCATTGTTTGGTTATAGTGAATATAGACCATACATGCATCCTTCTTATGGGTATGAACATGAAAAGCCAGACGGTGAGGGAGAATGTTCTAGTTATTACCCATATTAGTGCCTCTTCATTTATGTAAAGATCATTTAATTTTTGTAACATTTACTGTGTCTAATTAGGTTTATTGTACTGCTTGAACCTACTTCATGCTTAGTATGTATTCAAGAATATTAGTTTAACATTGTTCAATGTTTGAACTTCAATGTATACTTCATGTTTATTGCACTTAATCCAATTTCTTTACAGTCAAATGCATGTCTAATGAATTTTTTAATTTTTATGTGATTATTTATATTTTTTCGATTTATTTATGATTTTTTAGACTTATTTTGATGTTTTTTTAACCTTTTCACTGGGTTTCGGCCGAAACCGAGTCGTTTTGGTTTCGGACTCGGTTTACTTGGCCGAAACCGAGTCGTTTTGGTTTCGGACTCGGTTTACTTGGCCGAAACCGAGTCCGAAACCGACACTGCTTGCCTTGGTGAAGAGTTCAGAAAAGAAGTCCCTTACCTGCGTTCTGATATCCCCGAGGCAATCGGCTAAAAATAGGCAATATTCCTATCACCTTTCTTGAGCCATTACTCCCCTAGATCTCTACTTCCAGTAGATCTCTTCCCTCATGAGAATCTCATGAAACTCTGATCTGAGTATGTCTTTGAGCTATCTATCAGAATCATCAAGTAACTCAACCTCCTCTAGGCAGTCAAAACCCTCAAGCTGTTCCAACATCCTATCTTTAGACATTTTACCAGGTAGAATCTTGCCTGCATCTAATTCATTTAGCACATGCGCCACATGTTTCAATTTGCACACAGATCTAACCATAGCAGACTGTTCTTGTCTCTGAGCATTCCATGCCTATTTAGCAGTATCCATAAAGTCTGCCTCCCTGAACCAGTATCTTTCCAACCTAAAGATAGATCTTCACAAATATCTACAAGAAGTCTTCAACAAGATGGGCTTATGGTCCAATATAGGTCTTGCCAAGCAAAAAGACTGCACATGAGGATATTAGTCTTCCCAATCAACTAAAACCAAAAATCTATCCAGCCGAGAGCACGAGGGATCTGTCCTCATATTGGACCACATATATTGAGCATTTGGCAAGCTGATGTCGATCAATGCAGCATCTCCCCGCGTTGGGGGTGATCCCCTGTCCTCTCACAGGGACAGGGTGCCACAATTGCATTAAAGTGTCCACCCACACACACCACGGCCAGCCTAAGCTACCATGATACAGAAGCAATTCCTTCTGAAGGAGTCTCCTTCCCTCTCTGCTTTGTGGACCATATACCTCAGAGAAATCTCAAGAGAAGCCATCCCTGACCTTACTGAAATGGAGGGAGACCGGAGATACCCTCTCCCAATCTGTCTATCTTCCACCACCTCCTTAACCTCAAATTGACTCCACAGAATCATGATACCTCTTGACCTCCCCTCAGTCAAAAAGGCCATCCCCTTCGACAGTGTAGCAACCCAATCTCCCTCATAGCAGACTCTCCATCCCCTTTACACTTGGACTCTTATAGGCACAAGATATCTATTTTACATCCCCTGACTACTTCCTTTATCACACTCCTCTTTTCACCCCCATAAATCCCCCTCATATTCCACCAAACAATCCCCATAAGGACGAGGAAATGTTTCTACTTCCATCCCCCTTTTGCTCTCTCCTCCCCTCCTTACTCTCCTTAATGCCACAATTGCATTAAAGTGTCCACCCACACACACCACGGCCAGCCTAAGCTACCATGATACATAAGCAATTCCTTCTGAAGGAGTCTCCTTCCCTCTCTGCTTTGTGGACCATATACCTCAGAGAAATCTCAAGAGAAGCCATCCCTGACCTTACTGAAATGGAGGGAGACCGGAGATACCCTCTCCCAATCTGTCTATCTTCCACCACCTCCTTAACCTCAAATTGACTCCACAGAATCATGATACCTCTTGACCTCCCCTCAGTCAAAAAGGCCATCCCCTTCGACAGTGTAGCAACCCAATCTCCCTCATAGCAGACTCTCCATCCCCTTTACACTTGGACTCTTGTAGGCACAAGATATCTATTTTACATCCCCTGACTACTTCCTTTATCACACTCCTCTTTTCACCCCCATAAATCCCCCTCATATTCCACCAAACAATCCCCATAAGGACGAGGAAATGTTTCTACTTCCATACCCCTTTTGCTCTCTCCTCCCCTCCTTACTCTCCTTAACCAAGGTTGGCAGTGTCGGTTTCGGACTCGGTTTCGGCCGAAATCGGTCAAAACCCAGTGAAAAGGTTAAAAAAACATCAAAATAAGTCTAAAAAATCATAAATAAATCGAAAAAAATATAAATAATCACATAAAAATTAGAAAATTCATTTGACATGTATTTGACTGTAAAGAAATTGGATTAAGTACAATAAACATGAAGTAGACATTGAAGTTCAAACATTGAACATGTTAAACTAATATTCTTGAGTACATACTAAGCATGAAGTAGGTTCAAGCAGTACAATAAACCTAATTAGACACAGTAAATGTTACAAAAATTAAATGATCTTTACCTAAATGAAGAGGCACTAATATGGGTAATAACTAGAACCTTGTCCCTAGGGATGTCAAAAATATCCGCAAATCCGATTACCCGTATTACCCGACCCGTGATGGGTCGGGTAATACCCGAATAAACGGATATGGATTCGGGTTCGGGTACGTTTAAAATACCCGTTTCATATTCGGATAGGGTATGGATTTAGTGCACTCAAACCCGTACCCGATCCGAACCCGTCTTAATAACTCATCGTGCATGTTAGGCCTATGATTTTGACATGAACCCAATCCATTGCCCGTATCATTGAGTTTGTGAGTTTAGACATCATGCTAAAATTATAAGGACGTTTTTATAAAACATAAAAATTACTTTAGAAATGAAAGAATTGACCGGATTTTTTTTTTTTTTAATTCTCACATATCTCACATTTCTTTGGATGTGAATGTGGACTCATGATTTATGGACGGATACGGATATCCGCGGATATATCCATACCCGTGACGGATATACCCGTATCCATACCCGCGAAAATAATAGGGTACTATCCGGGTATGGTATTAGTAAAATTTTCACGGATAGGGTATGGTATTGGTCTACCCGAGCCGAACCCGATCCATTGACATCCCTACTTGTCCCTCACCGTCTGGCTTTTCATGTTCATACCCATAAGAAGGATGCATGTATGGTCTATATTCACTATAACCAAACAATAAGGTAGCCAAGTCCTGCATCCCTCTTTGGATCGCTCTTGGAGTGTAGGTTGTCGGCTTGATTCGAATCCAGAATTAGCGTAAGAATCTTGAGGATGAGAAGATGAACTAGAATTTTGGTTCATGACCCCACCCATAAATGGCTGCTTCCTGTTGGCCACCTCCATAACTTGATGGATGCCCATATTAGCTCTGTGAATCATATCCTCGCTCACTATGATTGTATCCTCGGCCTGTGTCTGCGTGGAAGGAGGAAGTACCCGCATATGTGTCACCACCAGTAGTAGCACCTGCAGCACCTGCAGCTGTACTGGGATGATCACGATCATGATCATGATCATCATCATCAGAACCATAAAAAACCAGTTGTAGCCATTGGGGATGCTTTTTTCTGTTTTGGTGTGATTTTTTCAGTCACATTTGACATGAGTCCTTTTCCCCTTGGCGTGTGTCTCACATAAATCTGCTTCAACTGCTCAATTGCCGGGTCCTCTTGAGCAGCAGCACTAGTCCTCTCAAACATCCCATGCACTGATGTACTTCTTAAGGATGGAGGTGGCTTGACCATTCTAGGAGTGACTGGCCTGCTATCTGATTCTGAGTGTCTAGCTGGCTCGGTTTCAGGCTGCTCCTCAGTGTCATGAACAAACAAAGCTTGGTCCCTTCTCTGGTGCCCATGAGTCTCTCTGGCCCTCTTTGTTGCTCTTTTGAATTCTGGATCTCTTGGCCCATCTTCATCTAGTACTCTGCCTATCTTCTATCATCATCATCAAAAACTGGCTCATCAACCTACTCTCGTGTCTCCACCCAAGACTACAAGGGATTGTCATCATCAAACAAAGCGTCCACATCAATTTCTGGAGTTGCATCCTTTGCGACGTGTTTGTCCCTCAGCTGTTGTCTTAACTTCATGTTTTTTATTCTCAGTCTCATATTGTAGTGGCAGTAAACATATTTTTCTAACCGTTCAGCCTTTAGCCGATTGCAAACCTTTGAGTGTATAAGGCTGAACGTGCTCCAATTTCTTTCACATTGGCTTGCTGATGTTATTTGACTGAGCACCCTAATTGTAATGAAAGTCAATGCATTACTGCCCACATCTCGGTTGTTCACCATTATCCACCAGTCAGCTGTTTCACCAACCATAAATAAATAAATGTAAGATATACTAATACATATTGAGGTTAAGAAATCACAAAAATAAAATATACTTGGGCTCACTCTTCCCCCAACGTATTACAATTGGGAGTCAGAATATGTCCCAGTCCTCATTCTATAAGGACCACTTTGATAATTGATTAAGACTCAGATAGGGTAGCTTATTCGCCTTACCTGAGTTTATCCGACTTTGGTTCTCGGGGTCGGGTGGGATAAGCTACCTAGGGTCGGGTAGGGTAAGTGAACAAATATAGAGGGCAACCAAAATGGCCGAATAAGCTACCAATTCTTATTTGATATTTTCTTAAATTTTTTATTTATTTTATTTTTTCTTATTCTAGGTCTGGTAAGGTAAAGTTATCAAACTCGATTAGGCTTAACCCTCGGATATCTTACCCGGGCTGACCCTAACCCGCCTTACCCTATTATATTATCAAAGCAACCCTAATAGTTCATCTACAAAGATAAAGTAATAGATTAACATAATGACTTAAGTAAATTTTATACCTCTTATTGATAAAATCAATAAAAGTCAACCTCTACTTCGGCCTGAAGTCTCTTTTCTGGTGTCCTCGATAAACGACCAATGACTTTTAAAGTGCCTTGGAGCACCTCGCCTTCAACATGTGCATTGGCATCGTACATAAATCGAGGGTTGAGGAAACAACATGCATTTGTGTATAATTAACTAAATGTTAGATATAAAATAACATAGGGCGAGTTTGATAAACGGTTAAAGTCGACAGGGATGAGATATCCCTAGGCGGGTGACTTGCTCAAATTAAGAGACGGAATGGCTCACTCGAGGTCGACCTATAGGCATTACCCCCTACCCCCTGGAGGTCCCGACCTGCCACTGGCAGAACCTGACCAGGTCAACCTGGGACCTAGGCAGGTCGACCTGCCCAGGTCCCAGGTCGACCTGGTCAGGTTCCCAGGTCGACCTGGTCATGTTCCCAAGTCGACCTGGCCAGGTTCCTAGGAGCCCTGGGAACCTGGCCAGGTCGACCTGCCCAGGTTCCCAGTAGCCCTAGGGCCCAATCCCTCATTCCCATTCCCCTGGGACAGTGGCCCACCATCGTAGTCAAATCTAATGTGTTTATTCTAACCATGTTACTTTAATCTATGATATCTATCCCTGCGCTTATCCTAATCGTGTTACTCTAACTTGTAGTCAAACTCGCCCCTAAAGAACAATGTTTAAGTACAATTAATCACTCACCAGCTGCATGCAAGTCGTGGTGTAATGTGTTGTCCCATCTCTGGTCAATAATTTTCTACCATTTTACATAATCTCTGGGAAGGGAGTCTTGCAACTCTAATTTGGCACGGTCCATGGCCTCGTGCAGATATCCCATATCATTCTTCTCATCGCCATCCACCATTCTTAGGACCTTCACGAGGGGTGTGACTACTTTCATGTACCGTGAGACCCTGCCCCAGAATTTGTTGTCTTCCACGATGTGGCAGGCATCCAAATATTCCATCTGAGCATCAACATTACACTTGTCGATGTATTCCCGCAGGGCATTGTGGTATACATAAAAGCTTTCAGCTCATTTTTATACCTATGCAAAGAAATGAAATTTGAATCAAATACGGATCATATCTATAAGGATAAAGTCACCAGAATTGAGATCAATCTTATACCTATGCAAAGACTCCAAAGAAATGAAATTCGAAGCAAATCTGGTTAGCCCTGCACGGATGATATCTCGCCCCCCACTCGCATGCTCCCTGAACATATTCAATATTCTAGGATGGCCATAAATATACTGTGTGATATTTTGTGCCTTGTCAATTGTCTTCTTCACATGATTTGCCTTCCCTATGCCTTCAAGTATTAGATCCAGACAATGTGCTACACATGGGAGCCAATATAAATGGCTGCGCTTCTGCATCAATTTTTTCCCTGCAGCCTTATAAATGGCTTCATTATCAGCCACTACTTGCACAACATTCTCCTCTCTAATTTGGTCTACCATCATCCATGAAACTAAATAAATAATTGGCATTTTTTTCATAATTTGATGCATCTACAGATTTAACAAATACTGTACCTTCGATGCAATAGACAAAAAAGTTAATCATGGACTTCTTCGTGGTACCAGTCCAGCCATCACACATGATGGTGCATCCTCTCTCCATCCATATATGCTTGAAGCTTTCAACCCAGTCATGGAGCTCCTCAACCTCTCCCTCAAGGCCACGCCCGTATATGTCTCGACGTGACGGAGTCTTCAACCCAGGGCCAGCATCTGCTATAGCATCTAGCATAGGTTGAAAATATTCACTTTCAGCTGCATGTACAGGGACACCTGCATGGAAAAACCATTTGCAGATACTTTTAAATGCATGCCCTGCAACTTCTGCAGATTTTTTTACCCCTCTCAATGCTTGCTTGATTTTAGGTTGTGTAGCATGGGGCCTTCTGTACAGATAGCTGTCCATGGGGCCTGCTCTCTGCGGGGCAGCACCAGTGTCAGGACGTCGTGCTGCTGTACTGGAGTAGGTCCCTGAACCTATGGGTGCCTTTCCTTTCCTTCGAGCGGCTTGTTCACGCTCCATTGCTTCAGTCAACTCTGGATCTGAATCCTCAGTGCCTTTCTCATCATCATCCCTCCTTCCCCTTCTGCCTGAAATCTCCTCAGCAATTTTAGCCTCATCTTCAGCCCTTTGTTGTATCCTCTCCTTTTTGCCCAAAAGGCACTGACGCATTTCTTCTAGGACCTCTCGGGAGCATCTGTCACACCTCTCCTCTTACCCCTGCCAAATGTTGCTTTCCTCTAGTAATTCCGCCACGTATCTCCTTACCACAATAATTGCATTTCACTTTTCTTCTCTTAGTATCAACTAAGGAGAGGTGGGCCCACCTCGGATCCTCCTGCCCTTGCTGCTCCTGATTTTGTTCATGTCTAGGCATGATGCTGCATTAAGACAGTCAAAGACAAATAGTTGTAAGTACAATGAAAAAACTAGGGCTTAATTATCAATTAACCCCTAATCACCCTTCATAAAATTTAATTACTAGCATACTCCCACCCCAAATTCTTCAATGTAGCTTAATTGAGTTTCAATTGAGTCTAAGTAAACCGAATTAGACAAAACCCCTAATTTTAAGGAACTAATTAAGGATTAATTATCAATTAACCCTTAATCACCCTTCATAAAAATTAATTACCAGCATGCTCCCACCCCAAATTCTTCAATGAAGCTTAATTGAGCTTAATTAAACCGAATTAGACAAAAGTCCCAATTTTAAGGAACTAATTAGGGCTTAATTATCAAATAACCCTTAATCACCCTTCATAAAAATTAATTACCAGCATGCTCCCACCCCAAATTCTTCAATGAAACTTAATTGAGCTTCAATTGAGCCTAAGTAAACCGAATTTGACAAAAGTCCCAATTTTAAGGAACTAATTAGGGTTTAATTTGAAGTCTTAACATATCTCATAGCTCATTCTTAACCTACAACTGAAAAATTAACCTACAACAAAAAAAATTTTCAACCCAATTAAAAAAACACAACAAAACAAACAAACCCCAAATTTACCTCAAGAAAACAACCTCTACACAGCAGCAGCCCCTGCAGCACAGCAGCAGTAGCAGCCCCTGCAGCACAACAGCAGTAGCAGCAGCACACCAGCAGCAGCACAGCACGCCAGCAACAGCAACACCCTTTCTCCCTCAGATTAAGGGGAGTTCACCTGGGTTTCGGCCGAAACCGTCCGGTTTCGGGCCGAAACATGTAAGTTTATGGCGAAACCGATACCGGTTTCGCCCGAAACCATTTTTTTTTTAAGTTTCGGACCTGCTACAGTGAGCATGTCCGGTATCGTGTCGGTTATGGCCGAAACCGGTATGTTTAGGCCGAAACGTATCGGTTTCGGCCGATACTGCCAACCATGAGACCGGGCCATCTCTGTCTTTTATTTCTATTTGTTCTGTTTTTATTCTTTTCTTCTTGTCTTGTTCTAGTCAACCCTCATAAGTAGGGGTGTTTATGTCTTTGTAACATTTTATATGTCAACTTGAATATATATACGAGCTTATTGGGTTGCTGGCCTGTGTGTGACGGCACCCTGTTCTCCTCAACCTGTGCACCTTGCATCTTCTCTCTTCCCTCTCCCAGCATCTTGGTGTTTCTCTTCACATGCTTCACCTCCCAACTGCACCAGATGGCATGAATCACACTAGCACGTTAGATTGAACTTTCAAGGATGGTTAGACAAATGTGAATTGGCATGCTGATGCCATATATCCCATTGTTATGACAGGCATGCTTTTGAGGCGAATGTGGGTCAACACCAAAATCCTGTGTGCCACTTGAGTAGGGCTGCTGTTCGACTGCCTTCAAATACTATCACTTCATGCAGGATTCAGGCAGGCTGTGCTAAATTTTGGGGGGGGGGGGGCTGTTGGCCTCATGGTCATACTGTGGCTGTCTTTATATTCTTGAACATGACTTCTTTTGCAGAAGGACGAGGTTCAATTTTTTTATTTTTGCTTGCCGGACGAGAGGGGGGTGGGGGGAGCACTCTCCCTCCTCTGGGTACTGGGATACTTGAGATTCGTTGGCCTGGTGATGCTGCTTCCATGTGAAGGCAAAGACTCCTGTGTTTGTACGGGGGGCAGTGGTAACAGTAGAGACATTGAGTATGATTATGCTTTTCTTTGGTTGGAGATCATGATTTGACCTATGTCTGAATGTGTCAGAAGCCTACTGGGCAGCTCCTTAGAAGACCCAAAAGATTTCTGAATTTTGGCCGAATGAAAGAAAATATTTTCCATGTGGGACCAGGGTAAAGAAGTTGTATGTATGGTGGCTTATTTATCAATATGAGGAGCTTATATATAAAGGTTCCACACCCTGGATTGATGGTTAAGTACTGATAAATGTGACTTGGAGGAAGAAGTTTAAATGTAGAGCATATCACTTGAACACTCTTCTGGATGGATAATGATCTTGTGGAAGACTAAAGAAGTAGCTTTGAATTAGGTTTACATAGGGCTTTGTATGCCCTCTTTTTCTTCTCCCTGGAGTTTATATATTGTGATGCGCTCGTGTAGTGAAGGACAAATGTTGTTGTATTGCTGGTTAGGGAGGTTAATATATATTAAAGGGTTTTGAGGGGGAGGGGATAAGATACTTATCAGTCGGATGTGTTTTATACATGATTTCTTTTTCTCATGTAATGTATGTGGTATTAACTGGTTTGGCAAAGAATACGGGAAGATCTGTTTCTTTACTTTGTTTAATATAGGTTCTCTGTATTTGATTCTTTATTTTCTTGACGTAGGTTCTTTGTACTCCCATCTCTTTATTCTTCTTTAACTTTGAAGGTAATTTGGTTCTGTAGGCAATGCAATATGCATCTCCAAAAGCTCTGCTAAATTTGTTACTTGGGGTGAGTCGACCCACTTATATGCAGAATGATGGTATGTTTTCTGAGAACAGAGGGAATTTCACTATGCTCCTCTTCTATGTTATCGATCTTCAAATCCATCATTATATAAATCCTCCTGTTAATCATTGTATTAGCAAATCGTAAGACATGAAACTATTTTTATTTCTTTAGGCATTTGCATTTGATTTTTTTTGTTCTCGCAACATAAAAATCCTTCATTATGTTTTTGTTGTGGTTCTTGTGCTCCCGGGTGAAGTGATAATGCTGTGTCTTTTCTTTATTACTTCAGTAATGCGAAGGGCAAGACCTTGATTTTTCATGAGTTTTAAATTTGATAGGAGAGTCCCAAGGATCAAGAATCCAACAGGCTTTGAGCTACATATCTGACATTGAAGCCAGGCAAATCCTCTTACCTTATGTCTAGGCTATTGCTTTAGATTGGTATACCTCCTGGAGCATTCTGTTCTAAGTGCAACATTTTACATTCCCCAGGGGTGATGCTCCAACTATTCCAGAGTTCCCATCTAAGCTTGACTGGCTGAATACATCTCCTCTCAAATTTAGCAGGGTAGGTCTTACATTTGACATGGGTAAACCCTCACTTCCACTTGTAGTCAAATATTGGATGCTCTTTTACATACTAGTTTATTAATCTGCAAGCTGATTTGTTGCTATCCTCCTGGACATTTATATTTTGATTTTTTTCATCTTATTATGTAGTCATTTTAAATTATCTATTATTTTTTTTGAAAGTGGTTGGTACCACAAAATTGTATTAAAGTAAAAGAAGGAATATACAAGTATAATCAGCGAGCTCCCAAAAGATCCCTATACAAAACATTCTCCACACCAAGTTGACCAGCAAAACAAAAAAGGAAACATTGTGTGAGTCCACTTTACATACAACCGAACTCCACTCACACTTTTTCCAAACTAAAAGATATAACCCTATCTGAATCTCTGGCTTCCCTTCTGAAGACTCTACTGTTTCTTTCTCCCCATAAGGCCTAAAGTGTGGCATGGAGAATGAGCCACCGTATGAGTCTATCACCCTTAAGAGTCCATTTCTTATGTCATTTTTTGATCAATTGCTTCACGCTGTCTTGCAAGTTGAAGGCACCTAGGAACCTGCTCAAAACTTGTGACCAAATCTCCTTAGAGAAGGAGCAACCTATGAAGAGATGATCTTGAGTCTCCTCCTCTTCTCTGCAAAGAGCACACAATGTAGGGATACCAGCCAGGATTGGAGCCAATGTATCATAAGTTGGCAGGCAACCATGAGAGATCTTCCATATAAGTAGCTTCACTTTAAGAGGACTCCTGGGCTTCCAAATCTACAGTGCAAGTCCATGCCTCACTCCTCCATTTGAAATCAGACAATAAGGTGTGCTGACTGAAAACCTTCCTTTCTTATTCCATTTCCACCACCACTTCTCAAGGCTGCTAGCTTCCAGAGCAAAATCCAAGAGGAAAGAAAGAAGTTTCTCCAACTGTTGGATCTCGTCTGCCCACTGATTTCTTCTAAAGGATGGAGCCCAAGTTCCCCTAATAGTTGAGGCTAAAAAACTTGGGAAACAGATGCCGCCTATATAGGAGCAATTGAATAGAGCTACAAAAAAGTGTTCTCTAGTGTAAAGTCACCATACCACCTATCTTTCCAAAATAGTCACTTCTGATTATTCCCCAATCAAACTCGTACACTAGCCAAGATGATATCCCTGCACTGCAAGATACTCCTCCAAATGGGAGAGATAATGTGCTGAGAGCCTAAGAGGCCCGGGTCAAGTCCTCGTCCCTTGCTCTCCCATAATATCTCTGACGGATGACCTACAACCATAGTCCGTTTCTTTGAATCCAAACTTCCACAACCATTTGCACAGTAAAACCTAATAAAAATCTTTGATGTTTCTGATATCTAATCCTCCCATCTCCTCGCACTTGCAAATTTTGTCCCATGCAATATCATACCATCCCCTGGTCTTGCCTCCATTGTCATGCCAGAAAAATCTTGACTAAATAGACTCCAACTTTCTTGCAACTACCTTCGAAATTTGGACGATGGAGAGGTAATAGATAGGAAGACTATTCAACACTGATTTACATAGCATCATTCGCCCCCCGTATTAGAAAAGTCTTGCCTTCCATCCCGTTAGTCTAGATTCATACCTTTGTATCACACTGCGCCAATCATTGCAATGTAGAACAACTGGAGACAGCGGTAGGCCCAAATAAGACATAGGGAAGTCTCCCATTTGGCATCCTAGAATGAAAGCTGCTTTCCATAGAGCCCTCTCTTCCATATTAATCCCTACTATTTAGCTCTTGCTGAAATTAACTTTAAGCCTACTGGCTTCTTGTAGCAGCTCCAACATAAGTCTAGTGACATATAATTGTTTCTCATCCTCTAGTACGAAAGGAATGGTATCATCCGCATACTGTAGGTGATTGATGTGCACACTACCTGTCTCAACCTGGAAACCTTTGATCAACCCTTGTGTTTCAACTCTCAACCACATCCTGTTAAGATCATGTGCAACCAGAACAAAGAGTGGGGGGGACATTGGGTCTCCCTGCTGATGCCCCCCTACCACTGTGAAAATAAGAGGAAGGTTGACCATTAACTAAGATGACAAAACTGCCTGATGTGACACGAGTCCGAATCCATCCAATCCACCTTTCCTCAAATTCTATCTTCCAGCGCACTACAAATAGGCAATTCTAGTTGACACTATCATAGGCTTTTTCAAAATCCATTTTGAGAATCACTCCTCTTTTCCTCTAAGTCTTCATGGCATCCAGGCATTCATGACTATTGAACCCCACAATTTTCTAGCTATTTTTTTATATATTTTCAAGGAAAAAGAATTATTTAAATTAAGCCCATCATGTGACAGCGTAAATCGGTGTAACAACATGGTCGTTCCATGTTCGGAAAATTTTAAACGGCCCCAGGATTCCATTAGGAGGAGTTATTGCCATAAATCCTCCGTGTTTTAATACACGGGAATGCCGTCGAACACTTGGTGGGTAGAACAAAGCCACGTACCTATGCAAAGAATCGACAAAAGGTGAAGGCTCTCGGCATCTGTGGAGCGCTTCCGACAAGCCGCCAAGTTGGGGCATGGTTCTTGCACCCCGGGCTCTTGGGACAGCAAGACGACGTCAAGGAGAAGTCAAGAAAACAAACAAAAGCCTCCACGTGCAGTCGCCTTGGAAAGATAACTAGAAAAAATGAAAAAAAAAATCCCCGGGTCCAAGGGTTTTTATAACCCCTAGGGGAGTAGGCCTGGGCCCTCGCCCTCCTCCTCTCTCTCTCAATTGTGCACAAGGGTGGAGGGGCCCCACCTCCGCTGTGCAGCACTGGAGGGAGGCCCTTCGGTGCACAGGTCCAGGGGGGAAGCCCTTCTGGTTGCCTCTCTTAGCTGTGCGCAGGGGAGGGGGGCCCCACCTCTACTGCGTAGCGCCAGAGGGAGGCCCTTCGGGTGTGCAGGTCCGGGGGGAACCCCTCTAGACTCCAGTTGCCTCTCTGGACTGTGCATAGGGGCAGGGGGCCCACCTCCGCTGCGCAGCACCTGAGGGAGGCCCTCCGGGTGTGCAGGTCTAGGGGGAGGCCCCCTCCGGTTGTGCAAGCAACTAGAGAGACTTCCCTCCAGTCACGCAGACCGGAGGAAGGCCCCTCCGGTTGTAGTGCAACTGGAGGGAGACTCCTCCGGTCCCTCCTTTCTCTCCTGCACACATACATACAAAAAAAGAGAGAGACGTACCTCCACTACAATGCATCGGAGGTAGGCTCTTTCTATAACAATAAATGCGCTCCACCAGAGCAAGGTCCCTTCACTTGACACCACCCAACACCCCCTATAAAAGGGTGGCAGTGGCCAATACTTGGAGGAAGTCTTTGGCAAGCTTGGAAGCCTCGAGGAGCACATTGGAGACTTGAAGACTTGAAGATCTTGGAGCCTTGTTGAGTTCGCGCCCTGCTCAAGACTTGAAGATTTTTTTTGTTAAAAAAGAAAACCCTAAATTAAAGAGTATGATTACATAAATACCCCTAACATGAAGGATATGTTATGTACTTTGTCAAAATTCATGTAAATCATGGAAAAACCATGTGGAGTCTAGAATTATTCAAAATTCTAGAAGTATGCTGTCAAATCATGGGAAAAACCTTGTTGGTTTCAGAAATTGCGTCTTTACCCCTGAACTTTGTGAAAATTTTGAAATGGCCATGTAATTCAGGAAAAATCCTGAAAATTCCAAAATTGAAGAAAAATGTTCAAGTTTGTAGAACTGTCTTCAAAAATTGGAGAAAAACCTTGATTATTCATAAAAATAAAAAATTACGGTTTTGTCCCAGAATTTTGCAGAATTGCATATACGTCTAGGAAATTATGGAAAATTTCAAAATTTCAGAAATTGTGCAAAGATGTTACGGTTGTTCAGATATGGTAGCCTTCCCCTCATAACTTGAGAAAATTGTAAAAAAATGCTAGTTCAAGGAAAAATTGCAAGTAAACCCTAATCTAAGGGATAATCGCAAACAAAACCTAATTTAAGGGATAATTGCAAAGAAACCCTAGTCTATGGGAAATTGCAAAAGTACCCTAAATGTGGGACAACTAAGTCCTTGTTCTTGAGTCCGCTAAGTATATCAAGTATTGCAATTATACCCCTATCTTAGAGCATGAAAGTCCTTCTTGGGCTTAATCCCTCATATCACAATGAATGTGTAAGGGTTAAAAGGAATCTTTTGCAGTTAATCAAAGGTATTCGGGCTTTAGGCCGATATATTAACACTTACTACGGTTGGTGGGAAAAAGTCCTATACACGAACCCTAAATCGTCCGGTAAACATAATGCGCGGAAACAATAATGCACACGCTAATTAAATAGCTAACAAATGTGCATTTACATGAATCTTTATCATATTTCCCGCGTGTGAAATAATGACCTACCAAGTTTCTCCTGTATGTGATGGCCATGGTATGCAAAACCTCCCAGTACGTACCGTACCAAGCGGTTTTGTATCGGTACTAGTCAGGTCTAGTAAGGTTCGAGCACTTTGAACCCTGAACCAGTCGGTACCTCACAAAAAAAAAAAGAAACGGACTAATCGGGGCATGTATACTCGGTTTGCTCGTCGGGACTGGCCAATAAAGCCCTTAGGGTCTCCTCTCATGGGCAACACTTTGTCACAACCATTGAGAGGAACCCTTGGCCGTTGCAGCCACGTGCTCTTATTGTTGCTGCTGCTACCGATAGCCTGCTTGACCTTCGGCCATTGAGAGCTCGCCGGGCATGTCACTGGTGATCACCGCCATCGTGAAGCAGATCCACAGAAATCGCGTCTCCTTCGGGCTCTGGTTTGACCCGCAGTAGTTGTAGGCCGCAACAAGTCTGCCGGTAATCTCGATGCCAGTGATCATCACTAGCCGCCAACCAAGCCACCGCCGCTGATCAGATCCAACCGTTGGCAACCAGATCCTAGGGAGAACCGAGGGGCGACCTGATTTTTTTACATGTTCTTCCCATTTTTACCCATATATGAAGATATACTCATATCGTGGGGAAAGCGCGGGGGGGGGGGACCGATACCATACTTGTTGGTACCAGAGCGTACCAGTTCCTGTACTGGAAATTGCCTTGACTGCTTCCAGAACTAGAATCGATTTTGCATACCTTGGTGAAGGCCCCTGATAAAAGCCCTTGGATAGCCACTACCATTTTGTCAAGCACAGTGTCAAGTCTTATGGCTAGAAGCTTGGATGTGATTTTGTAAGTTCCATTCAAGAGGTTAATGGGTCTGAAATCCCTAAGGCTTGGTACACCCTGCTTCTTAGGAATAAGAACTAAGATAGTCATTGATACCCCTTAAATGTGCCATTCTCTCTTGGAATTCCTCCACTGCAAGGAAAATGTTTCCTTCATGTTTATGCTGAAAGTAGGCAGTATTCTTATCATCTTCCTTGAGCCATTTCTCGTTGGATCTTTATTTCCAATATATCTCCTCTCATAATGATCTCCTTAAACTCTACCCTAAGACTATCCTTAAGTTGTCTGTCTGTGTCATCTAGGAGCCCAGCCTCCTCTAAGGAGTCTAAGCCCTCCAGTTGATCTAGGATTTTATCTTTAACCGCTTTGCCTGGTAGCACCTTGGTTGCACCCCATTCCTTAAGCACTTATGCCACATGCTTCAATTTACACACTAGTTTGGCCATGGCAAACTGCTCAGGCGTTGGAGCACTCACATTATCCATGAAATCCCTCTCTCTAAATCAATATCTTTCCATTCTAAAGGTATGCTTTCCCCGAAACATGCAAGAAATCTTTAGCAAGGTGGTCTTATGATCAGACACTGGTCTTGCCTAGCATCAAAACTGAACCTGGGGGAAGTGATTCTCCTAGTCGACAAACACCAAGAATCTATTCAGACGATAATAAGAAAAATTCAACCCTCATATGGGACCACCTTCACTGAGCATTGGACATCTTGATGTCAATCAAAGTAGTATCAACAATAAAGCCAAGAAAAATCTTCCATTTCCCCCGTCTGGGGGGTTATCACCTGTCCTCTCTCAAGTGGTAGCAACTGCATTGAAATCACCTCCCACACACCATGGCTGGCCTGAAGAGTGTTGACAGTGACGCATATCCACCCATAAGAGGCTCTTTCCTTCTCTGCTTTGTGGTCCATAGACCCTGGAGAAGTCCTATTAGAAACCATCCTTGACAAGGGAAATAGCCCCACTCCCAACCTGTCTATCCTCCACACCTCCTCTAACTCAAACTGATTTCAAAGAATCATAATGCCTCCCGCCCTTCCCACAATTGAAGAGGCCACCCCCTTCGTCAGCCTAGCACCCCCAATTTCTTTCATAATAGATTTCCCATCCCCCTCACACTTAGATCCTTGCAGACACAATATGCCAATTTTGCACCTTCTAACTAACTCCCTAACTGCCTTTCTCTTCTCTCCCCCACAAATCCCCCCCACATTCCTTGAAACAATCCTCATTCGGATGAGGAAATATTCCTACCACCCTCCCCTTCTCCGCCCTCCTCTTCTCCTATCCTCCTTCACTCTCTGTAATCACCTTTTTATGGGACTTTCCCCCATTTGCATCCTAGCCATGTTAATCAACCATCGCTGCTAAACTTTGTTGAATACTTCTTTGAGATCCCTCTCTAACCCTACAAAAGATATACCCACTCTTTCAGCCAACTCTCTCACTTATGCTTCCATTAGTCTATCCACTACCCCGACTATCTTCTTCACCTCTTCTCTACCCACTCTACTCATTTCAGAAGCTTCCTCCTCCTTTGACTGCCCCTCCACAGGGGCCTCTGGAATGATGTTGTCCTCCTCTTGGTCTTGCTCCTCGGTCATCGAGGCATGAGTGGGCCCAGCCTCTTATAGCTCCCACTCGCAACGAAGGGGCTGATGCAAAGTAGTCCCAGCCTCCTGTGGCTCCCTGTCTACTATGGGTTGGTGTAGAGTGCAGACCACCGACCCCTCCTGCAAGCTCCTGCCATGGAGAGAAAACCATGCCTGTGATGGCCCACCATTGAGGACAGTAATCAGTCCCGTCCTCGGTCGCTCTGCTGGCATGAGAGGTTGGATGAGGGGATAGGATTGGAAATCGCTTCACGCCAGCTGTCGACTTCCGGTTCCAATACCGCCGTCCTCCTTCCACTACTAGAGACGAGTTTGACGGGACACTGAAGAGGTCGGTTGGCACATTAATACATTGTAGGAGGTTGCTCCACGTGCAGTAGGATGGGCGTGGCGATTGCTGGGACCATAATTCTCTGCCCGCCGTAGCGAGTCTCGTTCTGGATGAATAGAGGGTGCAATCAGCCATAGAGGAAGGGGCGTATCGGTTCTCAGTGAGATTCATTCTTCTAGTGATGACAATGTGTCAAAATAATAACAGAGAAGTTTATATAATATCAAGAATTGTTTAAATAATGGGAAAGAAGTTCATGCAATAATGGTAAATGTTTAAGAGGATTTCCAATTTCTAATTTAATAAAGTTGTGGTACTATTTCAAAAGAAAAAAAATGTTTAGGAAACAGCAAAGAAGTTCATATAATAATTTTGTTAAAGTTATCTTAAAGCTTGCTTTTCAGAAGTGACTTTATTATGACCTTATTCTTTATACAAATATTTTTTTTGAAGATAGTAAAAACCACATTTCATTGAAAAAGATAAGGTTACAACTCCAAAGGAACACCTGAAAAACAACACAAAAAATACACAAAACCCAAGTTCTAACAAGATGGTAGAGCAACCAACAAAACCCCAACCCACAAGAAAAGGAAGATTACAATGTGCAGTTTTTTCACCTCAATAATCTGAACAAGAGAGTTGATTCGTGGCATGAGATCCCATTCACCGTGAAGTGCCAGTCCACTAAGCAGATGTGGACGCACTTTTGGGATCCCTTCTTTTGTTTATTTGTTTATTCATTTATTGATTTATTTAGTGCGAGGGCATGTCAATCACCTAGGTGATGATTTATTCGGGCTTCAAGGAAGCCCTTGGTGCGCTCGATCTGACTAATCAGATGATTGTGTGTGTCGTGTCGGGACAGAAAACCCGTCGTGCCATGCATGGATGGCAGTATCGGCCGAAACCGATACGTTTCGGCCGAAACGTATCAGTTTCGGCCAATACCGAAACCGAAACGCACCAAGTCACTGTAGCAAGTCCGATACCGAAACCGGACCGAAACCGACCGAAACCGTCTGGTTTCGACCGAAACCGGACCTGCTCAATACATTTTTTGCCTTTTTTGACTGTTTTGAACCGGTTTCGGCCGAAACCGAAACCGAAACCGAAACGTATCGGTTTCGGTACCGGCCGAAACCGGTACCGAAACCGATACTACCATCCTTGGTGCCATGAAGGTCACGACGTTAATTACATTCCCTCGGAGAGGGGAACACCCTTGATTAGTCGCCAGGAAAAGGGGCCTCATGGCCTAAGAAATTAGTTGTGTGCAAGATGCGTTAGAAGGCGTGGAAATTCCCCATATGAGGAGTCAGAAGAATATACAAAATTATATTGGTCGCATATCGACCGTTCAATATTCGGACGAATGCCCGGCTTGGAAAAGCTACCATCATTGCGGGAAAATCAGAGCATATGTATGCCGGGGTACGTCAAATTTATTGTTTAGAGAAATGGAAACGTTCGGTTAAATCCCCGATTGGAGCGGTCGAGAATCAGCGAGTCTATCAGCCCGGTGCAAAGTCAAGTCGCGAACATAATGGGGGAGGTTCCCATAATCGAGGCGTGGCTCGCGTGAGCATCGTTAATATATGTCCGGTGTCAAAGGGGGCAACGGAGAGATGTTTCGAGATTAAATCCTGATGAAAACATGTTTAAGCATAGCGGGCTATAGGCCCGAGACATGGGTCAGACAATGACCACGATGGGATGAACCCAAGATTCAAGCGTGACCCATGGAGGCCTTATCAATATTCCCATGCAAAGGATCCAGGGATGACGAGAGCCGTGTTAACTTGTTTATTTATCATTGTTTGTTTTATTTTATCTTATTTGTTTTATTATATATTTTTTATTATTATCACGATTTTTATTATATATTTTTATTATTACATCCCTTTTTATCATTTATTTATTTATTTATTTATATTATTTTTTGATTATCATATTTTTATCATATTATTATATTCCGAGTGCAAAGTATGCATGGAAGGATGAGCCAAAAGGGGCTGGAGAGGGGTTGACTTGTCCTGAGGACAGGTTGACCCTAGTGAAATCAATGCTGGAGACAAGTAGACCCCAATGCATTCAAGGTTGAAGATAGGTAGACCTTGAAGGGTCTGAGCACGAATGCAGGTAGACCTTGAGGGGTCTGAGCATGCAGGCAGGTAGACCTTGAGGCTTTGATGGCAGTATCGGCCGAAACCGATACGTTTCGTATACCAAAATCGAAACGGACCTACTCACTGTAGCAGGTCCGATACAATAAAAAGATTTTTTTAATGGTTTCGGACCGAAACCAGACCGAAACCGCACCTGCTCACTGTAATATTTGCCTTTTTTGACTGTTTTGAACCGGTTTCGGCCGAAACCGAAACCGGTACGTTTCGATTTCGGTCGAAACCGATACTGAAACCGGTACTGCCATCCTTGCAGGTAGACCTTGAGAGGTCTAGGCATGAAGGCAGGTCGGTGCACCCATGCAGGTCGGTGCAGCACTGGGCAGTGCCAAGGTTGGCAGTCTCGGTTTCGGACTCGATTTCGGCCGAGTCCGAAACCGATACGAATCGGTATCGGTTTCGGTTTCGGCCGAACCGGCCGAAACCCAGTCAAAAGCTTTAAAAAATTTGAAAATGGACCTAAAAATTCATAAACAAATAGATATAAAGTTAATAATCACATAAAAAGGCTTTTTAATTCATTAGACATGCATTTGATTGTAAAGAAATTAGATTAAGTGTAATAAACATGAAGTAGACATTGAAATTCAAACATTGAACATGTTAAACTATTATTCTTAAGTACATACTAAGCATAAAGTAGGTTCAAGCATTACAATAAACCTAATTAGGCACAGTAAATGTTACGAAAATTAAATGATCTTTACCTAAATGAAGAGGCACTAATATGGGTAATAACTAGAACCTTCTCCCTCATCGTCTGGCTTTTCATGTTCATACCCATAAGAAGGATGCATGTATGGTCTATATTCACTATAACCAAACAATGAGGTAGCCAAGTCCTGCATCCCTCTTTGGATCCCTTTTGGAGTGTTTGGTTGGCTTGATGCAAATCCAGTATCAGCATAAGAATCTTGAGGAAGAGAAGAGGAACTAGCCGGATGGAACTGGAATGATGGTTCATAACCCCACGACCCATAAATCGCTGCCTCATGTTGGCCACCTCCATAACCTGATGGATGCCCATATTGAGTATGTGAATCATATCCTTGCTCACCCTGACTGTATCCTCTGCCTGTGTCTGCGTGGAAGGAGGAAGGACCACCAGCATCCCTACCGCCAGTAGTAGCACCTGTAGCACCTGCAGCCTCCAGTCGCCTTTTGGCCTTTGGGGATGCTTTTTCCTGTGCCGGTGTGCTTTCTTCTTGCACCCTTGACACGAATCTTGTTCCCCTTGGCGTGTGCCTCAAATAAATCTACTTGAACTGCTCAATTGCCGGGTCCTCTCGAGCAGCAGCATTTGTTCTCTCAGTTTGCCCATGCATTGATGTACTTCTTCTTAATGATGTAGGTGCCTTGCCCATTCTAGGAGTGACTGGCATGCTATCTGAGTCTGAGTGTCTAGCTGGCTGAAAATTATGCTGCTCCTCAGTGTCATCAACAAACAGGTGGGTCCCTTCTCTGGTGCGCATGAGTATCTCTGGCCCTCTTTGATTTTCTTCTGAATTCGGGATCTCTTGGCTCATCTTCATCTAGTATGTCCTCTGCCCATCTTCTATCATCATCATCAAAAATAGGCTCATCAATCTGCTCTCGTGTCTCCACCCAAAACTGCAACGGATTCTCATCATCAAATAGGGCATCCACATCAATTTCTGCACTCCCATCCTCAGCGACGCGTTTGTCCCTCAGCATTTGTCTTATCTTCATGTTCTTTATTCTCAGTCTCATATTGTAATGGCAGTAAACCAATTTTTAGCCTTTAGCCAATTGCGAACCTTCGAGTGTATAAAGGCTGAACATGCTCCAATTTCTTTTATATTGGCTTGCCGATGTTGTTTGACTGAGCACCCTAATTGCAATGAAAGCCAATGTATTACTGCCCACATCTCGGTTGCTCACCATTATCCACTAGTCAGCTGTTCCACCAACCATAAACAAATGCATATAAGTTGTAGAAATATATATTCAGGTTAAGAAATCAAAAAAATAAAATATACCTGGGATCACTCTTCCCACAACGTATTGCAATTGGGAGTCAGCATATGTCCCAGTTCTCATTCTATAATTGTTCATCTACAAACATAAAGTAATACATTAACATAACTACTGAAATAAATTCTATACCTGTTATTGATAAAATCAAGTAAAGGCCAACCTCTACTTCGGCCTGAAGTCTCTTGGCTGGTGTCCTCGATAAACGACCAATGACTTTTAAAGTCCTTTGGAGCACCTCGCCATCAACATGTGCATCAGCATCGTACATAAATCGAGGGTTGAGGAAATAACCTGCATTTGTGTATAATTAACTAAATGTTATATATAAAATAACATAAAGGCATTACCCTAATTTCAGTACAATTAATCACTCACCAGCTGCATGCAAGTCGTGGTGTAATGTGTTGTCCCATCTCTGGTCAATAATTTTTCACCATTTTGCATAATGTCTGGGAAGGGAATCCTGCAACTCCAATTTGGCACGGTCCATGGCCTCGTACAGATAGCCCATATCATTCTTCTCATCGCCATTCACCATTCTTAGGACCTTCACGAGGGGTGTGACTACTTTCAAGTACCGTGACACCCTGTCCCAGAATTTGTTGTCGTCCACGACGTGGCAGACATCCAAATAATCCATCTGTGCATTAACATTGCCCTTGTCGATGTATTCCCGTAGGGCATTGTGGTACATGAAAGCTTTCAGCTCATTCTTGTACTTGTGCAAATAAATGAAATTTGAAGCTGCATCAACAGTAAGGATAAAGTATCAAGAATTGAGATCAATCTTATACCTGTACAAAGACTCCAAATAAATAAAATTGGAAGCAAATCTGGTTAGGCCTGCATGGATGATATCTCGCCCTCCACTGGCATGCGCTTGAACATATTCAATATCCTAGGATGGCCATAGATATACTGTGTGACTTTTTGTGCCTTGTCAATTGTCTTCTTCACATGCTTTTCCTTCCCTATGTCTTCAAGCATCAGATCCAGACAATGTGCTGCACATGGGAGGCAATATAAATGACTGCGCTTCTGCATCAATTTCTTCCATGCAGCCTTGTAACTAGCTTCATTATCAGTCACTACTTGCACAACATTCTCCTCTCCAATTTGTTCTACCATGACATCCATCAAATGAAACAAATAATTTGCATTCTTTTCATAATCTGATGCATCAACTGATTTCACAAATACTGTACCTTCGATGCAATAAATCAAAAAGTTTGTCATGTACTTGTTCGTGGTACTAGTCCAACCATCACACATGATGGTGCATCCTCTCTCCACCCATATATGCTTGAAGCTTTCAACCCAATCATGGAGCTCCTCAACCTCTCCCCAAGGCCACGCCCGTATATGTCTCGACTGTTGTGCCCCTTGTGCTTTGATGAATGTGGTGTTTTAATGATAGCAACATGAATGAGTCACCACATTGATGAGTCACCACATTGAATGATAGCAACATGAATGTTTATAACTGATATACTCTGTGGAAAATGCATAACTGATATACTCTGTGGAAAATGCATATGACTGTGACTGGTATATTATCTGGAGAATGCATGTGTTCTGTCTGCATAAGTCTATACACTGCATGGCTCGCATGGCTGCAAGTCCACACATTGCATTCCTAGCAGACCAGCAAGTCTATACACTGCAGGGTAAAGCCCAAAGTCTAGACATTGCTGCATTGCTTGCATTTCAGAGTCTATACATCGTTCATGCATGTGCACGGTTCGTGGACAAAGTCTGTACATCGCCCTAGATTGCATTAGCAAGTCTATACATTGTCAGGGCTTCATGCTCTAAGTCTATATAGGCTTAGTTTGTACATCGGCTTGTTCACGCTTCATCATGTCTGTACATTGTCAGTGTATCATATTAAGTCTGTACAGAGTCTTGTTGAAAGTCTGTACATCGTCTTCTTACTCATGCATAGCATGCATTGTTCATGAACTCTGTACAGCCCAAGTCTGTACATCGCATCATATTGTTCATGCAGTGTCTTGGTGAAGTCTATACATCGTTTCACTATACAAGTCCATACAATGCATGCACTTTCATTCAAGTCCACACATTGATGCACTGTAGATAGCTCGAGGTGAAGTCTGTATAGCCCAAGTCTGTACATTGCATCATGAGCAACTACGTCTATACATCGTGCATCAGCAAGTCATTCATAAGTCTGTACATCACTGTAGCTGCATCGTATCATACATCGTCTCATTCAAGTCTGTACAGCCGTTTGCATTGGATTTCAAGTCTAGACATTGCACTGTTGCATCCATCGTCTTGGCCAGTGTCTCATGCAAAGTCTATACATTGGTCTTCACTTCAAGTCTGTACAGCCATTGCTTAAGGCAAGTCTGTACATCGGACTGTTCATGCTTTCATCGTGAAGTCTGTACAATGCATGCCTTCCACCAAGTCTATACATTGGTCGGTGGCAAGTCTGTACATTGGCTTCTCATTTGAGTCCAATGTCTATACATTGCTCAGTCGTTCATTCAGCATTGTCAAATCTATACATTGGTCGGTGGCAAGTCTGTACACTGGTCGAGTGACCAAGTCTGTACAGCCAAGGCGACTGTTAAGTCTATACATTGATCATTACCTACGTTCTGAACTGAACTGGGTAAGTCTATACATTCCTCATATCTTTTACCTACACTCAGTTCAGTAAGTCTGTACATTGGTTGCTTTACCAACGTTGCCTTGACAAAGTCTACACATTGGAAGTCTGTACATCTTTCGTGAAGACTGAACAACGAGCAAGTGTATACATTGGACGAGTCTGCATCGTGCATCAGTCCTGAAGTCTATACATCGTCTGTCTTCATTCGAGTCTCATGAAGTCTGTACATCGTGCATCAGTCCCAAAGTCTGCACATCGTGTGCTGCATGCTCGTCAAGTCTATACACTGGCTAGTCTGTACAAGACTGCAAGTCTATACACTGGCTGCTGCATTCTCATGAAGTCTGCACACTCGCTAGTGTAAGTCTATACATTGCCCAGGCTGCATAACGTCAAGTCTTTTCATTGAACTCTATACATTGCATGCAGTTGCGCTTCACAAGTCTACACATTGCTGTTCTTCACAGCAAGTCTATACACTGCTCACTCATATAGGAAGTATGTACATCGCATAGCTTCACATATATGAAGTCTATACTTTGAGGAGAGTCTATACATTGCATTGGCTTTGAGCTGATGGGTCGACCCCCCCTCCAGATGGGTCGACCCCCAGATCAGCAAGTATGTACAGAGCTCTGCCTTGTTCAGCATCATAAAGTCTATATAATGCATTGTTTCCTTAAAGTCTGTACAGGGTTTATACTTAACCTGATAAGTGTTCTCGTCTGTCTGACAGGTGGTCTGCTCGTGGAGGCTAATGAAGGGCACGTGATCCGAGGGCTGACAGGAAGCTGACACGTGGCCAAATATCTGGGCGGGAACTATGGAAGCCACACGCGCCCAGTGCTATCTCCTGCTGTGACTGCCTATAAAAGGAAGCCTTCGTCCAACAGAAGAAGGATGATCGAAGCTGAGAGATCAAAGGAAAAAGTCTATACAGTGAGATAGAAGCAGCAGAGAGCTTTCGATCCACGGAGAAGAAGAAGAAAAGAAAAAGAAGAAGAGCAGAAGGAAAGGAAGAGAAAGAGAGAGCTAGAGAGCTCGAGCAGAGTGTGCAGAGAAGAAGAAGAGAAAGAAGTTGAGAAGAAATAGTGAGATCGAGAGAAGAGGAGAGCAGCTGTCTGAAGATCAATTTTCACTGGACCGTGGATCAAATCCAGGCCAGTCAGCTCATTCTGAGCCACATTGTGCTTCATCGCTTTTCAGCTTTCAGTTGCTGTTGTTATTTGCTTTTGTTTTTTCCTTTTAAACCTTTTATCAAGCTGTTAGTCAGCGGGTTTTGCAGAGGTGGATTCCTCTGGACGGGTTAAGCTGTAATCCCCAGCGGTTGCAGTGGTGGATTCCACTGGACAACAAGCTGTGAGGCTCAGCGAGCGAGGAGGATTCCTCGGACGGCAAGCTGTGTTGCCCAGCGGTTGTATGGCAAGCTGTGATGCCCAGCTGTTCAAGCTGTGAGTCAGCGGAATCCACACTCGGTTTGAGTGTGGGGTGGATGTAGGTCTGCAGGACCGAACCACCTAAAAACCCCTTGTGCACTGTGGTTTGATCTCTTTGTGTGTTTGGCGCTAGATGCTTGCATAGGGGCGATATGGCTTGATTGCATACCATGTGCTTGACTGTGGTATTGAGTGTTCTTTGATTTGTTATTCCACTGTTGCTCTTTGTCCTTCCGAAGAAGGTAGATTTAATTCCGCAGCTCTTAGTATTAGATTTAATTAGCCTTCAGATTGTCTAATGTGTCTTGTTAGCATTCTAGTTTTTAATTGGGTGAATTTTTTATAAGGGCTATATTCATTCACCCCCCCCTCTGAATACTGCATCGAACCCAACATCGACGTGAGGGGGCCTTCAAGCCAGGGCCAGCATCTGCTATGGCATCTATCATAGGTTGGAAATATTCACTTGAAGCTGCATGTGCAGGGACACCTGCATGAAAAAACCATTTGCAGATACTTTTAAATGCATGCCCTGCAACTTCTGCTGATTTTTTGACCCCTCTCAATGCAGACTTGATTTTAGGTTGTATAGCCTGGGGCCTTCTGTGGAGATAGCTGTCCATAGGACCAATGTCAGGACGTCGTGCAGCTGTACTCTCGTAGGTCCCTGAACCCATGGGTCCCTTCCCTTTCCTTCGAGCGGTTTGTTCATGCTCCCTTACTTCAGTCAGCTCTGGATCAGAATCCTCAGTGCCTTCCTCATCATCCCCCCTCCTAACCCTTCTGCCAGAAATCTCCTCAGCAATTTCAGCCTCATCCTCAGCCCTTTGTTGCACCCTCTCCTTTTTCCCCAGAAGGCACTGGCGCATCTCTTCTCGCACCTCTCGAGGACAGTGGTCACATTGTCTCACCTCTCCTCTTACCCCTGCCAAATGTTGCTTTCCTCTGGTAATTCCGCCATGTAGCTCCCTACGAAGTAATTGCATTTCACCTTTCTTCTCTTAGCATCAACTAAGGTCAGGTGGGCCCACCCCGGATCCTCCTGCCCTTGCTGCTCCTGTGTTTGCTGACGTCTAGGCATGATGCTGCATTAAGACAGTCAAAGAAAAATAGTATAGTTGTAAGTACATTGGAAAAATTACGGCTTAATTATCAATTACCGTCGGTGTTGGCCCCCGGTGTGCACAGCGCAGCTCCCTCTCGGCCTCTCCCGCGCAGCAGCCTTGGTCGCAGGCTCGCAGCAGCAGCAGAGCAGCTCGCAGCAGCAGCATCTCCCAGCAGCAGCACGCCAGCACCAGCAGCAGCTCGCAGCCTCGGTCGCAGCAGTAGCGCAGGTCGCAGTTCGCAGTAGCCGCAGTGAGGGTTTCGGCCGTGGGATGGGGTTTCGGGGGGGAGAACACAACATCAACTGGGTTTCGGGGGGGTTCACGGTCGAAACCGGACGGTTTCGGGCCGAAACCTGTATCTTTCGCCCGATACCCATATCGGTTTCGCCTGAAATCGATATGTTGTTTAAGTTTCGGACCTGCTACAGTAAACAGGTCCGAACTTGGATCGGGTATGGCCGAAACCGAAACGTTTCGATTTCGGTCGAAACTGCCATCTATGGGCAGTGCAGGGGAAGGTCGGTGCACATGGGCACAAAATTGAAGGAAAGTCGGTGCACATGTTGAACTAAGGTCGATGCACATTGCGCCAGCACTAAACTGAGGTCGATGCGCATTCATGTATTGAAGAACAAAGGTCAATGCACCTGAAAGCCATGGCATGTGTAATATCTCGGACTCTTCGGATCCTTCTTTTCGGGTCCCGGATCTGTTTTCTCAGAGAGTCCGACTCCGTTGTGTCAGAAATTATGTTTCGGGCATCTTTCGTGTTCGGATCCGTGCGATTCGGATCAGTTTTGGAGGTCCCGGAACGTGTTCCGCGGCTTTTTTCGCGTGTTTTTCGATTTCCGCGTGTGTTTCGGTAGGACCTACGGAACCTCGTAGCGAGTGAACCGGGCCATTCACCTAGGCACGGGTGGTACCGTGGCGATCGGTGCGTTCCGAGGATCGCGGAAATGTAATTTTCTATTTTTCGGTATTTTTCGAAAAATCTGGATTTTTTTTATAATCCCATTTCTTTTTCTTTTCTTTTCTCCTTTCTCTTTCTTCTTCTTCTTCCTCCCTTTCTCTCCCGCGCGCACGCGACCGTGGCCCCCTCCTCTTCTGGCGACGACTCCGGCATGCTCCCCTCCGGCTGCAGACGGCGGTGAGACGACGGTATGGCGGCGACGGTGGCGGCGTGGTGATTGTGGCGGCGTGCGGTTCCCGATGAGATCGTGGGAGCTCGAGGGGTTTTAAGCGATTTTTCGAAGATCAGCGGCGATCCGCCACGTTTTGGGCGACCCTGAGGTAGGGTGACGGTCCTCTACCTCCTTGCTTTCCTTTCCCGCGATTTCTAGGCCAACGGGAAGCCGAGAGGGGTTCGTTTGCGCTCGGGACGGGAAATCTATGATTTGGGGTTTGGGTGCCGATCTAGAGTTTTACTGCGCCATTTAAGGTTTTGGAGGCATCATTTGATGCCCTGGGGCATGGGGATGAGTTCCCCCTTTGTTTCCCCATCACCCGAGGTGATTGGGGCGTGGAATGTCGTTTTCGGCCGTTTTCCTGCCGTTCTCGGGTTTCTGGGTTGATCGCGGTCAACCAGTAATCGCGTTTGTGGGTCGCGATTACTAGGGGACCGTTTTTACCTGGTAGCGGTCTAGGTAGGACCGCGTTTATGTTGAGGATGTCGTTTGGAGTCGCGGCCTCGCGACAGACCGCGACAGTGAGTCACGGTCTTAAGGTGACCGCGATCTCCGTGGGGCCAGCGTGACCCCCGAGGTGTTTCTGACCGTTGATTTTTGACCGTTATTGTAGTCGCGGTCCCAGGGAGACCGCGTCTATGTTAACGCGGTCACTAGGTGACCGTGTCCATGACGCTTGTGCCAAAACTGTCGCGGTCGAAGGGCAACCGCGTTTTGGTCTTCGTGGTCTGGAGACGACTGCGTTTGGTCATTTTCCCTGTGCGTTAGCGGTCCCAGAGCAACTGCGTTTATGGTCGCGGTCCAGGGCAGACCGTTTCTGGACTGCTACACGTATTTTGTCTAACCGTGGTTCTTTCCATGCCAATTTGAGTCCCGGATGAGTGAATATCGATCCGCGTGCTGACCCGTGGTCTGACTGATCCTAGGCATCATGTGGAGGCCACATGTGAGGGTGCCGTGGGGTCCCGGGAGGTGTTGATTTCGGCTCGTGTCACCGTGAGTCGGTGTCGGTACGAGGAGCGACTCTTGTACTTTGTCCGGTTTGAACGTTGTTTTTCGTAACTAGAGAGTCTATACCTTCAGTGACCCTCCACTAGTCGTAGCCTGCCGACACGCAAGTGGTCCCACCAGGGAGTGGTGGCGAGGCTATCCTGAGAGACGGTTTTTAGACTGGTTTCCGTCAGGCCCCACGTTTGACGCCAGAGTCCGGCTGAGTGGAAAACCAGTCAGAGGGCCAGACCTAGGACGTATGGTCTGTGTGTGCACACGTGGTTGGGGGCGGTTGGACCCGCGCTGACGAGCGCGACCCCAGCTAGTCACTTGTTCTGTGGTTACTTGTACGGTATCCCCGTTCCACCAGGGGTCGAGGGGGGGCACCCGAGGCGCGGTTTAAGCCGTCAGTGGACGCATCCGGCCTTGCTTCTAGTGGGTTGGTACTCCTGTCTTTGTCTGGTAGCGACTCTTGGGTTTTTCACAGTTTTTGACGAGTTGTCTCGATTTTCGTGCCGTGTGTTCGGTAATAGCCGTAGTCGTAGCTCGCAGTTACTTTCCGCGTAGTTTTTCGGTTTGCGAGGTGGGGACCGGATGATCCCTACTGAGCCTTGTGTTTTGAGGCTCATTCCCTGCGTGTTTTCCGTGTTTCAGGTGAGACGCAGCTTCAGGGGAGCGCTTCAGAGGCTCCACGTGGTTCAGGTGCCCAGGGTTAGTTGCCAGTTGCCAGGTCGGGGTATGCCCCGTGTAGTTGTACTTTTCTTTTTGGACTGTACTAGTTGTGGACTACTGTCTTTTTAGACTGTTGTTGTTATTTTGTGGACCATGTAATTTGATTAATGTAAATTATTTATTTCCTGTTTATTCATATAAACTGTGTAGTTCTGCAATTATTTTAGATTCTTGTGTATCTCCACACCATCCTTTCAACCCTTCCGAGTCTTCGGGCTCGTGGGTGACGGTTCGAGATTCGGGTTATCGGGCCTTCCCGATGTTCGGATCTTGGGTCGTTACAGCATGAATGTAGGTCGATGCATATGAAGACCATGGCATGAATGCAGGTCGATGCATATGAAGACCATGCGAGCTCCTGAGGTCGGTGCAGCTGTGTAGCCAGGTCGGTGCAGCTGAAGGCCCAAGTGTGCATGCAGGTCGATGCATATGAACAACCGAGGTCGGAGCACATGCATGCTAAGGTCGGAGCACATGCAGGCTAAGGTCAGAGCACATGAACAAATATGCTCCATGAGGTCAGTGCACATGCAGGCTAAGGTCAGAGCACATGAACAAATATGCTCCCTGAGGTCAGTGCACATGAACAAGTGAAGTCGGTGCAGTCCGCAAGTGGGGTCGGGGCACATGAAGGCCAAGGTATGCTGAGGTCGAAGCATATGAAGGCCAAGGCTGCTGGGGTCGAAGCATCAGTGCACAGCACTGGGGATGGGTCGAAGCATCTATGCGTAGAATTGTGGATAGGTCGAGCACTGGGGACAGGAATTTCAGTTTAAACTGGAAACTTAGGATTTCACACTCATCACTTTATTCTATTCACATTCAATCTGATTTTAGCAAGTTTTAGAGGGTTGCTCGACCGAATTAGAGTTTAATATGCATGAGTCCACATTGATTAAGTTTTTTTAAGTTTTTTTTTGTTCTGATTTGAATGACTGGGCCTCGAACCCTTGTTTCAAATTTTCCCTTGCTCATCAATGGTTCAGTGCGTTTCTGAAATTGAATTGGTGTTTGCTTTTGTATTTCTAGTGCAGAGCTTCCAATGTCAATCTGGGAGGTTAAGTTTCATATTCATAATTTATCCCTTCTTATTCTGTTCATTCTGGTTTCTTCCCCCCTCTTTTGTTTTAGCAAGTTCAGAGAATGTATATGGGTCATCACCTTCTCCTTTGTATGTATCAATCCAAACCGGATTTCAGTTCTTGAATCAGGAGGTGCCATGATCATTCTTCCGGTTTTCTGTTTTATTATTATTTTTTTGCTGCCAGCAGGTTTATAAGATTGACCATTATTATTATTTTTGTTCTGTGTACAAATCAGTCCATATTGATGAACTCTTTCCTGAATTTAACTCGTTGTTAAGTTCGGTTCATATATCTTGACATTTTTTTTGGACAGTTTTATGCAATTGAATTGCATATCGCATTCTTTGGGTTCTTAACTTCATGTTGATCTTCATGGGAATTGTTAATTGCTTTCTTTGGTCCAATTGTCATTTTTCTAAGTTCTTAATTCTGGTGAAATTTTGGCAGCACCTCCCCTAGACCCGGAGCGTGGGGGGGTGACAAATGGGGGCGCGCCCTATAGAGAGAACTCGACGGCCCCGAACAAAAAGGGATACGGGCGAAGCGACGTGATCCCTGGGGTATGCACGAAATCGAGAACACCCCGTCACCCATTGTGGGGGCGGAGATCCCGAGGGCTAGCCTACGAGGGACTCCACCGATCCACGAGCCGCCACGAACTCGTCGCCGAGATGTGGACTTCTTTTCCTTCCCTTTTTTATCGCCGTATAAGGCTTTGGATATCCACCTTCAAAAAGAGGAGTTACCGGGGAACACGCTATGACGAAGCGGACCCTCGGCGATCCAAGAGTGGTTAAGAAACCGGAATTGGAAAGAGACGAGTATTAGGCTTCCGATGGTTGGTGACCTCGAAGACATATCTATGGATTTAGATAGACCCCGGGCCGGTGGCCATCGTGATGAAAATCGCCGAATGGGTGGCTTAAAGAAATAAAATAGGGTTCATCCTATCCATCTACTGTGAGAAAGGAGCAGACTGAAGCAGAAGACAAATATATCATATAGAGATATCGGTTCGTATGCACATAAGAGGGACATAAATCGGGCTTCCGATGGTTGGTGACCTCGGAGACATATCTATGGGTTTAGATAGACCCCGGGCTGGTGGCCATCGTGATGAAAATCGCCGAATGGGTGGCTTAAAGAAATAAAATAGAGGGGCTCATCATATCTACTATAGTAGGGAGAGTAGAAGAAGAAAAAAAAGAATCTCCCGGAGGAGCATCTTTATTTCACCACGGGGGGAGTAAACATACATCGAGGGGATTATAGTTCAGGCATGAAAGCCCGCGCATCGCAAGAAGGAAAGGGGGGAGAAAGAACAAATACACGGAGAAGGAAGAGGCGTTGCTCCCCACTCTCACCTCTCTTTCTCTCCTCTACTCTCTCTTTTCCTTCTCTCCGCTCTCACAAGAGGAGCATCGCAAGAAGGAAAGGGGGGAGAAAGAACAAATACACGGAGAAGGAAGAGGCGTTGCTCCCCACTCTCACCTCTCTTTCTCTCCTCTACTCTCTCTTTTCCTTCTCTCTCACAAGAACGCAGGCTTCGGAAGCTTCAGCCTCGAACGGCCAGACACGAGTATCTTTAAGAAGAAGGCTTCTGCTCTCCAGGCTTCCAAGAAGAATTCAAGCTTCGGAGGGGCGCTCCTTTTATAGGGGTCAAAGGCCCTGTTTCGGAGGGAAATCCTCCTGGCTTCTCTGCCATTTTTCTTTTTTCTTCCTGCTGCCGCCGCGCTCTTCTCGTGGCTGCTGCAGCCGTTGCTTCGCCGCAGGGGCACGCTGGGGGCGAGATTTTCTCTTGTGGGATGGCCGCACGCCTGCCTCTGGGTCGGGAGATCGAGGCCTTGCCGGAACGGTGCTGCGCGCCGAGGGCATCGGAGAGGGGGGCCTGTGAGCATTGAATGCTCGGGACGGACGAGGGAGGCTTCATTCGAACCAGCGCGAGGGCACGCTGGGTGCTGCGACGGCCTGATGGCCAACGCCATGACCCGCCGGTCGGCCACACGGGCTGCTGGGTGTTTGGCATTTCCGTCGGACATAGTTGTGAAAAAGGGGGGAAAGCACACGGGATGTGAGACAAAGACACAGGTTACTGTAGCGTGAACAGTAACCGCGAATTACCTCCTATTTCCATTTTTTTAAAAAAATCCCCCCCCCCTTTTTCCTCTTGGGCCCTCTCTTTCTTCTATTTGTGCTTATGGCCTTTTGCGAACTTCTTGATTCTTGTATTGGGCTTGGCCCATTCGAATTTGGCCCATCCCCCTTCTCTTCTTCTATTCTAATTTTCATATTGGGTCTGGCCCTTTTTTTTTGGTGTCCACAGCAGATGATGCGGCTCTGGATGATGGTAGACGGGTTCTTGAACTCCTCTTTGAAAATTATTCCATTTCTTTCCCTCCATATGGCCCAGGGCATGGCTGGGAAGCACATATCCCAAAGGTCCTTTTCTTCTATAAGAGGGTTAAGCAGTCCCATTCTGCGCACCAGTCTTCCAGGTTGTTTTTGATCTGCCACTCGACTTTGGTAATTCTGAAAATTGGTCCCAGACTGTCTGAATGATCCCACAGTCGAAGAAAATGTGATCCGAGGTGTCTTTGTAGCTGCCACAGAAAATACATAAGGTTCTCATATCAGGTTTGAATTTATGGACTATCAGCAGTAGGAACTCTCCTCCATGCCACTTTCCAGAAGAAGATCTTTATTCTAATGGCTAGTTTGTTATTCCACGCTCTCTTGTGCCAAGGAACTCTCCGACCTCCTGCCTCAAAATGGTAGTAGCAGACCTGATAGAAAATCTCCCTATTGCCTCCCATCTCCATACCCTTGTATCTTTAAAATCTGATGATAGTTTCTGGTTGTCCAGCAGGTTGGAAAACTTCAAATGTTCCTGCCACTCAGCATTATTAAAATTCCTTCTGAACTGAATATTCCATCCCGGCCTGTCATGAAGCTCTGACCAGGCTTCAGCCACTTTGACACTTGGCCTCGTAACAATGGCGTATAGGTTGGGAAATGAATCCTTGAGAGGATTATGCAACAGCCAGGGGTCTTCCCAAAAGCTAGTATTCCTGCCATCTCCTAGTCAAATGAGTGATGGGCATCTGTAGAGGTCCCTGCACCTCATACTATTTCTCCAAATGCTGGACATGTAATGGCTGATTGGTCATTCAGAAAACCATCCGACCCCATCACCCAAATATTTACTCCCAATTATAATTCTCCATAGGGATGACTTATCCATATCAACCTTCCACAGCCATTTCACTAGCAGTGCTTGGTTGATTGTCTCGATGGGTATTAACCGGCTCCACCTTCTTCTTTGGTTCTGCAAACATACTTCCAAGCAACAGGGTGCACGCCCTTCTCCTTCGGGCCTTTGGCTTTCCAAAAGAAAGTCTCAAGGTTTCCAGCTTGCTGCAAAAAAAATTGGGGGCGGCCTTGAATATAGACAAAAATAAATAGCAAGATTGGGAAGCATAGTTTTGGACAAGGCCCATTGACCTCCAGCTGCTAAAAGGCTCCCTTTCCATGTTGCAATGTGATTCCCCACTTTCTTGATAATAACATTCTAGTCTGAAGCCTTCAAACTACCACATGTAAGAGGTAGGCCCAAGTATTTAATGGGGAAATTACCTCATCGGGCCCCTAAGATTAGAGCAATAAACTATTTCTCTTCATCCTTGATGTTGATCCCAACAATTTCACTTTTCTGCAAATTAATTTTCAGCCCAGTCACAGCCTCAATCTTAGCAAGATCCTCAAGTTAATAAGCTTATCATTACCAGTTGAGAGAGAGAGGATTGTATCATCCGCAAATTGTAGGTGAGTGATATCTTTCAGAGCATTGCCTATAGTGACCCTGGCTATCAACCCTAGTGCCTTTGCTTTCTTCCACATACAGCTCAAGACTTGTACTATAATGACAAAGAGTAAGGGGGAGAGTGGGTACCCTTGCCTAAGGCCTCTGGAGCGTCGAAAGAATCCATGAGGAACCCCATTCAGAAAAATAGAAAATCTGGCGGTCTGAACACAATAATGTATCCATTGTATCTACTGGTCTTTGAAGCCCATGCATTGGAGTACATGAAATAAGTAATCCCAACTAACTCTATCATATGCCTTCTCAAAATCTAACTTGAGCACCACACATTGTTTCCTTTCGGCCTTTTGTTCATGTAAGCATTCATAGGTGCCCATGAAGTTGTCAAGTATGTACCTGCCCTTGATGAAAGCTGATTGATTGGTGTCAACAAGGTTATTAATGACTGTTTTCAACCTGTTGGTTAGAGCCTTGGTGATAATTTTGAAGGTTCCATTCAACAAGCTTATTGGACGATAGTCATTAATGGTTTCGGCATTTTCTTTCTTAGGAATTAGCACAATATGGGTGGAATTGAAGTACCTAATAGCTGTCGGGTTGTTCTGAAGTTCAAGGACTGCATTCATAACATCCCCCTTCTCCACTTCCCAGAAGTATTGATGAAAGCCCATAGAAAAACCATCCGGGTCTGGTGATTTATTAGGGTCCATGCTGAATATAGAACTTATGATCTCCTCCTCGGTGAAGGGCTTGATTAGATTTAAAGCTTCAATTTCTGAAATCTAGGTAAACCTTTCACTAGAAATGCACGGTCTCCAGTGTTCTTCTTATTTGAAAAGGCCCTCATAATGGCTCAGGATAACTTGCTGAATGTCTGCCTCACTATGTATAAAGCTGTCCCCAATTTTCAGCCTGTGAATGCCCAAAGCCCTCCTCTTGACAGAAGCCATAGCATGAAAATAAGCTGTGTTCTTATCACCCTCCATAAGCCATTTTTTCTTAGCTTTTTGCTTCCACTTCAATTCCTCTCTAAATGACCATTCTTCATATTGTTTTTTCGCTTGAGCCCACTGCACCCTGTTGTTTTTGGACAACAAGCCTTGATCACTGATATCATACTGCTCAATGACATGTAACAGCCTTTGTCTGGTTAGGGATGCTTCTCCAAAGCTTGCTTTGCTCCACACCCTCATTCTCTGCTTGACCCATTTCAACTAGTTGCTCAATGTAAGGCAAGCACAGGAGGTGGTAGGGGCTTCAGCCCTCCGTGAGGTTACCAAAGGCTTGAAATCTCCATGCCTTTGCCATGCCCTTTCATACTTGAACAACCTGAACTGTCCTTCATCGTTGAAGTGTTGATAATCATGGGAATGTGATCAGACATCACTCTTGGCAATCCTCTGACCTCGGCATTGCTGAAGTTCTGGTGCCACTCCACATTGGCAATTACTCTATCAAGTCTTGACTTGGTTCTCTCTTCATCTCCTAACCAAGTGTAGAAATGTGAGCCGACCTGCAATTCCATCAACATGGCCTGCTGAACCCAATTGTCAAACATTTCCATTTCCTCTGTCCACCTATGTTGGTTGAGCCTTTCTCCCGGTTGCCTCACAGCATTGAAGTCTCCTGCCACACACCACGGTCCCGATTCCATACCACATAATGCAGCCAGTTCAGAAAAAAAGGGCCTCTTAAGGTTGTGTTGCATAGGTCCATAAACAGTAGTGAAACACCAATTGAGCCCTCTAGGCCTGAGATTAAATCTGATAGAAATAGAAAATTGTTGTGTAGATTCATCCAGACTCTCCAGGAGATTAGTGTTCCATAAGATCAGCAATCCCCCTTTCATCCCCTCAGCAGGTTTATAAGTCCAGCCCTATAGTCTGGTCCTGCCCAGATTCTTGATGAACCAGCTGTCTACCTTCTCCAATTTAGTCTCCTGTAAACACACAAAGTCCAGTTTGTGTCTTTGAATCATGGACTTGACTTCCCTTATCTTCCTTTTCCCATTTAAACCCCTTACATTCCATGTTAGGATCTTCATTGGCACACTATTTTCTTTCCCTTCTCCTCGTTTCTCTTTGATCTGAGACCATCGAGCATGGTATTTTTCTGATGAAAAAAACACCTCCCTCTTGCCTATCTTCTGACACCTCTAGTCCCTTTTCTCTTATCACTTAGCTGCAGAATTAGATCCCTCCTGATTTTTTTTCCAGAGCTTTCCTAACACATTCTTTCTTGTCTTCAAAGGAGATGCCCACCATGAGCCTAATCTCCTTGATGCACTAGTTGGACCAATCCGCATCCACGTCTGGCCCCAAACAGGCTAAGGGATCTTCTGAGTGCCTGTTGTCTTGAATCGGTTGCCCCTTACACCTGTAACCCCAAGGAATGATGGCGGAAGCCGGGTCCACCGGCTCTGGGCTGCTAAGGAGCTCCTCCCGTGGCTCCTTCTCTGCATAGAGCTGCTGTTCAAGTGGAGTCTTCTGAAGAGCACGGTAGGCGGACCCCATCTCAGAGCACTGGCTAGGGCATCGGACTGGAGAAGTGTAAACCTCCCCTTGTGACTGCCGCGGAGACAAGGGGCGGTCACAGGCTGGGGGCAGGTCGTGAAGGAGAAATCTCCTCGGATGGCGTCGTCGAGACCCCCACCTTCACCGGAAGGCCTAGGAGTGCGGGTAGGAGGCCTCGGGATGTTGCTTGCCTGAAGCGGAAGGGAGACTGCATCTCCTGCTCCTGTCGGGCGAGGGAGACGAAGTCCTGACGGGCCTTCAGCTATACCCGATAGCTTACCCGAAACGAAGTTAACCTCGACCGCCCGATTCGAATGACCTGCCTGCCCGTATGACTTACCCTATGGCCGGCCAACTTTCTTCCGGGTGGTGTCGGGTACCGCGAGACCCGACACTATTGATCTTCCTGACCCGACATGCCCCTGTTCTCGCCTTCCACAGTCAGACCTCGATCCCACGAAAAAGGTTGTTGTTGCTCTGAGCCGCCGCCACCACATGCCAGTTGTATCTTCGAAGATGGTTGCTTCACATGCAATTGATCTCCAGAAGCCCCAGCTCTAGAGAAGCATCCCGAACCTCGAGAGACCGGTAGGTGTAGATATAGAAATCTTTTCCATATGCCTGCTCCCGATGACGCCTCAGTTCACCTACCCCGAAGGAGTTAGGGTGAGGTGAGTCAAGGCCTTCATTCGGCCGAGTCTAAACCGAGCTCACCCCTGTTGAAGCATCTCCTCTCCTTCCCTAACAATGGTTCTGATAGGCCGCCACCACCTCCGCCCAGGTCCAGTCTTCTCTACCATAATTCTGCTCCAATTCCTCTGAGACTGATATTAGATACCTCACTCCTCCAAGTTTGGCGAAGACCTTCAAAGGAAAGACCTGTCCCTTATCGACAGCAACCAAGACTCTTGCATAAGAGAGCACCTCCCCGTCCAAAGCTCTTCTGCTATCATCTTCAGGCTGCCAAAAGATGCTGCAACGCAGTGCATAGTGTCCGGGTTTCAAACGTGAAGGGGAATCCCAGCCAATCTACACCACACTGCCTTCCCTTCAGGAACAACAGCACAGTTCTTCAATCTTCTCCTGTCCTCAGCTACCACTGGAGACCATGGAATCTTCACCACCGGTGCACTTCTAGACCTCCCAGAACCTTCCATCTTCTGACCATCCCCCTCCTCTGAACAGCTGGCCCTCACCTTCTCCTCTCCGACCTTCTCTTTCCCCTCCCGACTCCTATGGCCCAGCCCCCTGCAAGAGAGGCACTTGACTGTGTTCCTGCACTGCCTAGCCCAGTGCCCCCTTCCCGAACATCTGAAGCAGCGATCAGCAGAGACAAGATTCTTACCTCTGAGATCTGCTCTGCTCTCCTTCTTCTCTGCTTGGGCTGATCTCCCCTGGTGACCGTTCTCCTCTCTTGGCCCTCACGCTCCATTTTTTCACCTACTCATTATTTCACCGACTCCTTATACAAAAAATAATGATATCATTGTTGACTTGAATCTGAATTGGCTGTCATTCTTCTTTGTTTCTTTTCATACTGGCCCAAACATGTTTGAGGAAGTTGTATGACGTTTCATTCAGGATATGAGCATCCATCTGGAACAGTGTGCAACTCACTTTTCAGGCATTTTTCTATACACCATTGAGAGGCATATTAGTAATCAAATGGTAGTACTAATCGTACACATTGTATATCTCTGTGATACTGAAGAAGAGCAAAGAACTTGTTCATTATTGACATCAACTCAGAAGACATTTCTATGCATATTATCAACTTCCCATAGTTTCAACTAGCTTGTAACCTTAACTCCCTAGAATGATTTTCAGTGCTCCATATGAGTTATTCATAAGAGGGTGCCAGTTGCCATGGCATATCTTGTCCATTTTGATTAAAATAAAACTCTTAAATGGTGATAACCATGTGCACTAATGCATGTACAGGTAATAATGGTGCACCCTTTAAGTTACCATTAAAACATTCTTACGTCCATCGTCATAATGCAAAACTGTCTTCCTCGATCCCAGGACATTTCCAGATGCTCGTGTAAGACTTGATGGCACCAATTATGCCCACCTTGATGAATTTCACTTTTTCAAAGGTCACAATTCATGAAAAAGGAAGAAAGTGACAGGGACAACAAAACAACCAAGAAAAGGAGGGAAACAGAATTTAAAGTGAGTAAACAGAATTCATAGATATAGATACATACCATATTCAGTGAAATTTGTCTGTACAGCTTGGAGGGAGATATATCTTTTATCCATTGTCCCACACAGTACAGCCTAAAAAAAAGATAAAAGGAAACAAAAGAAATATAGAAGGCTCTATCAAGGGGATAGGGCTAGGGAAACACAAGACATTCTCAGTGAAGGACATTCTCAAATGGTAAGCTTCCTCCAAGTTTCATTTTTCATAGCAGTGAAGCATCCTCAGCCACTTCTAAATTTTCACCCTTAGACCAATCCTCCACCCAGTGAGTTTCAGTCCTATAATAATCATTTCAGCCTCATATTTTTTGGATTGTGGATTTTACCATTATTGCACACTTATTGAAAATCAATACTTTTTTGAAGAACTTATGAAAGTTATCATGATAATGTTTGAGATAGAATTGATAAGCAACATCTGAAAACAATTTTGTTTTACTCGCGAAATGCCACTGAAACAATATAGGCATCATATTGGTGTTCTCTAATTGAAGGAATGAGATCCATCATTTGCTTGAAAAACCAAGACTGTGACGTCATGCATCTGTTTGGGAACACCAAACGCAAGTGGGAAAATACCTTTACTTACATCTAGTCCACTTGCAATGAGTAGACTTGATGGGGACATTGTCCCAAGAAGGAGTGATGGGGACATCGTCCCAAGAGGGAGGATTGATCTGACGTGGGTGGACCCACGCCAACAAAGCTTGGACATGGAGACATGATGACATTTTATGTGCTTATCATCGTCAGTTTGCTTTCATGTGTTTGTGTCGTCTTTACTTTATGTACTTAAGTTGTAATTTCATGTGACACTTTGTCTTTAGATTAGTGGGTTTACATTGTTTGGACCCACTAGAGTCATGGGCCTTTAGTCTTGTAAGCCCATTAGGTAGGAGTTGTTATTTTCATAATATTTTGAGGTCATATGTGTAATGCCCCGGGTTTTTTCGGATATTTCTCGGATCTGAATCTGTGGGTTTCAGATCGCTTTTGTGGGTCCCGAATTGAGTTTAGCAGTTTACGTGTGTTTTTGCCTGTCGGACCTTCGGAACCCCGTGTAGGGTGAACCGTTGCGTTCTCCGACACCAGGATGTTACCACTGCGTTGTGCGTTTTTCGAGGATCGTGTGGGGTATTTTTTTCTATTTTTCGATATTTTCCAGAATTTTCAGATTTTCTATATATTAACCCCTTAACCTCTCTCTCTCTCCCCATTCTCTCTTTCTCACTCTCTCTCATCTCTTTCTCTCCCCCTCTCCCCGGGCGGCCGACGGTGGCGGAGGAGGGCGAGGCGGCGATGGCGGGAGGCGAGGAACGGGTCGAGGATCGAGGGCCAGTGGCGCGTGGAAGCTCGGTGGTGCGTTCGTGAATCGGCGAGGATTTAAACGGCGTTTCTTTGTGGATCGGCGTCCACGGCGCGTGAAATCTTCGGTGGAGGTAGGGAGATGAACCCCCAACTCGCGTACTTCATTTCCCGTGAGTTTGGTAGCCTGTGGTGAGCCGAGCGTGGGTTTATTGCCGTTTTGGGGAAAAATCATGATTTTGGGGTGTGAGCCCGATCTAGAGTTTTGATCGCGTTTTTGGTGGTTTTTGGGCACCATGTGATGCCTTGGGGCTTGGGGAAGGGTTTCCCCTTTGTTTCCCCATCACCCGAGAGTGATTGGGGCGTGGAATGGACTTTCCCGCCGTTTCTGCCGTTTTCGGGTTCGGGACGCCTTAGCGGTCCTTCCAGAGACCGCTAGGGGTGCCAAGCGGTCATGTGGAGACCGCTAGGAGCCCCCCTATGTCGGTTTAAGGCTGGCGGTCACGCGATAGACCGCCAGGGTCTTTGGCGGTCCAGAGGTAGACCGCTAGGACCGCTTGAGTTTCGTGTGTTCCGGGGGTTTAGCGGTCGAGAGATAAACCGCTAGCCAGTGCCTCGCGGTCCATGGGTAGACCGCCAGGGGTTCGTGAGTCCAGGGTGCTTGGCGGTCCATAGGTAGACCGCTAGCCATCCCTTAGCGGTCTAAGGGTGGATCGCTAGCCTTCTTGGCGGTCTAGGGGTAGACCGCTAGGCGATTCTTCGAGCTCGCTGTGTCCGTTTTGCGTCGTGTGGTCTCCGGTCGACTCGGTTGTGACCCAGTGGTCGACCATTGGCGTCGGGAGTGTCCCGGACATCCCGTGGGTTCCGCGACCGTGTTTCTGAGATGTCTGGAGGTACCGTATTACCTCGATTAGTGTGCCCATAGGTGTGGTGGGTCCGGGTGACCCCATGTGTTCCGGGCTCTCGTGTTTTCGCTAGATCGAGTCACCGAATATCGGGGTGAGTGCGGTGGGGTTCCCCCGCATGTCGTGGGTTTCTCCGGAAGATGGTTCCCGACAGGGCCGTGTGTATGGCCTTGGACTGTGAGTCCAGTCACCCAGCCTGGGATTGGAGGTTTCCCGCTTTTCCCTGGGATGGGAATCGGCGTGGCGGCTTGTGAGCTGCCTTGGGAACCGTGCTTCTGTGTTTTCCGCAAGGGCTGTGTGTATGGCCTGTGGACTGCGAGTCCAGTTACCCAGCCTGGAGCTGGAGAGTTTCTTAGTTCCCCTTTTTTGAGGGAATGATCTCGACAGTTGTGAACTGCCTCGTGAGTCATCGTGCCCAGGTTTTTGACCCTAGGGTTAGGGCAGATTGACGGCGTGGAGCCGTTCGGTGCAACGGTCTTGATCCCGAGTCTTGTGACTCAAGGACCGTTGGATTTAGTGAGTCTAGAGGACTGTCCAGAGTCCAGTGGCTCGACGCCACTTGGTTCTTCTTGACTTTCGCGCAGGGTGCGTGCGTGTTTCTCGGAGTTTCTCCTTGGAGAGTGGTCACATCAGTGACTCCTCACTAGTCGTAGCCTTCCGACATGCGAGTGATCCCACCAGAGAGTGGTGGCGAGGCTACTCAGAGAGACGATTTTTAGGCTAGTTACCGTCGGGCCCCACGTCTTGTAGCCAGAGTCCGGCTGAGGGGAAAACCAGTCAGAGGGCCAGACCTGGGACGCATGGTCTGTGTGTGCACTCGTGGTTGGGGGCAGTTGGACCCGCGCTGACGAGCGCAACCCCAACTAGTAACTTGTTCAGTGGTTACTTGTACGGTGTCCCCGTTCCACCAGGGGTCGAGGGGGACACCTGAGGCGCAGTCTAAGACGTCAGTGGACGCATCCTGCCTTGCTTTTGGTGGGCAGATACTCCTGTCACGTGCGACGTGACTCTCCTGTTTCCGGGTTCCGTTTCCCGTCTGCGAGACGTGATTTTCTGGACCGTTCGGTGTTCCCGAGGTAGTGGCCAGAGTGCCAGTGGCTTTACCGAGGCCTCGTCGTGCCAGTGTGGGACTGTGCGGTCTCAGTTAGTCGTGCCTGTGTGGGCAGGCCTCTACGGCAGGGTTGCCGTGAGTGTTCCTCGGTTGGACTGGTGTTAGAGTGGTCTGGTTCCCGATTGTGAGATCGGGGTTTCTCTTTCCTATCACCGGTAGGAGTAGCTGTAGAGCCGTGGTTTTCTCGGCTGCCGTGGTTTGGTACGGTTGTTCCCTTCACCATAGTTGTTACTCTGCCGTTGTTGTTGTTGCTCTTGTTAGCGCCGCTTTCCCTTCCGTTACTGTCGTTGTTCTCGGTTGGGGTTCCGCCGGATCCCCCTGCTTTTTAGGTGCGACAGTTCTTCCTCGAGATTCGAGGGTGCTGTGCGGAGGTTCTTAGTTGCCAGTTCGCCGGGCCGAGTGTTCACTTGGCATGTGATACGTTTTACTGCTTTAGACTATACTTTCTGTTGGACTGGACTCTGTTGTTGTAGTTGTTATTTATTTCTATTAATTGTTGTATTGTCCTGCTTTATTTCCTCTTTCTTTGTACCTCCACACTCCTTTTAGCCCTTCCGAGCTCTCCCGGCTCGTGGGCGACGAGCCAGGATTCGAATGGTATCGGTTCCTTTCCGGTATCTGGATCTTGGGTCGTTACAGCTGGTATCAGAGCGGTGGTTGTGGACGTACATAGGAATTCGAGATATTGTAGTGATCAGAGTCCATAAGGTCCAGTACAGTCGGCAGCTGGCATAGGATTTCGTGCATATTTTCCGCTTTGTTTCTCGCTTGAGTGCGCTGCGCGGCGCTGTGAAGGTGGTTGTTGTTCGCAGCTTTCGTGCCGGTGTGGGGCCCAAGGGATGTGATAGAGAGATTTCTTCCCGACGGGTTGTGACCCCGGTCGTGCTGCGTTGAGCAGAGGTTGCCGGCAGGTGCGTTGCTGTGTTCGAGGATTCTGCAGCGAGGTCAGGTGGCTGGCGAGGACTGTTCGTGGTAAAGTGGCCGCGAACGTGCTCTGAGGGAGCTGTTGTTGAGTTTGGCCACTCCAGCTTGAGGTTTATCCAGCCCCTTAGGTGTTAAGGTGGTTTAAGGTGGCAGAGCAGGTGTCCTGATCGAGAGGTGCGCTCGGGTGAGCAGAGGATCTTCTCGGTGAGCTACTGTTTCATCGAGCCTGATGTTCTAGTCGTGCTCTGTGGCGTTAGAAATGACGTGTCGGTCCCGTTTGTTTTGCGGATTTTGAGGCAAGATTGGGCGGAGTTGTCCCAGTAAGTTCTTGCTCCTGCGCTCTTGCGAGCGAATGGGGATTGTATTCGCCCTAGATTTGGTTTGAGATATGAAGGTTTCGTGGTGAGTTCGGGACTCGAGGATGAGCGTTGGCGGTTGTCGATTATGGCTCGTGTGCGGCTCTTGGCGTGGTGTGTTACAGCTCGAGGAATTGCAGTGGTGGTGCATCGAGAGATGCTGTGATCGTGGTCCGACGTGACACTTGCCGAGTGTGTCGGAGGCGCCGACCTGATGGAAGTAATGGTTTTCTTAGTGCTGGAAGGTGTTGTTCCCAGCATGTGCGAGGTTTAAGGTCAGGTCGAGCGTAGAGTTTTTCTGTTGGTCAGAGATGTGATTGGTTTCTCCTTTGGTTGGAGAAATTGCATTTGGCTAAGGTTCGTCGTCTTGCATCATGTTTCCGGATTTGGTTGGCCTCTGCGTGCCATGAAGTCCGTGTGAGACGTGTCATGTGTTTTGGCAAGGTGGTTACCTGTGAGAAGTCGTGCCCAATTCCCTTGCTGTGTGAGGGTGTGTTGGCACTGTTCCGTAAGGATGAGTGCCAGTTAGGCTATGTTCGCGAGAATTCTTGGCTGGTGTTGAAACTTTCCGATGCATGGCGGTTCGGAGCCTGCAGAGTTGCAGAGGGTTGCCAGAGTTGGGAGTGAATCTGTGCTTGGGGTCCGAGGTAAGGGAGCTTTCCTCGCCCTATTTTCTGAAGTTGGCCAGCCGAGTTGTGGATTGTCGGGGTGGTGAGTCCCGAGTTGCCGTGTTGGCTGTGCGTGTGGATCGGAGTGCGCAGTGGAAGCCTGGTGGGCCCATAACCCACATGTTTAGGATCATAGCGTTGGGTGCTACGGGCGGATTCCTGAGGTTGCGTTGAGCATTGGAGGATTGGTTCCTCTGTGTGAGACGTGTTGTTGCCGTGCCGTTGCTCGAGGTATTATGGTTCTTGGCACTGACAGGATGGAGTGTCGGGGAAAAATGTTGGCAAGTGTGTCGCATGAGTACCCTGTTCATGTGATGGGAGCCGTGTCAGGCGTCGGTGTTAGACCTGGATGGGGCTGTCGAGGATGTCGCCTGACGGAGGTCGAGGACGTGTTGGTCAGAGTCGGTGGCTTGGTGCCCGACTTGTGTTGCCAGTCGTGTCCTCAGATGAGATCATGCTTTAGAGAAGTGATCTATGAGAGATTATGGGTTCCGGTTGGTAGCTGCGAGTGACTGGTAAGGCTAGTCTCGCAGTCGACCATGGTAAGATGTGTATTGCTTGGGGACTCGTGTGCATTGGTCGTGGTGTTGGCGACTAGGTTGCCGTAAGATTCGATGGCACTTTCCTCCCCTAGAGACGTGTGCCGTGAATTGTTCTGGTGGTGTCCCGTGGCTCTGTGGTAAGGGCGGAATCGGGATTCGCAGGTGTCCACTTGGATTAATTGAGATAGGATTCGATGAGACAGGACGGAAGAGTGACGCCTGTGGTTGGAGGTCCTTGATGGGACGTTGGCGTTGGAGTGGTTATCCCTGGTCTGTGACCAGCCTGGGAGAAATTCCCTGTAAGTCTGAGTCGAGTGAGGTGATGACTGAAGACTCCTGAGTCTTGTCATTGGTTTCGTCGTGCTCCCCTGCGAGGGTAGAGTTGGCGCGATGATCGAGATCAGATGCGGTGTCCGAGAGAGGTGCAGCTCGAGAAGTGGTATCGGTCTGTGTGCGAGTCAGCGGATGGCATGTTATGAGTTGGATCGTGCCTGTTGGGCAAGCGAGGGTTTCCCGTTGACGTGTATCCGACGACCAGTGGATGGTCTTTTCACAGACAGAAGATGATGTTGGTTGTGCATCGTGAACGGTGAGAGTCGTGTGCACGTGAGGCCTTTGGTGGTCGTTTCCGTGATGTGCTATCCGGATGGGATCTGGGCTTTGTCGAAGTTTGTCTTCTGGCAGAGTTGGCCCAGTGTTATGGCTGGCTTTCAGTTTGCCAGGTGTGAGGTGATCCTTGGTGCTGAGCCGATGATCTGATTGCGGTCTGTTGAGTTGGCTGCGTGAGCTGATGGAAGCTCTGTATTGGTTGTTCCCTTGAGAAGGGTGTGCGACCAGTCAGCTGGTTGTGAAGCTGACGTGTTATTTGTCTGCCGACCATAGGATGGATCGGTAGTTGTTTCTCGTGACGAGGACTGTGTCTCCTCAGTGAGCGAGACGGTGGCAGCGGTGCCATAATTGGTTTTCCTTGTGACTGAGGTGATACCAGACTTTGTGCTTTTGTGTGTGCCTGCTCTGTTGGCCAGTGTGCGCGGCATGCGGAGCGAGGTGTCGTTCGTGATTGTAGTCTGGTTGTGTCCCTCAGGATAGGAACTTTCGTAAGAATCGAGGTTTTCTGTGTTGGGGCTCTGACGGCGTTGTCAGTTGGTTAAGGCTTTCTTCCCTTGACGCGTTGTCCTGAATTTCGAGGACGAAATTCCTTTAAGGGGGGAGGGCTGTAATGCCCCGGGTTTTTTCAGATATTTCTCAGATCCGGATCCGTGGGTTTCGGATCGCTTTTGTGGGTCCCGGATTGAGTTTAGCAGTTTACGTGTGTTTTTGCCTATCGGACCTTCGGAACCCTGTGTAGGGTGAACCGTTGCGTTCTCTGACACCGGGACGTTACCACTGCGTTGTGTGTTTTCTAAGGATCGCGTGGGGTATTTTTTTTCTATTTTCCAGAATTTTCGGATTTTCTATATATTAACCCCTTAACCTCTCTCTCTCCCCATTCTCTCTTTCTCACTCTCTCTCATCTCTTTCTCTCCCCCTCTCCCCGGGCGGTCGACGGTGGCGGAGGAGGGCGAGGCGGCGATGGCGGGAGGCGAGGAACGGGTCGAGGATCGAGGGCCGGTGGCGCGTGGAAGCTCGGTGGTGCGTTCGTGAATCGGCGAGGATTTAAACGGCGTTTCTTTGTGGATCGGCGTCCACGGCGCGTGAAATCTTCGGTGGAGGTAGAGAGATGAACCCCCAACTCGCGTACTTCATTTCCCGTGAGTTTGGTAGCCTGTGGTGAGCCGAGCGTGGGTTTATTGCCGTTTTGGGGAAAAATCATGATTTTGGGGTGTGAGCCCGATCTAGAGTTTTGATCGCGTTTTTGGTGGTTTTTGGGCACCATGTGATGCCTTGGGGCTTGGGGAAGGGTTTCCCCTTTGTTTCCCCATCACCCGAGAGTGATTGGGGCGTGGAATGGACTTTCCCGCCGTTTCTGCCGTTTTCGGGTTCGAGACGCCTTAGCGGTCCTTCCAGAGACCGCTAGGGGTGCCAAGCGGTCATGTGGAGACCGCTAGGAGCCCCCCTATGTCGGTTTAAGGCTGGCGGTCACGCGATAGACCGCCAGGGTCTTTGGCGGTCCAGAGGTAGACCGCTAGGACCGCTTGAGTTTCGTGTGTTCCGGGGGTTTAGCGGTCGAGAGATAAACCGCTAGCCAGTGCCTCGCGGTCCATGGGTAGACCGCCAGGGGTTCGTGAGTCCAGGGTGCTTGGCGGTCCATAGGTAGACCGCTAGCCATCCCTTAGCGGTCTAAGGGTGGATCGCTAGCCTTCTTGGCGGTCTAGGGGTAGACCGCTAGGCGATTCTTCGAGCTCGCTGTGTCCGTTTTGCGTCGTGTGGTCTCCGGTCGACTCGGTTGTGACCCAGTGGTCGACCATTGGCGTCGGGAGTGTCCCGGACATCCCGTGGGTTCCGCGACCGTGTTTCTGAGATGTCTGGAGGTACCGTATTACCTCGATTAGTGTGCCCATAGGTGTGGTGGGTCCGGGTGACCCCATGTGTTCCGGGCTCTCGTGTTTTCGCTAGATCGAGTCACCGAATATCGGGGTGAGTGCGGTGGGGTTCCCCCGCATGTCGTGGGTTTCTCCGGAAGATGGTTCCCGACAGGGCCGTGTGTATGGCCTTGGACTGTGAGTCCAGTCACCCAGCCTGGGACTGGAGGTTTCCCGCTTTTCCCTGGGATGGGAATCGGCGTGGCGGCTTGTGAGCTGCCTTGGGAACCGTGCTTCTGTGTTTTCCGCAAGGGCCGTGTGTATGGCCTGTGGACTGCGAGTCCAGTTATCCAGCCTGGAGCTGGAGAGTTTCTTAGTTCCCCTTTTTTGAGGGAATGATCTCGACAGTTGTGAACTGCCTCGTGAGTCATCGTGCCCAGGTTTCTGACCCTAGGGCTAGGGCAGATTGACGGCGTGGAGCCGTTCGGTGCAACGGTCTTGACCCCGAGTCTTGTGACTCTAGGACCGTTGGATTTAGTGAGTCTAGAGGACTGTCCAGAGTCCAGTGGCTCGCCGCCACTTAGTTCTTCTCGACTTTCGTGCAGGGTGCTTGCGTGTTTCTCGGAGTTTCTCCTTGGAGAGTGGTCACATCAGTGACTCCCGACTAGTCGTAGCCTTCCGACATGCGAGTGGTCTCACCAGGGAGTGGTGGCGAGGCTACCCAGAGAGACGGTTTTTAGGCTGGTTACCATCGGGCCCCACGTCTTGCAGCCAGAGTCCGGCTGAGGGGAAAACCAGTCATAGGGTCAGACCTAGGACGCATAGTCTGTGTGTGCACACGTGGTTGGGGGCAGTTGGACCCGCGCTGACGAGCGCGACCCCAGCTAGTCACTTGTTCAGTGGTTACTTGTACGGTGTCCCCGTTCCACCAGGGGTCGAGGGGGACACCTGAGGCGCGGTGTAAGACGTCAGTGGACGCATCTGGCCTTGCTTCTGGTGGGCAGGTACTCCTGTCACGTGCGACGTGACTCTCCTGTTTCCGGGTTCCGTTTCCCGTCTGCGAGACGTGGTTTTCTGGACCGTCCGGTGTTCCCGAGGTAGTGGCCAGAGTGCCAGTGGCTTTACCGAGGCCTCGTCGTGCCAGTGTGGGACTGTGCGGTCTCAGTTAGTCGTGCCTGTGTGGGCAGGCCTCTATGGCAGGGTGAGTGTTCCTCGGTAGGACTGGTGTTAGAGTGGTCTGGTTCCCGATTGTGAGATCGGGGTTTCCCTTTCCTATCACCGGTAGGAGTAGCTGTAGAGCCGTGATTTTCTCGGCTGCCGTGGTTTGGTACGGTTGTTCCCTTCGCCGTAGTTGTTACTCCGCTGTTGTTGTTGTTGCTCTTGTTAGCGTCGTTTTCCCTTCCGTTACTGCTGTTGTTCTCGGTTGGGGTTCCACGGGATCCCTACTGAGCCAGTGACAGGAGGCTCACCCCTGCTTTTTAGGTGCGGCGGTTCTTCCTCGAGGTTCGAGGGTGCTGTGCGGAGGTTCTTAGTTGTCAATTCGCCGGGCCGAGTGTTCACTTGGCATGTGATACGTTTTACTGCTTTAGACTGTACTTTCTGTTGGACTGGACTCTGTTGTTGTAGTTGTTATTTATTTCTGTTAATTATTGTATTGTCCTGCTTTATTTCCTATTTCTTTGTACCTCCACACTCCTTTTAGCCCTTCCAAGCCCTCTCGGCTCATGGGCGGCGGACCAGGATTCGAATGGTATCGGTTTCTTTCCGGTATTTGGATCTTAGGTCGTTACAATATGTCTTTTGTTCTTGTAGCTCACCCACTATACAAGGGGAGCATTTTTCTTTGTGAAGAATGATGGACAATCATGTTGGTTTTCTGCCTTGCTAGTTCCTTCCCTCCTTCCACCTCTTCTTCTCTTGCGTGAGTTAGAGAGAGGGAGCAAGAGAGCCTTCGAGAGGAAGGTCCGGCGTGAGGCCGCCCGGCGAGCGGCCGTCCGGTGTGAGACTGTGTTATCCTGTCTACCCCATCTTTCCTTCACCACCGCCACCATCGCTGTGTCATCGCCGCGCCGTTGACAGCCCCTCTCCCGCGTCAAGACTGCTGCATTGCTCGGTATTAAGAAATGTTTCATCCATACTCAGTACCAGCTGACAATTTTCTTCACCTATCTATAGATGGCTTGGAACTCCAAATAAGCAGATAAGATTTTACCTCTCATCGTATCTTTAATCTTCTAGTTGAGAACTGTATTAGGTAGTGAGTTGATGGTTTAAAATTTTAGTTCATCCTTAGCTACAAGTTGTACCTATAATATTTGTGATTCTTTCCTTGAAAACATCACATTAGTCCTAGCATCACCAAAATATTGCAAGGTTTTCTTCCGGTTCCCTATTTCTCTTTTCCTAATGTCAATTTCTAGCAACCTGCTTATTGTGATGCAATTTATGTACAGGATTTAAAAGGGAAGGTTGTTCTTCTGGATTTTTGGACATATTGCTGCATCAATTGTATGCATGTGTTGCCGGATCTTGAGTTTCTGGAGAAAAAATACAGGGAAAAGCCGGTATGCTGTTCTCTATTCATAGTTGTTCATTATGTCCTCTATTCATATATGTATCTTGTCGATTATTTCGTATATATTTCAGATATTGGGTGTATACCTATCAGAGCATTTATCCCCTATTCATAATTGTTCATCGTATGCCCTATTCATATATGTATCTTGTTGACAATTTTGTATATATTTCAGGTATTGAGTGTACACCTATCAGAGCATTTGTAATGAAGTAAACAGTTACAACATATTCTTGTAGATACTCAAGGGAAGGGGATAAAGGAAAATTTCAAACATTAATGTTTAGCTTTCATGTACTTTCCAAAATGTTTAGCTCTCATGTGATCTGGGGGGGTGCTGTTTCGATGTAAAATTGCCTGGTGAATTTCATTCTCCTTGAATCATTTTCTCTACCTGGTTAATGTAGTATTTTCTGCTAAGATGCAACTAGATTGCTGACCTATGGCTCTGCACATACCGCACAAAGTCATGCACCGGGAATGTTTGGGAAAGTGGGGATTATAGAAGTTATTCACTTTTGGACTATTTCTTAGGGACTAGGGAGATTGCTGGACTTATCACGTTAGAGCATCATGATCCCTGCCTGTTTGATTACAATTTCTTTAAAATACAATTGTGGGAATTCTTCTTGTTTGTGTATGTGTGTGTATATATATACACCGATACATAGATAGATAGATAGATAGATAGATAGGACCTTGAAGTTTGAATTTCATATGTCAGACTTATTCTTGGCCTGCGTCTGAGTTATTTTTTCTTTTTTTCGTTGTTGAATTGTCTACTCATCCATGTAACTTATCTTGTATAATCAAATTTAATACGTTTGTAGGTTTGTGCAGTTCACAGTTATTGGGGTTCATTCTGCAAAATTTGATAATGAAAAAGACCTTGAAGCTATTCGTAATGCAGTTCTGCGGTACAACATTACGCATCCAGTAAGTAAACTGTTGAATGACTGGGTAGAAAATCATAATGATCAGATGCTTGTGGGTAGAATATGACTGTCAGTGTCAGTTTATAGTAATTTTCTGATGCTGAAACCCTTTTGAATGCAAAACTGACACAATCTGCTCCAGAACATGTCATATGCCTTCTGCTTTTTTCCAGTATTTCAATCAGTCAGCATGTATACTAGTAACATTGTTTTCTTTATCCTGTGTACTGAGTTTAGAAAGAAAAGTTGTAGGTAAAATAGTGGGCTACATTCTTAGGATTAACCTACTCTCCATTGGTCTGAAGATACATGATTTGACTGTTCTGTGTGAGCTTACAGCTTGTTAGTTTTGTGTGCTGTTTTTCTTTATAGAAACAAAAGGAAAATATATTGATAGCAGCAACTTGCTTGGTCTTGGAAGACTCTCATTTCTAGGCATTTGTAACCCGGTTGATTTTATTAAACTTGTCAAGATTTTATTAGATCAAGTATTATAAAACATTGTTTAGGGAAGAAGAGCTTTGGAGGCCACAACTTAGTGATGGGACCTTCAGAAGGAAGTCTGAGGAAGATGCTCAACAACTAACTAGACCCTTTGATGAAGATGAAATCAGGAATTCTATATTCAGTATGGACCCAAATAAATCACCTAGCACAGGTGGATTCTCTATGGGCGCCTTTGTTTCCGGGTTATCACCGCGCGAATAACAAACCGATGTCAGAGAAAACTGTGGGCCCCACAGTTTTCCCTCACACCCATCCCTCCCTAACCGGGGTGGGGTGACTTATTTGCGCAGTGGGGCGCGAATAAGCCACCCCAACCAGTTTTCAAACTGGCCCTATGGGTTTTAACTTCTAATATTCCCATCAGTTTGAGGTAGCCCAAGATACATAATAGGAAATGACCTCCACTCAGCATCCAGAATTTGAGATATCTACTCCTTTTCTTCTCTGATGTGCAGCCCTACCAACTCACTTTTTGAAAAATCAATTATCCCTGTCACAGGCTCACAGCTTCTAACAGCATAAGGTGAATTCTCCTCCTCCTTTTCTCTGATGCGCAGCCCTACCAACTCACTTTTTGATAAATTAATTTTCAACCCTCTCAAAGCTTCTAACAGTGTAAGGTGAATTCTCAAATTGACTAACTTCTCAGCCGAAGAAAAGAACTTCTTCACTTGCACCCACTTAAATTCCTTGAAGCAACTCCTTTGACCTTTCTTTCTTCCAGAGCATATTTACAGTTTGGCTAACCAATACAATCAGCAATGGTGAAAGTGGCTCTCCCTCCTCAGACCTCTCAAGCTGCCAAATAAACCACAAGGTTTGCCATTGACTAACACTGAGAATCTACCAGTTTGGATGCAATGCTTCACCACTCAACCCATTTATCATTATAACCCACAGGGTGGAGAACTTCAACATGCAATCCCAGATTACTATGTCATATGCTTTTCCAAACTCAATTTTAAAATGGATGCATCCAAAGGCTGACATATAGTTGTTTAGAGCCAATCAACCTTCGATAAATGCTGATTGGTTGGTGTCTACCAGCTTACCAATAATCTGTTTCATCCTTTTGGCTAAGAACAGTTATGATCTAGTGAGCGCCAATCAATAAACTGACAGGTCTCTAATGATGTAAAAACTCAGCCTTCTCCTTGTTTGGCATTAAGGCCAGGAATTAAAGCACTTGACACCCCATAGATTTTCCGGGAATTGCCTTACTGCAGCCATAACATCAGTCTTCACTAAGTACTAGAATTGCTGATAAAAAGTTTGGAGTGTGGTGTGTCTCTACCATCTTGATTGAGATTTCTCCACGGTGCTTTCTTTTTGTCCTTTTGGACTGCTTATAATTCTTCTTCCACTTTAGTTATGAATTGTAGCTTTTCCAGTCACCTCCCCCCCCCCAACAGCAGAAAGCCCTGTTTGCTAGTTTTGCACTTGGATGTTGGTTAAACTTTGCACATTGTTGTATGATTTCTCAATCTTTTTTTCTCTTTTTTTCCTGGTTGGTGTTTTATGAGATATAAGAATTATGCATGTCTCAAACCCATCGTTTATGCGCGCTGTTTTAACTGTCATGACCATGCTCTACCAGACTACCTCAGCAACTCAGTAGCAGGCCTATGGCCAAGCAGTTCTTGCCCCCTCTCCCCCCCAACCACTACCACCACCACACACACACACACACACACACACACACACAAAGAGGGAACAAGGGGACATTACACATTTGATGTCTCCTTGCATGGCATGTATGGTCCCCAGATCACTCATGCGATATGGCTTCTGAGGCTGGCATTTTTTTTAATATGAAAATTTGTGGATTATACCACCGATTTTATTCAGAAATATAGAAGTTTGAGTTCAGTTAAGGGCATTTTGGTCCTTGTGGTTATTGTTTATGGTTCGATTTAGTCCTTTTATCTTTCATTTGTCTTTTCCCGGTCATGTTATGGTTTTAAACATTTAACCTAATAAAACTAGAGAGGAGGGGCCTGTGGCTGTGTAAGAGAAAACCGCAGGCTCTCCCCGCTCTTCGTTCTCCATTGTATGCACTTCTTCTCTCTTCTTCTGGTCTTTTCTGCAGATTACAGCAAGAAATAAATGAAAATGGTAGTACAACCATGGTAGAGGAGGGATTCCTCACCAATCCAACTACAAGATAGCAACTACTTGCAATGTTAAATTAAAATAAAAAATGCTCAGAAAAAAAGAACAAATGCACTGACTTCAGCCCACCGCTTATACGAGACACTTAGAACTCCATCTTGTGCTTCTGTGTGATGCTTCCTGAAGCTGGAATATTGCCTGTACAGGCACAAAAGAGTTGCAACTTGTGTGGAAAAATTACCCACTAGGGGAAAACATTGAGACAAACTCAGCTTTGAACTCCTCATTAGGGATTGGGAAGGATGTGAATCTTTGGTTACTGTGACACATGACAGCAAAACAAAAGGCTACACACTGTCTTCTTGATCTTCTCATTGTTATAGACCTCTTGCACTTGTGCTAGGGAAGAAAATAATAAATTTTCTCATTCACGATGATAGAACACTTCCTGTGCTAACAAAATTCTTTTTGTAGGTTGTTAATGATGGCGAAATGCGTTTATGGAGAGAGTTGGGTATAAATTCTTGGCCTACATTTGTTGTCGTGAGCCCCAGTGGTAAACTCCTTGCACAAATATCAGGGGAAGGTCATCGAAGGGTAATTGAGATTTTGAAACTCTATGACTCTGGTGACAAAGTTTATTTTTCCTTGAGAGAATCAAAATTGTCCTGATTATAGAGATGAAAACCATTCTAGAACTGAAATCTTATGCATTTATACCATTGAAAGCATTAATTTTTAATAAACTGAACGATGACTGCATCAGAAATAGAGAATTCTGAGGTAGCTGTCTCATGTATAGAGTATTACATTTTTTATGTACATGATCACCATGCGTAAATAATTTCATGTCCATCAATTTATAAATCCGATTGTGCATCATATCTGAAGATTACTCATTGATAAATATGTGGAGTCTGCAGATGTGATTACATCAGACTGTGTTGTTCCTGGATATCTATCTTTTATTAACATTTCTTACCTCCTGAAAACTATACTAAATAGTGAATTATGGACAAAGCAAGTTTCTAACATCATCACTCAGTAGACACAAGAAATGAATGCCTAATTCTGAAACTATTGGAATGCTACTTTCTGTCAAATTTGGATGAGCTTCTATTTGGTGACTGAACTGTCCATCACAGCTACTTGGTGACTGAACTGTCTATCGCTGCCAATGTTTCATAAAGCTTTGATGAGTAGTTGCAGAAGCAATTTTGCTAGGTTAGATTGCATTTTTTACCATGAAAACAATATATGATATCCAATCAACAGCACCTAGATAGGCAATCCACTTAAGAAAAAAAACTCATTCCCTAGGAATCTTCAAAGGCACTACAAGAGAAAAGCAGTGATCCATTTTGTTTGGGCAAAACAAATGTATAGATATAGTGTGGCATGACCCGAGCCAACCCTTGTGAGGTATTGTTCGCTTTGGGCTAAGCCTGCACGGTTTGTCCCCAAAAGGCACCTCACAAGATTTTTACCGTGAAAACAATATATGATATCCAATCAACAGCACCTAGACAGGCAATCCACTTAAGGGGGAAAAAACTCATTTCCCTACGAATCTTCAAAGGCACTACGAGAGAAAAGCAGTGATCCATTTTGTCTGGGCAAAACAAATATATAGATACTATGTGGCATGACCCGAGCCAACCCTTGTGAGGTATTGTCCACTTTGGGCTAAGCCTACACGGTTTTGTCCCCAAAAGGCACCTCACAAGTTATGTATCCTACATATATAGCCCAATAACTTTTCTCACTTTCGGATATGAGATTAATCCAGTTTATTCCTTGATAGAAAAAGGAGGCGATGTGGAGAAGAAAAAGGAATAGAGAGATAGCGAACTGCCCATCTGATCAGTCTGCCTCCCCTTTTATATTAATTTCCGAGAAGAATATTACATTCCTGCCCTTACTAGAGAGGGTGACCAAGAAAAAGGACAAAAATGCAAAAGACTTTAATAAAAAAAACAAAAAAGACTAAATTACATATCTGCCCCTGTTTCTGTTTTCCTTCATTCCCCTCGAGGTGAGCATAGATATCTCGCATGCTCAGCTTGTCAAGAGTAGATTGAAATTGAGCTTCAGTCATAGCCTTTGAGAAGACATTAGCAACCTGTTCTTGTGACTTCACATAGGCCAAACAGAGTTCTCCTGCGTACAATCTTTCTCTAATGAAATGTCTGTCAATTTCAATGTAGTTTGTCCTGTCATGCTGAATGGGGTTATTTGCGATGTTTACCGCTGCTTAGTTGTCACAATAGAGCTTCATAGGTAGCTTCATTGGAACTCCGAAGTCTGACAAAAAAAAGTTTTGGCCATAGCAACTCTTCTAACCCATGTGCCATAGCCCGATATTCGGCTTTTACACTTGATCTTGCACACACCGTATGCTTCTTATCTACATAACTAAGTTACCGCCTAGAAAAGTGCAGTAACCAAAAGTTGACCTCCTGTCATCTCGAGATCCAGCCCAATCAACATCTGCATATCCTTCAAGATTCAAACTGTCAATTGTCCTGGACCTGACTTTTAAGTACTTCAATATACGTTCCACAACTTTCATGTGCACTGTCTGCGGAGGATACATGAATTGACTGACTATACTAACAACATATGTCAAATTTGGCCGAGTCAATGATGAATACAAGAGTTTTCCCACCAGTCTCTTATATAGACTCCTATCTCAAAGTGAGAGTTCTTCACCCCCTATCTCTGTCAGTACATGATTTAATTTGATTGGTGTAGTTGCAAGTTTACACCTTAACTTCCTAGTTTTAGTCAACAAATCCAATGCATATTTCCTCTGGCAAATGTAGATGCCATTTTTAGACCTGGATAGCTCACCTAGGTCTTTAATTTCAAATTCAGCAGCTAAGTCTTCCTTCAATTTTTAAATTTATGCTTCATCATCACCTGTGAAAATCATGCCATCAATATAAACAAGCAGCACAATCACATGTCCCCCTTCCCACTTGACAATAGAGTAAAATCAGTTTTTGACTGTTTAAAAGCCAATACTTATCATAGCAAGGCATAACCTATCAAACCAGGCCCTGGGTGACTATTTCAACCCATAGAGGGCCTTTTTTAGGTGACAGACTTTTTCTTTTGTGTCAACTCTAGGTGGTGGTAGTATGTACATTTCTTCTTATAAATCATCATTCAAGAAGTGTTGAATAGTCAGCAAGAGAATTACCCTAACAGACTTCAGCTTGGCTACAGAAGCAACTGATAATCAATCCCATATGTCTGAGCAAAACCCTTTGCCATAAGTCTGGCTTTGTATCTTTGTATCACACCCTCTGCTTTGTAGTTTGTACTTGATAGTGTATACTCATTTGAATCTAACTGGATTTCTGCCCCTTGGGATATCAACTACGATCCAAGTGCCATTCTTGTCAAGGGCACTCAACTCCTCATCCATTGCTTGTTGCCATTTTGGATTCCTGCATACCTTCAAAAAAAGTAGCAGGAACATGGGTGGAGGACAATGACAAGAGAAAGTAGTATCGAGAAGAGACATGAGAATAAGTAACAAAGCGGGTTATGGGATGTTTAGTACAGTCCCGAACACCCTTCCTAACAACAATGGGTAGGTTTAAGTCATAAAGTAGCTGGGTAGGACCCAAACACTCAACCCTCTCTGGAGTTGGCTGATCAGTAGAGGACTTTTCTTTAAACTTCTTCCACATGTGAGTAATAATCTGCTTCTCAACACCCTTTGCACCAGCCACAGGAGTGGGAGTAGGAACACCAAGAGATCCATTTTTAGCAGAGCTAAAAAAGAGGAGGCACAAGCAACAAGGGAGTAACAGAAGGAGAAGAAATAAATGGTAGGATGCTAGGAGTCTTCCTTGAGGCTGAGTGCGTGGAGAATAGTAGGACTCAGACTTAAAGAAAGTAACATCCTCACGAACAAAAAAAGCGACTGGAGATAGGATCATAGCACTTGTGACCCTTCTGAGTGGAAGAGTATCCGAAAAACACAATAAGAAATCAATTGACTCAAACAAAGAAGGAAACAAGACTCTCAAGGAATGAAACAAAAGATGCCCTAATTCGCATAATCTCTTGTGCTCTTCCGTCCATGCAGGGAGCGGCAGAGGATTGAAGAGCAAGTGTCTCCCCAGGCGCAAAGAAGTGTAGTCCATCTTCACGGCCAATCCCAATCATTTGCTTGGTTTTCAGATCTTGAAACACACAGTGAGTAGGAAAAAAGGTTACAAAACTATGTAATTGTTTAATAATACTACTCACTGAAAGTAGATTGATGGAAAGAGAAGGCACATGAAGGGTGGAAGAAAGGGTCAAGTGATCAGAGAATCTAATAGAGTCATTGCCAGCAATAGTAGCACATGTACCATCAGCAATTGTGATTTTGTTTTGATCTAAGGATAGAGAATAAGAAGGAAAGAGGTGGATATACCGGTCATATGGTTAGTAGCAACAGAGTAGATCACCTAAGAATTTTTGAGGGATCGAGTAGTAGCACTGAGGGCAACACCATGCATTGAAGGTAAGGAAGAGGAAGGTCCCTGGGAGGTGCCGTGAAGTTGTACAAGAAGGCATTGGAGGGTAACAATGTTTGAGGAGGAGATTGTTGGTGACGCAGTAGCAGGGGACCCGTCGAGTAGATGCACTAGGGACAGTAGGAGATTGAGTGATGACCACATTGCCACCAGACTTTTGTCCCTTTCTGGAGTTTCAGAACTTGGCAGGAATCTTCTCTGGATACTTCTTCTAGTAAAAATCAGAATTATGATTAGTGCAGCCATAGTGATTACACTTCTTGTCACTATACTTCTTATCACCAGTCATAGGAGTTTTACTAGAGGCACTGAGGCACTAGCAAGTGCAGAGTACTCCCCAACATCAGAAGGTGCAGAAACAACAGGCTTGCTGCCCTCATAACCTATCAATGTTGCTCTTCACTGAGGACCTTAAAATATGTTTCTTGAAGGGATGGAGAGGGGTCCATATATAGAAATTGTCCTCTGAGCACCTCATAATCAACATTTAGGCTGCCCAAGAATTTCACAATGCAGTCATCCTCTTGAAGTGACAAAAAAGCTCTCTGATCCTCCTGGGAGGTCTAAGTAGGCATATGAGAGCAGTCAAGTTCATCCCATAGGCTTGTAAGGGCACAGAAAGAGGTAGTGACAAACTGAAACACCTGTTTCAACTTGTGAGTAGTATGACTGAGTTGATACAAGTACACTATGTTCTTTTTGTGACCATACAAGCCGGCCAGATTTTTCCACATATTAGTGGCAGTGGACTTGTGGAGGATCGTTGGTCGAATGGCATGGTTGACTAAGTTAAGGAGCCACGATATGACCATATTGTTGTCCTAGTGCCACCCTGCATACTGAGTGTCTTTGGTATCTACCTTCTTGAGATCACCAGTAAGATACCCAAGCTTGTCACATCCAGCGATATACAATTTTGCAGCCATGGCCCATGAGGCATAGTTGTTCTCTGAAAGTTTGTCGGAGGTGATATGCAGAGAAGTGCTCGTCAGAAGAGTAGAAGCAGTGTTTGAATGGGCTGGGCAGATACATGTGAGTCTACAGGGGTAGGTTCCGCCATGGCGACAAGAAAAAAAAAAGGTAGAAACGAAGGGCACTGGTAACTACAAGAGAGAGAAAGTAATGGGTGACCCTCGATGGCAAGTGGAAGTGATGGAGATAGCAGGAGGGATTGCCCTGCCAAGAAGGGCAATCTGCGGCCAAAAAGAGAGGAGGATGTTGCACCTAGACGGTATTTCTCAGCTGGAGGCGAAGATAGAAGAAATCCCTTGAGGAAAGGAGCGGCCTCCTGTCAAGAGCAAGGACAATGCAGGAAGTAAAATGCGCTGCCTGCAGAAGGACGAGGAGCCCCTAGGAAGAGGGGCGATCTAGTGTGGAGGGGCTTCCAGTGCATGGAGACGGTGTCCAAGCTTATACCATGATAGGAGGCACTGTGGGGAAGAAAGGAAGAGAGAGATAGCAAACTGCCGAAGAGAGAGATAGTGAACTGCCCATCTGATCAGTCCGCCACCCTTTTATATTAATTTCCAAGAAGAATATTGCCTTTCTACCATTACTAGAGAGGGCGACAAAGAAAGAGTACAGAAATACAAAAGAATGTAATAAAAAAACCAAAAGACTAAATTACATATCTGCCCTTGTTTCTATTTTCCTAAATTCCTGGCCTAGCCCCATCCGCAGTGGTACTCCACATTGTGGCGGCTCCACACCGGCACCCTACGGCCGGATAGCCTTTTTCTACAAGCAACGCTCTCCTTTTGCACGACTCACAACTAGGTCATTACACAAGCCAATATTTCCTATATTGTGTTGTTATGCTACACAATTCAGCCACAGCATAGTCTACATCATTGGATGGTGATCAACAACATATATGCGGGGGGTTCGGATGTGATCTGATGCTATATGATGTCGGACCACCATCCAATGACTGACATATCATGTAACCATTTGGATACATGTATATATTGTAAAAAACATCCATTTACTAGGGACTAGCAAAGGCATTCCATCTACTGAAATTCAATCAAAAAATATGTATATACGTATTGCTAGATGTTGTGTGGAATCCATGGGAGTCTTTCGTCTATACATGTGGGGGATTCCCTCAACGCCTAGGTTTTTGGGTTAGAGTTCGGGCCTCTAACATGGTATCAAAGCCTCATTTACCCATTGGATCCATATGTGGACACCTGGCCCTACCCATGATTCACCCCAAACCGGTTGGTTCGGCGCGAGGGGGGTGTTGTGATTTAGTCCCATATTGGAAATGCTTGGGAGTTATTCCTCTATACATGTGGAGGATTCTCTTAACTTAATGCCGAGGCTTTGGGTTAGACTTCGGGCCTCTAACATAAGTGAAGTTCTATTTCTTAGGACAAGCAAAAGAAAGATTCCATCAGCTAAAATTCAATCAATACACTTTTAGCTACTTATTTCTCTTATCCCAAAAGTTCATGTGGAAAACAGTTTTAGCATACCAAATAAATCTACAAGGGAAAGTATCAAAACTTGTAATTTGGTATTGGTTTAGATGGTCATATGTCATTCACCATTGATAAATTGGTCGTTGGTCAGATCTGACTTGCATTTTAATTGGATCATTTGGGCCATTTTATGTACCTTGCCTTTGTTTTATTTCAATGAAATGTGGCTTAACCACCTTCCAAAAAGGATTAGTGTGTTATGAAGATCCATTGCCAAGGGGTGGAATCCAGGAGTCTCATTCAGTAGTATCCTCTAACGATGTCCAACTCACCACAGATGTTGGAAAATGGTGCTTTGAAAACCATCAATTGACCTCTTTGGGAACCTAAACAAGGGAGTCATATTACATGGACCAGTGGTTTAAATGTTGATTAATGTTGTTGTTTTACGCGCGCAGGGAGTCACTTCTGTTTCTTCCCTCGTGGCGGGGGCGCACACTCGCCTTTTTGCGGAAGGCCGAGATAGGTCGACTGGGCACGCGAGGATTCCGGGGGTATTGAAAACAAGGCAGATAGAACGATGGGAATGCACTGGAAGGGATGGCATATGGTTAATCGTTTTGGGAGACTGGGACAGGGATGGCTAGGTGGAATGCGGGCGTGCCAGTCGATTTCTCGACGATTATCGGCGGAACCAAGTGTTTGACTGGAGATGTGCCGCCAGGGCACGGCACGTGAGCACGAAATGTCGTGCGCCACATGGAGAGGAGGAGGTTCCGCTGGTACAAGTGCACAGGCGATTATGGGGATTCATGTACTGGACGTCTTTCCCTACCGGCCACAAGTAAACGGTGTTTATTTTACATCGGATTGAATCCGAACACCTTTGTTTCTACTGCCGAAGAGAGAATCAGGGACCCTGGGAGCCGCGACGTCGGGAGGGCTTAGTCCATGCAACAACGATAGGGCAACAACAACATGACAGGGATAACTGGGGACAGAGAGACTGGTTCCGGAGAGGAAGAGGATTCGTCCCCTGACTGGATATGGGGGCATGAGAGCCGATTACAGATGCTTGCAAGCCGCGGGACAATTCCGTCATTTATGACGGTCCCCGGGTCATTGCATTATTATGCGAGTACTTCCACGTTTGCACGTGGCGTCCGTCAAAGGACTTGTGACTCAGCAGGATACCGCCCGAGGGGCGTCACAATGTATTCCCGATGCGAGACAGCGACAAGATAGGGGAAGTAGGGATGCCGTGGGCACCGCTGTGCTAGAGCAGTTGGGCGTCGCTAGGGCCGAGGCGACCGAATGGCGCAGGCACCACTGGTGACTGGAGCGGCCGGGCACTGTTGAGACAGAGGTTGTTGAATGGTCGGGCACTGCGAGCCCCGATGTGACTGGAGTAGCTGGCAGTCGGGTGCCGGGGGCACTATTGTGACTGAAGGAGGCGGGCGCCGGGAGACCTCGATGGTCGTGCTCGGGGCCCGATGTGACTGGCAGTCGGGTGTCGGAGGCACCGTTGTGACTGAAGGAGGCGGGCGCCGGGAGACCTCGATGGTCGTGCTCGGGGCCCGACGTGACTGGCAGTCGCGTGCCGGGGCACCGTTGTGACTGAAGGGGGCGGGTGCCGGGAGACCTCGATGGTCGTGCTCGGGGCCCTGTGTGATTGGCAATCGGGTGCCGGGGGCACTGTTAGAACTGAAGGAACTGGGCGCCGTGAAGAGGCTGAGACCCGAGTACAGGTACATGTATTCAACTGGTTTCATGCTGTATGAGAGCCGCGTGGGCTTTACAATTGGGCCGAGAAGGCCAAAGTACAACTGGCGCAAGTCGCGGGACAATTCTGACGCACGGGTCGGTCCCCGGGTCAATGCTGGATAAGGCGGATATCCGCATGTTTTACAGAGGCTCTCCATGATGAGATCGAGACAAGCCCGACTGCCTAGGTGGCAGGGGCGGTCGTGGGCTGGCGCCTGACGGAGGTTGGACACGGCTCAAGATGAGCGGTCGGGTCCAGGCCTCGGAAGGCGAATGTCGTCATGCTGGGGAGTCGAGGCCGGCCCCGGGAATATTACTCCCGGGCCAGGGTCCGGCTAACTCGAGTTATCAGTTAGAGCGGTTGGCGGCCAACTCGGGGCGAGCAATAGGTACGCGGTTCCGTGTCGGAAGTAGGTGCGGCATCATGGCGTATGCGTAGCCACCGTGGGTTGTCATACGCGGGCGGACCCGGGATGCGGGTGTGTTCGCCGTTGTCATAACGCCTTATACGCGACGGGGTGGCCTTGTGTGAGACGGCTAGACGCCATGTGAGGGAAGTACGTGCGACATACCCTCGGCGTGTATGAGCCGATTAACAAGCCAACCACGCGCACTTAGCTCCTCTCGTCCTCAATCCTTGCTGGGTGCTTGCGGAAGTCCGAGGGTGCAGCAGTTAGATCGTAGGTTCGTGCATGCATTCCATATGAGCTCCTAAGTGGGCTTTTATAGGGAATACGAAGGGTCAGAGAAGGGTTTAGGCGGACCAAGTTGAGGGCCAAACTTGGTCCGGGTAAACCCCTGAAAAATATATTTTTTTTGTTTACGGAGTGGGGGAGGAAGGGTTTAGGCGGACCAGCCCAAGGGGCTGGTCTGGTGACTCTGGTCCGCTTAAACGCCTCACGGAGGGGTTTTTCTTCATTAAAAAAACTTTTTTTTATTTTTTGGATGGGTTTGGGCCTATGGGTTTAGGCGGATTGGGCTTGGGGCTGGGATTTTTTTGTTAAAAATACTTTTTGTATTGCAGCAGGGGTTTAGGCGGACCAGTCTGGGGGGTCACGATGGTGGTGCATGACGCGATGGGTTGCTGGGAGTCCCAAGTTGGGCTCCGGCTTGCTGTAGAGTGGCTGGAGCATATGCGCCCACCGGGTGCTCGGGGAAATTCCCGACACGCGGGCGTGGGCCGTATAAGGGTGCTGTGAGCTCCTGAAGCTTGTGGTTGGCCCAGATGGGTCTTCCTTTGACTTCAGAGGGCTAGAGGGAGGCGACTCGGGGGTAGACCCCGGCCTCGTTGCTGGGCACCACATGGTGTGGCTTGTAGTCAGGGCGCCCCCGGGTCATGCCCGATCGATTGTTGATGTTGCCATGGGTCACGGCTAGCTGGTTAGGACCCTTGGTTGGGCCGGTGACTGGGGCGTCGACATGATGATGCCATGTTTGTCTGGTGGTCGGGGTAACCCTCGCTCCTTGGCGAAGAGTCGTATGATGCGGCAGGCTGTTCTGAGTCCCGAGTTAACCCTGTTGTTGCGGTGTCGGTGGTGTAATACCGTAGGCAGGGTATTCGGGGATGATCCCTGAATCTTTAGAGAGTGCCGTCCTGTACGGTAGACTGAGCACAACTCGACTGGTAGAGCACCTTTGGCATTGTGCCATTTTGCTCTATTTAGGAAGTGATTTCCTATGCTTTATCCTCAATTAATTAGAGGAAATAAGCAGATGCCAACAGTTGTTTACCCTTTTTAGAGGCCCATTTCTAATTTGAGGAGGCTAGCAATCCAGAGTCCTATTGAGTTCTCAGTAACTATGGCAATAATGTGGAGATGGCAAGAACAGTTTCAGCAGCCTGCCATTGTAGGCTCCACAACAACAATCAAGTAGATGCTCAGTGATCTATGGTGATGATAAGCATTAAGGAGCACTGGTGGTCTCAAGGAAGAAGATGTAGGGGTGCATGTACACCGTCACAATGAGTAATACTGTTCTAGTCATATTCCCCTGTTTCTAGAACTGTCAGAATTGAAGGAATATTTCATTAAAGATGCAACAGATCATAAACTATATGATTCTGGTGTTGGGTATATAGGAGAAGATGAGATATTTTAGGGGTATACATATATACATACATACATACATACATATATATATATATATATATATATATATATCGCGATTTCTATTTTACAAGGAAGTTATGTAAGGGTAGGTTAGTCTTTTGCTTTTTTAACTCATCAAAGCTTAAGTGGGCAGTACATCTTTGTAAAGTATATTCACACAATTCCTCTTTTCTTTGTTTACTAGAGGGATAGGGTGATTTTTTATTTTAGAGGGACTTTTGGGAACATACTGTTTACACTTGTATGTCCCTCCTTTTGCATTTAATACAATGGTGGTACCCCCCCCCTTTCAAAAAAAAAGAACTCATCAAAGCTTAAGTTAAACAAACGGTAGATGATGGTGGCGCTACAATGGTGGAATATACTTATTATGGGGGTATACCCGATTAGTACAAAAGAATTTGGGGGTGTTTTTTTCGAAAGAAAGGTATAGTATACCACAAGGACTATGGGGGGTATATAGTAGAGTCTCATAGATTCTGGGGGTAGGATGCAATTATCCATTTATCTTATCCCGTCATGGTATTGTTCCTGTGTTGCTCTTAGTTTTAGGTTCAGTTGTTTCAGTGAAATAGTTAACTGTCTCCACTTCTGAAATGTTGGCTTGCTGTTTCTTCAGGATCTTGATGATTTAGTGGCCGCTGCTCTTCAGTTTTATGGCGAAAGGCAAGTCTTGAGCAATAGTCCTCTCCCTTTGACTTCAGAGAAAGATAAAGATAATCGATCTTTGGCATCGGCACTAAAATTTCCTGGGAAGCTTGCAGTGGATCTCCTGAACAATAGACTTTTCATTTCAGACAGTAACCATAATCGCATAGTGAGTACAGATTTTGTTGTTTGTATTATGTAAGAATATTTTCTTTAGCTGCTCAAGAAATTCTTGTCTACATCAATGATAGTATTTACCCCAAAAGCATTTATCTTGAATTTTTTTCTCCCCTATTTGTAAGGGCAGGTGGTCACTGACTTGGAAGGCAATTTTATTCTCCAAGTTGGGAGTACTGGAGAGGAAGGCTTACAAGATGGATCACTTGACACTGCTTCCTTCAATCGTCCACAAGTAAGAAAACAGAGCCTTGACATGCAGTTGTATATTCTTTTAAATGTTGAATGTTTTGTCTGCCACCAGTTTCAACACAGATATGTTTCTGTATATTGTAATACTAAAACAAGTGGTTAGGACTTGGGAGCATAGAGTGGATGTCGATGTACAATTTTGACGCTTATAATTCAACATTTAATCAAAGTGCAATGATAGAATATAAAACATTAGACAAATTTTGGCCAAGTTTATTAAAAATCAACTAATCTTTTTTAAGAATAGCAGACTTAAAAAAAACAAATTAGTAGACTAAAAAACAAATTAACAATCTAGCAGACTTTTGACCTGTCTAATGCCATGTCAATGCAGCCCTTGCCATGGGAGCATCCACATTGATGCAACTTTCTTTCAAAAAATGGCCCAGTTAGAAATCGGGTAAGGAAAGACTGTCTTCAGAGTTGTCAGATCTTGGCTATCATGCCAAAAAGATTCAAGAGAAGTCGGAATATATTATCCGACTTGAAGATTATCTCAAAAAGAAGTTGACATATATAAGCTCGACTTTCTAAAAATCGTGCTGATTCTATCTGTTGCTGGGACTTCGGACATTGCCAGCCCGATTTCTTTCATTTCTTTTCCACCAAGAAGAGAATGGGGTCACTGTAAGAAGAGCTGCAGTGAGTGTGGGGGTGGCTGCACGTGTTCGGATGCTGCTGCGCCTCAGAGGGTGGGGTGTTGACCATGCGGTGGTTGCTGTACGGGGCTGTTGCAGACTTGCAGTGAAGCATCAGGGATGGCTCCATGCGCAGGGGTGATCTGCACACATGCACAAGGGTTGGGGGGGGGAAGGGGTGTGGGGGGGGGGGGGGGGGCTGTGGTAGAACTTTACAACGCTGTTCCTGGAGCTCTACAACATTTTTAAAGTGACCTGGGTGTGTGGTAGAAGAATGGATAGAGGAGGCCAACTACGCTTTTGGCTTTTGAAGAAATCTACATGAAAATGAAATTGTGTGGATGAGGGACTCATGGCCATCGTTACAAGGTTGTGCTCTGGATAACCAGAAAGAGTGACAAATGGGTATGGAGATGGGAGAGAGAGAGGAGATTCACAGTGGCTCCTCCCATGGTACAGTAGTGATGGGGGGAGGATGTGGAAGCACACATTTGGAAGACCTTCAAGCCTTTTGAAGGTCAAATTCTTAATGTGGTGTGTTTCTTATGCAAGACTCACAACATGGGTGGTTAGCTCAATTCGTGGAAGAGACTAGAACTACCTGTAATTTATACATGTTGAAGGTGAAACTTGGAACTTCTGTTTGCGGAATGCACCTTCTCTCAGGCAACATAGCAGACCCCTTTTTAGGAGCTCCAAGCATGGATGGCAGTATCGCCGAAACCGAAACGTATCGGTTTCGGCCTATACCGAAACCGAAACGGGCCTTGTCACTGTAGCAAGTCCGATACCAAAAAAATTTATTTTTTTAATGGTTTCGGACCGAAACCGACCGAAATCGGACTGAAACCGTCCGATTTCGGCCGAAACCGGACCGAAACCGTCTGATTGCTCAATACAATTTTTGCCTTTTCTGACTGTTTTGAACCGGTTTTGGCCGAAACCGAAACCGATACCGAAATCGATACGTATCGGTTTCGGTACCGGCCGAAACCGATACCGAAACCGATACTGCCATCCTTGGCTCCAAGGGGCTTGGTTCCAAGGATGGCAGTATCGGTTTCGGTACCGGTTTCGGCCGGTCCCGAAACCGATACGTACCGGTTTCGGTTTCGGCCGAAACCTGTTGAAACCATTCAAAAACCTCAAAAATTTAGTAAAACATGTCCGGTTTCGGCCGAAACCTGTCCGGTTTCGGCCGAAATCGTCAAGTTTCGGACCGAAACAGGTGAGTTTCGGCCGAAACCAATACGGTTTCGTCCGAAACCATTAAAAAGTATTATTTAATAGGTTTCGGACCTGCTGCAGTGTTATGGGCCGGTTTCGGATCGGTACCGGCCGAAACCGATACGTTTCGGCCGAAACGTATCGGTTTCGGCCGATACTGCCAACAGTGCTTGGTTCCCTCCTGAAACTGATGGAATTTTGCTACATGTTAGACAAAGACAGAGAATTCCGGAAGAGATCAGAGAGTGTGGTGGCTGGTCCTGCAAGCTGCAATGTGTGCCATTTTGGTGGAAATGAACAGCTGGATTCTCAATAGCGACAGCAGAAGTTCTCTGCAGTTGGTGACCTTCATTGGTGACAGAGACCATGAATGCACTCTAACTTCCGTGGTGTTAGAGCCCGAAGATCTTTCACTTTGTGCCATCCATGTAGATAATTAGCTACACCAGTTTGGGGTGTGGGTTTTTTGATAGAGGTTTTGTAGGTGATGTCCTTCTATAAATGAAGGGATGCCTTGGGGGTATTTTTCTTTCTTCAAATGTACATTCCAAATCTTTTTATATATAGATGATGAATGTGGTGCTATCTACTTTCAAGGAAAAGGTAGTATTTTTCATTAGGCCTGGTATACGATCCAAAGAACATATATCGTGTGTTGTACATCACTCTTTGATATCTAATAACTGTAATATTCTTTACAGGGCCTGGCTTATAATCCAAGGAAAAATTTGTTGTATGTTGCAGACACTGAAAATCATGCTTTAAGGTATGTGCTGAATCATAAGTGCAATCTTTCCACTTTATGGTTCTTTTTTTCACAGGAATTATTTTCACATTTTGTGACAGGTCAATCATCAAAAGTGAGTTATGTTTATTGACAAAATCTATTTGAATATCACTTCCATGCTCTACATATATAAGCTAAATAGTTGGCATTCATTTTTTTTAAGTGCTCCAGTGACATAGTTGTCACAACTATAAATTCTGCCACTTTTCAGAAAGTAAGAGTATAATGTTCGTCTCTGGCTCTGTCTGATGGTTTATGTGAGAAATGAGAGAGAGAGAGAGGGGGGGGAGCAAGGATCGGCCTGTTCAGAACAGCAGGCTTATCCTCCTCTTATCATTTTTATATATATTGAGGATAAACAATTACAGAAATGCCCCTCACTGAGAGGTTGTCCATAAAAGAAAGGGAAAATACAGGATAGAGTCTGGAAGTCTAAAAATTTGATAAATACCCCTTCTAACTGCTCACTTCTCTACAGTTTATATTGGATGATATGATTGGATTTACTTAGTAGATTTCCATTTATATCTCTCCTTTTTTCTCCCATTTGGTCGGTAGTTGCCGTAGAGTCAGTCACTTATCTCTATGTCAAAGTTGCCTCTTCTTCAACTGGATTCTTTCCAGTGCATATGAAAGTCTTTGACGGTTGAGTCCTAGTTGTACGAGCCTAGATTGTGCAAATCTAAAGGTGGTTTCGTACCTGTGAATGACCTGATGGGAATTTTGGTGGACTTTATTATTTGACAATTGACATTTTCTCAGGAAGGTACCTATTGCCGCCTTGATGGTTGCTGTTGAGTAGGCAAACGGTTATAAAACCTTGTCCATTTTCTAAATTGATCTTTGGGATTTTTACATGAAAACCATTGTTAGAGGTGAATTTGCAAAAAAATCATTCCTAAAAATATATTAGTAGGCATATCATTGTGTTAATTCAAATAGTGCATAAATGCCATTTAAGCATGAATTTTTTGCAAGTTTTTGGCAAAAAGAAGTGATATGCTTGCAAATAAAAATGGCATTTTTGCACAATTCAGATTTACATAGTGATATGCCTGCTAATGCATTTCCAAGAATGTTTTTTTTTAATTCCTGTTTAACCATGGTTTTCATGCAAAAAACCCTTGATCTTTTTGACCTCAGATAAAGCTTTCGATGATGATGTTGAACCACTTTTGCCCCACAGGAGTTGAATATTTTGCAAGTCACTCATTTCAATTATGTCATTCACAATGTATTACACATGCCAAATTAGTGAAGGGGATTTTTATGGATGAAAGGGCCCAGAAGAATGAAGATTCAAATGGCTACAGAGACATGGTTTGGAAAGAGAGGTGCTATTCAAAGCATCTTTGATCACTTCTACTGTAGAAGGATTCATATCCCAATCTCCAATATTCTTTCCTTGATGTCCAATAGGAGATTCAAGGAGTGATTGTCTTTTAATTTGTTAAAACTTTTAAGATATCACTTTTTATCAAGCTACAATAATAACTTAATATATTGCATCACATCCAGACCACGACTTGAAAATCGCATTTCTCTGAAACATATACTGCTTTATGCCTACTAGGTGCATGATACATCAAAAATGCAAAACATATATTATATGGTATATTCAAAAGTAATTGTGAAAGATCAATCTTATATGGAGGTGTTAGAGGGATGTTATATTTATTACCTCTAGGATTGTATGCGCAGGGGCCTGTTGTACTTATATCTTTGATGATGCTGTAATCAAGGATGGCAATACCGGTTTCGGCCAGGACCGAAACTGAAACGTACCGGTTTCGGTTTTGGCCGAAACCAGTTCAAAACATTCAAAAAAGGCAAAAAATACAGTGAGCACGTCCGGTTTCGGCCGAAACCGTCCGTCCGGTTTTGGGCCGAAACGGGTGAGTTTCGGGCGAAACCGGTATCGGTTTCGCCCAAAACCATTAAAAAAGTTTTTTAAAGTTTCGGACCTGCTACAGTGAGCAGGTCCGAACTCGTTTCGGTATGGGCCGAAACTGATGCATTTCGGCCAATACTGCCATCCTTGGCTGTAATCACTTGTAAATGTTTTTTTCCCAAACAAAAGTGGGCTGTACCACCAATTTTGTTAGATAAACAGACATAGTACCAATGTACAGTCAGTAGAGGGGAGAGGAGAGGTTCCTCTCCCTCTCGAAAGACTCTAAATATGCAAAGACAACTCTACAACAGCAGATTCAATTTTCTCTTCCTGTCATCACTAGAAATGTGTGAAACATACCTACAGCAATTATAAAGGAATGCAATAGCCCTGTAACAAATATTTTCAACATTCATGGAAACTCCCTTGAAAACACAGTTGCTGCACTCTATCGAAATGTTCCAGCAGATAGCAGAGGTAGAAGGCTGAGAAATTGTGCTTTGATAGTCATACCCTCTAGAATATAGAAGCTGTTTTTTTTAAAGTGGTTGGTACCTCTGTACATATAAAACGGGAAAAAAGGGATTTACAAGTGTAAGAGATAAGCTCTCAAAATATCCCTGTACAAAAGTACATCCAGAGGATGCAATCCCCACCTACCCCCCCCCCCAGTGACTCCAAAAAATAAGAGTTATGAGAGTCTACGTTACACAGGAGCTTAGCCCATTCTTTCACTCTCCCTTACAAAATCCCCAGTCCTTTCTGAGATCGCAGCCTCGTGTCTTAAAATTCTTCTATTACGCTCCCCCCATATGGCCCACAAGGTGGCATGGAGGATGAGCCACCAAATACATCTGTGTCCTTTGAGCGGCCACTTTCTATGCCACCCCCTCATCAGCTGGTCTACACTTCCCCAGATCTGCAGGCTGTTCTGAATCTTACTTATCACATGAGACCAGGCCTCCTGGGAAAATTGACGATCAGTGAACAAGTGCTGGATATTTTTCTCCTCCCCACATAGGCGGCAAATAGTTTGAATGCTTTCCATATTGGTGCTGAGCCTATCACAGGTTGGTAGTCTACCATGGGAATTGTCCATATCAACACTTTGACTTTTGGTGGACTCCTAGGCTGGCATATTTGCCTCTGAAGGGAGAAACACATGCCACGATCTGCTAAAACCTGGTAAGCTGACCTGACTGAGAAGCTTCCTTCCCTGCCCCATCTCCACCTCTGCTCCTCTGAGTTGCATGTGTCAGGTCCGTATTCTTGAAGTAGGGAACTAGGGATAGCATCTTCCCCAATAAGTGGATCTCCTCCTCACGCAGGTGTCTTCTAAAGGTGGGTGACCATGCTCCCCTTGGTGCCTCTATATCAAACACCTGGGCTACTACTGCCTGGTTGAAATTTCTCAACTGACTTTCATCCTCATGGACGTGTCAGCCATCTTTTTTTCCTCACAAAAACATTAAATATTAATTTCTATCTAATTTGCTTCTATATGAACTTGCAACTAATTTATTTATTATCTTAGAGGACAGTCACAGTGGTTTTGAAACATCTAGAGTTCAGAGTCCTAGCACTGGGATGTTCTTTTCATAAATATCAAGAGAAGTATAACACTTTATTGCAAAGTCAAATTAATTTTGTACAAATAAATGATAAGCAGTTACTTCTCCTCTTTTTGGCTGTCTGGAGGGCTCGGTTGTTCCACACTGCCTTTGTGTGGCCTTCTCTTGTATAGGATCTTTTGGGGTTGCCATTTGTTGGGGTTGTGACAGCCTATACTTGTACATACTCTTTTCATTTTATACATTAGTGGTACTACCTATTTTCAAAAAAAAAACTAAATGATGAAGCAGTCATCAAATAATTATGACCAGAAAGAGGTGTTTGTACTAGGCTGTTATGTTAGTCTACACCATAAACTACAAATAAATGATGAAGCCATCGTCAAAGAATTATGACCAGAAAAATGTGTTTTTATTAGACTGTTAATCTACACCATAAACTTCATTTCTTGACTCCATCTGTTAGTCACTTTGAAATTGCTGTTTTACAGTACTGTTACAGTAGTACAATCTCTATTAAAAGTAGATGTACTCTCTCATTTGTTTCTGCTTCTTTTTCTTTTTTCTGCTTTTGTTATTGACAACTTATACATTAATAACAGTAACATTTAAAAACACTTTTCAAAAAAAACATTTGAAAACAAAATTCAACACGATTCACCTCTCTAATAGAGGCATCCACATTAGTAAGCAAGGCCCAGGTGTGAGAACATAGTTTGCTCCAGTATTATTTTAGTTTCTAACCATGTACCAGTATTGTTTCAATTTCCAACAAGGCAATCTGACCATATTTCTATCTGGACTCAGCAGTGTTTGCTTCTATCTGTGTCTTCTTCTATTCTTTTTCTAGGGAAATAGATTTTGTCAATGAGGCAGTGCGAACTCTTGCTGGTAATGGAACAAAAGGCTCAGATTACAAGGGAGGTGGGAAAGGGAGCTCACAGGCAGGCCTCAGGCTTCCCTACTTATGGCCGATTTCTTTGATTTCCTAAAGCAAAGTGTTCTCCTCCTGCATTAAATAGTTTTGATTGCCTATGTGATCAACTTTAGTTTTGGATTAATATCCAAAAGCAAAATTGCCACCATCTGGTTGTTTTTTCTCTTCTTAGGTATTGAACTCCCCATGGGATGTCTGTTTTGATCCTGTGAATGAGATAGTATACATTGCAATGGCTGGTCAACATCAAATTTGGGAGTACGATACATCAACTGGAGTTACAAGAGTTTTCAGTGGTGATGGCTATGAAAGAAACTTGAATGGTTCAAGGTACTCTGCTTTAAAGACAGTCAGAACCTCTTTTATTTCTGATGAAACTGTTTATGGCAATTTTCACCCTTCATTGCCACTTTTTCTCTAATGTTGTGAAAGGACATCTGATGTGATTTATGTAATTTGATTTTTGTTTCAATTGCCTTCATCATATGGTTTTCATAATATGGATTTGTGTCTGACTTTAATGACTGCATAGTACCTGCTAATAGATTCTATGAAATCCTGTGAGATCTATCAACATACCCTGTGGGATTCTGCAAGATCCTGTGAAAACCTTATGGATCTCACTGTTCTTTATGTGGCAATGCTAACATATTAAACACATTTTGTTTCCTTGGCTTAGAACTCAAATTGTGGTCATAATCTATCCTCCAGGACATATCCGTACATATTATGTATTTCCTTCTGTTGATATATGAAGCCTAGTAGGATGGGCCTTGTAGTCATTGTGGATGCCTCTTGTCATGGTATTAGATCCATCTAGGGTCTTAAGGAGTGCCAGTTCAGTTTGGAGATGCTGTTGTGATGTCCTATTGGGCTAGGGTTCTCCAGGATTTCTGATGGGATGCAACATTCAATTGAAGTCTTTGAAATTTGTAGAAATCAGAAACCTCTATTTTTTGCGACATGTGGTTCTTGGGTTCTCTTCTGGATCTATTTGTTCTCTTCAATTGTTCCTGGTCATCATTATCTGGTTTGTGATATTGCCTCTGTGTGTTGTGTTTGTCTTCTATCTTGATGGATACCCATACTAAGACTTCTTTTTCAATAGAACCAATCATCGTACTTATCCCTAAATATGTTTTCTTTTATATATCCTCTTAATAACAAAAATTTCAGGAGCATAACTATGATATGTCATACATCAATGTTTACACTGTATTGATCCTTGTGCATAGTAATACTAAGGTCTTTATATGTATGTTAGTATGCGTCCAAGGTGTTAGTGTTGAGTGTAGCTTCCTGTTTTGGGCACGTCATTATTTGTCAATCTCATTTCCTGTTGACTGATGCATATTACACAATTACTACCAAAATTGATATTGTCTTGTGGATTTTTAAAGTAATGTTTTTCTTTGAAATGATAGCTCCACAAGCACTTCTTTTGCTCAGCCTTCGGGGATATCATTGTCTCCTGGTAAATACATCGCGTGCCACTCAATCACTTTTTCTTTCAGCCTGATTAATCTTGTTGTGGCCTAAGCTTAAATACTTGATGCAGATTTGCTGGAGGTGTATGTTGCTGATAGTGAAAGTAGTTCCATCCGAGCACTTGATCTGAAAACTGGGGGTTCAAAGTTGTTGGCAGGGGGAGATCCGCTCTTCCCAGAGAATCTGTTTAAGGTAAGGCCTCGTATCATCATTCATGTAAATCTTATTCTTCAAGTGCATTGAAATCTCAATCGTGGGACACTGAAAGTGTGTTCACCTGTGGATTATTTACTGGAATTTTCCATAATGTAATGGGTTTAATTCTTCTTTCAGTTCGGTGATCAGGATGGAGTGGGGCCAGATGCACTTTTCCAACACCCATTGGGAATCTTCTGTGGAAAAGATGGCCATATATATATAGCAGATTCATACAATCACAAGGTAATGGTTAACAGAAATTGATTAGTGTGAATCGGGCATCAAGCGATCATGACTCACCAAAGATTATGATTAAGTATCATCTTCAAGAGAGCCATGTACCAATGGTTCTTCCCTTGCGAAGAAAAAGCATTGTTTTATGCATCAAGCTAGAATTTTAGGGGCATTGTTCCCCCCATGTTTATGGTTTTCAGATGATTTACATGCACCTTTGATTCACAAGTAATATATATCAGGATTGTAATGTATGTGGTTTGTCCAAAAATATTGTAATGTATTGCTTGGCTGATACATGGTCTTTCTTGTATGGTATATCTTTGGAAACCGTCTTGTTGTTATGTAAATATTGATCTTTCAGATCTGCTCATCTTTGTAGCTGGATCTTTCTCAAGTTTTCGGCAACAGGACGTGCCCATTTTTCTGATTGGTTGACCAAAGATTTCATCACGAATTTCATAGCACTTTGGTTTAATGTCTCTGATTGCATGGCTTTTATGGACTAGATGATAATGCTTTGTACTGCCTTTGAATTGACAGATTAAGAAGCTGGATCCAAGTAGCAAAAGAGTTGTCACATTAGCAGGGAATGGTACTGCTGGTTTCAAGGATGGTGCTGGCCTATCAGCTCAGGTTTGAAATAATCAGGCAACTCAGTCCGATTGATTCACGTGTATATTGTTCAATGCAAGTGAAATTTGATGCATGGTAGAGGTCATTAAATTTGCGTATTGATGTTGGCCCACTTCTGCAACCTTGAATTTTGTCTTGCTCACTTTCTGTAGAAAACAAGAAAGAGCAGAACACATATCGAAAGAATGTGGAAGGCAGTTAAATCCAATAACAGGCCACCGAACCCCTAAAACTCTGTTTTATTTGGTTTTCACTAATGACTAATCCAAGTTGCAAATGACTAATCTGCCCTTGATCTCGCGGTGGATCACCAGAACAATTAAAGCTAGGATAAGAACAGTTTATAAAGAAGAAAGATAGAAATACCCTAATTAAAAGTATCGATTACTTTCTATACTCCCGTCATGCTGACATAGATATCAGTCATGCATAGTTTGCCTGAAGAAATGAACTGGTCTGTTGACATCCCCTTGGTGAAAACATATGCCACCTAGTTTTTTGAATGAGCATAAAGAGGACTAAAGTTCTCCGGAATAGATTCTCAAGGATAAAGTGCCGATCAGTGTCAATATGCTTTTTCTGCATTATTGGACTGTTTTAATGGCGTGGTCAATTGCTGTTTTGTCATCACAATATGCCCTCATAAGAAGCTTGACTTTCAATCCAATATCTTGAAATCACTTAAAAAAAACAATATCCTGAAATAGAATTCTCAACCACCCTAATTCTGTTGTTGCATGAGCCATTGTTCTATATTCAGCTTCAACAATCGGCATAGCATACATAGTAGATGCCCCTTTTGGACTACCGGGACCTCTCCTCTCCTCTGATTACCACTGTTTATTTAATAAAATTGGTGGTATCCACTTTCTTTTGGGAAAAAAGGTGCTGGTTTATTGTCCAGATTCTAGTCTCCTTGACCAAATGTAAGGTATATCTATTGGCATATGTAGGTGGCCCTTTTGGACAAATGCCACCTCAATACTAAGGAAATATTTGAGATAATCAATGTTTTTATTGTCCAAATCCTAATCTCCTCATTGTCTCCACTCATATCCATGTCATCTACATATACAAAATAGATACTAACCTTCCCATCCTTCCACTTGGTGAATAGTGTGAGGTCACCATTCCCAAATCAACTTATATGAGCTAAACCCTTGGGTGCTGTTTCAGTCCATATAGTGGCTTCTCAAAACCTTAAAGAGGATGTGTATCCACTTCTTCTTGCTAATGGCCATTTTGGAAAAACATTAGTGACATCAATCTGAAACAGCATCCAAGAGAATTGGGTGGCAAGTGAAAGTATCATTCACATAGAATTGAACTTTTCCACAGGTGCAAATGTTTCCAGGTAGTCATGTGGTATGCTTTGCAACTAGCATTGCTTTATTCTCTTCACTGCATCGTCTTAGTGGTACTTGATTAAGATGGATCAAGAGAGGATTCCATACGTCAGACTGCACAGGATCAAAAGTTGTGTCTTATTTAGTGAAATTGGTTCTCACTATTTTACTAGATGACAAGTTTGACAATGAAGTAACTCAACAGCAACAAGATGAAATGGAGATGATAATTGGACTCTTTGAGGACTTAAAGACAAGGGCCTTGAACGTGAATGACACAAATGGTCTGCCTTATTTGTTGGTTCATGACATCACTGGCTTGAGACTAAGGCTACAATTTCTCTGATGGTAGACCAATTGTTTCCTTGTCTTCCAACATTGAAAGACAACAGTGAGCGGGGAAGGTGGTCACAAAATAGATTGATGTTTAGATTATACTACCTACTAAAGAACGTTTATATTGTGAGATGGAACATGAATTGAGGACAGGATCAAGTGATCATTTAGCCTAGTACTTCCTCTTCTGGCTACAATAACTCGAATATCATCTTGCATGTCTGTCATTTGGAATAGAGTCGATTTTGTTCTGCTTGTGATGATTTAACCCATGCTTCATCTATCACTGATGATAAGGCATTTGACTTGTCTCTCAGCACTTTGATCTTCATTTTACTTTGAAATTTTTATTAAGTCACCATTGCTCAAATTCTGTTTTGCAGCTTTCTGAACCATCAGGGATCGTTGATGCAGGAAATGGTATTTGCCCTTCTTATCAGTCTAATTGGACAGACATGTTTTATGCTTAATGCTTAAACTTAAACACCAATCCTAATTAACTTGTTTTGGATTCCTTTCAATTTACATATGTTTTAATTTATTTTACTGCCTATAAGGGATTGCATTTAGCTATTGCTTTTAGTTATTTTAAAAAAAATAGTCTATGCTCATAAGGAAATGTTCAGGCTGATGAATGTTTGTCTACACTGGTAATGGTAGTCTACCAGGTCATTTAGTGAAGGAAATTTCATTTAAAGAATGAAGGTGTTTGTGGATAAATTAATGCCATAATAGTCAGGAAACCAAACAAAACATCCCCAAGCTCTAGGTTCAAGATTGACTGAAGCAACCAACCAGTTCAATTAATTGATGATTCATTATTTGGAAATCCTCTTCAGAAGGATGTAAGCTCAGTAGACATTCCCACAAGCGGTGGTAACTCTTAACTTGTCTTTTTTTTCAAGTTTTTGCTTGCTTATCTTGAATATGTATGGCGACCAATATCATTATCATATGCAAGTAAAAGCATAAAACTTTCTTTGATCTGTATGGCTTATTTTGCTGCTACATGCTTCTCATTGGAGAAGAAGCTGGGTAACCATGTACAATTGCTGCATCTTTATTAGACACATCTAGTGACATCTGTGTTTAACCCTCAAATGTAGATTTGCTCATTACAATAAGACTTCACTGATAATGTCATGTAATCTTGCAGGAAGGCTTTTCATAGCAGATACAAATAACAATGCGATCAGATACTTGGATTTAAATGAAAAGAATATTGCCCTCCATACATTAGAGCTGAAAGGAGTGCTTCCTCCATCACCAAGGTCTAAATCATTGAGACGCCTTAGAAGACGGTTGTCTTCTGATACACAAATTATCAAGGTTGATGGTGGTTCTTCTGCACAAGGCAGCTTGTCTCTTAGAATATCAGTCCCTGAGGGATATCATTTCTCCAAGGTTTGGTTCCCAGTGTAATAGAAAGTGCTCTATTTTTCTACAATGGAAAACTCTCTTTTTTTTCTGTATTTTCATGGTTAAGTTAGGAAGCATCTATAACTAGGTTCCAAACAACACAAAAGAGAATTCTTTTCAGTAGGTGTCTAAAAACAAGGGTTTGCTTAAAGTGTTGTAGATGTTTCTGAGCATGCTTTGTCATTGATGAAGAGTGGCATGCCCAATTTTGTTGTACTTATAAAACAAAATCATGGATTAGACCCAACATTGCACCAAATTTGCAAGTTAGCTTTCGACCAAGTTGGAAAGGATAAGGACTGGGCATGGATCAGCCAACCCTGAGCCCTCTGGATTGATGGATCCTAAGCCACTCCAGCAGATCTTGGCAAACCCAAGTTGGCAAGGTTCCAAAGTTAGAAATTCATCTTGAAAAGCAGAGGAGAACTCAATTTCCATTTTCAATGAATAAAAGTTCTAATGCTTTTGACTTTGTTCCCTCTGATGTGGGGAGGACTTCACATGTTCCTTCCTTGGTTGGTTAAAAATGTTTCATTAGCTTTATTGGTCAAAAGAAATGGACACTTGTTTCTTCTCTTTTGGAGTGGTTTGCCTAAGAAGTTTTTGGTTGAAGTAATGTCAACAACATCCTATATTTTCAACAGAATGCCGATTAGAGGTCTTGGGAACCAGCCCCCATTATGTTTTTTTGTATCTTGGCTGTCCACTCTCTTTCCTAGCACCAAAGGTGTCCACTTGTCAATGTTTCATTCATAGTCAAGTTCCAGGGCCTTCCAAGCGTGATCCTAGCGCAATAAGAGGGATCTTTCTTAGGTACTTTTCCATCTAAAAGGTTTGTAAGTGTTTGGCCAGAGAATTGGAAGAAAATATGTTGTCAACGATGTTACCTTCTAGGAATCAAAGTCATACATTTAGTCCCGCCTCTTCCTGAAGGGAAGACAACTTTAATCCAAGTGAACCTTCAAAATCCCTCCTTAACTGAGCTAGATTTCTGTCCACTTTCTGTTATTCCAAACACAATAAATCCACCTTCTGCCCCTAGACATGCCATGGATGGTTCTACTTCTATGAGCAAGTTGATGTGATTCATGGTAGGCCTAAAAAATGGTTTCACTTACTTTGTGTAAGAAACAATGAAGCATAGAAAAGGGCCTCCTATAGATCTTCCACCTCAACTAGATGCCAAGTCTATAGGTTAGGAGCAATCTGAACAAAGTTCTTCAGCATCTTCCTCCTTAAAATCTTGTGAGACTGGACCTGATTTATATCTTCTTATTGTTACCAGGAATGGTTCTAGCAACTGCACTAGACACCCTTTTTCCAAATATGCTTGCTACTCGCATTTGTTACTCGGCTACTCTTCCCGCTTTGTCTACTGCGTCTTCCTCTTCCTTGCCTAATTCTTTGCGGAAGCTATGAAGGACCCCAAGTGAGTGAGTGCAGTGGAAGAAAAGATGATCCGCAATTAAAATGGAACTGGGGAGATTGTATATCTTCTTAAAAGGAAGAATATAGTTAGGTCCAAGTGGTGCATATCATCATATACGACTCAGACGGTGCTCTACAAATGTATAAGGCAAGGCTAGTGGCTAAATGCTTCGCACAGACATATGGAGTTGATTATCAGGAGATCTCTGCTGACCAAGCTCAACTCTATGAGTGTTATTCTCTTGCTTGTTATTTAGCTTTCCAGAGGCTGTACCAACTTAATTTTATAAATGCCTTCCTAAATGGACTTGTATGGAGAGGTCTGCATACTGCCTTCGCTAGGCTTCAGACCAAAGGGAAGGTATTCAAGTTGAAGAAGACCTTGTATGGACTGAAACAGTCCCTGGCAATCTGGTTTGATTGGTCCAGAGTTGCTGTGATTAGATCTGCCCATGCTCACAGTAATGCTGATGATACCTCTAGTGGAACATGGAATGGAGGCTTGGCCAATCTAGATCAGGATCAGCAATAGCCAATCTTATTTTGGTCATAAAACTGATCTCGGTAACTTAATGTCACCAATTTTATTTTTGTAAGCTGATTAACATCCTGATTTTCTAAATTTACATTATACAATGCCATCTCTGATATTCAAATGATTCTTTTAGTTCTCAACCGGTGAATCCATATAGGTTCAAAATCCCAAAGGGAGATATAATAATGACATTGTGTTTACTTACAAAGAAAAGAATCTTTGGATTATTGATTCTGGTCCAATTGCAGGAAGCACGCAGCAGATTTGATGTAGAGACTGAGCCTGGAAATGCTGTAACTATTGAACCGACTGATGGACTTCTAGACTTTGAAGGACATGCATCTCTTCAGTTTAAGAGAATTGCAACTGTGCCCACTTTGGGAAGAATAAACTGCAAGGTATGTCTCCTTGGGGAGAGCTACCACTTTTGCCTTCACAAAAATACTTGCCCCTGCATTTTTACATATCCTATCCACTTATTTATGTATCTCATCCCTTACAGTGAAGTGTCAATTTTGTGCAATGTTAATTCTTTTTGTATTATCATAAATGTCTTGATTTGCTCAGGATCTCCATAATAAATCCAGCCAAGGCTATCATGTAGACTCCTCTTTATGTTCGTTGCCCATTAGGGGTGGGTATTGCATCAGGTTGGGTCATGAGTAGTCTTACATGGAGTTTGCTTGATCCAGACCTATAATACCGGGAAACTCATTTGCCCTTAAAGTACATCAAATTTCACTTCAAATTCTTGCATTTGTTTCTTGTTGCACCATATTTTGTGATTCAAAATGCTGTTAGAAGCCTGGAATACCTATTTTAGTTGTTTTTTCTTTTTCCCTTTCTTAAAATTTAGAAAGATGCCAAATGTCTACCCGAGCCCTACTTGGATTAAGATTATAGATACGAGTTCTACTTTTTTGCTTTGTTTGAGTGTCCTAATTACATTAGGGCTCCTAGTCCTAGTTACATTAGTAATAGGGAGGCATCTTACTTCCCTTTGTGTTGGGAAATATGTTGCATGTGTATATATATCAGGTTGGTAACCTGTTGTCGGATCGATAGAGAAGCTTTTATTATTTCCCCTGCTTATAGTCCTAACATGGTACCAAAGCTACCAGTTCTACCTTAGAGCAGATAGTGAGTTCCTCTGCAAAGTCCATTCTTCTTTGTTGCTTTGAAGTCTTCCATTGTCATTCATCCCCTCTGGCTGCTGATACTCTTTTTTTCATAGTTGAGATAAGCTTCTCTTTGAATGTCAAGGTTCCTCCGTGCAATGTCCTTGGTCGTATTTGAAATCCTCATGTCATCAAAAATTTACCGTCATCCTCTCTGGAGCTGAGTTCCCCTAGTGACCTCTTTCCCTTTTGTTGTGTTTGAAACTCCTTGCATCATATTCTCCCTCCATTGACAGCCATTTCCACAGGAGAATATTATGTTCTCCTGATTTTATCCTCTTTTCTTAGCAGCAGTGTCATTTCTTTAAATTAGTCTAATATTCTTGTACTGATCATCGGTGTCGAGTTTGCAGGTTTACTACTGCAAGGAGGACGAGGTTTGCCTGTATGAATCACTGGCCTTTGATGTCTCCTTCCAAGAACAATCAGTGGAGTCCCAGCCGGAGGAAGTTAGACTTCAATTTACTGTTCAGCCAAAAACATCTGCTTCTACCCCCGTGCCTGCATTCACCAGTTAGCTCGGGTGAAAGCCTAGCTGAAAGGTTAGAAGCTTTTCTTGCTTTCATGTTTTTTTTTTAAATATTCAACGTAATCATGGTGATTGCAATCAATCTTGAGGTCGGGGCTGGCAAGTATTGCCAATTTTTGGGGTCTACAAATGGGAAAATATGTATGGTGCAAAATTTGTGTATATGTTCATGTTTTGCTCACCCGGATGAGAAAAGAGGAGGGTTTGCGTTAGGTCGACAGCCAGCAGTAAAATTTTGTCACATCTCCAACATGAATTTTGATCCAAATACATTATGTGTTAATGCTAGGGCGTTCCCCGTAAGCGACGCGTTACATCGGAATCCGGATGGAATGACAAGTGAGCAAGGGCTAGTTAGGGCGTTCCCCGTAAGCGACGCGCCGCAATGGCGTCCGATTGCGGTGTCAAATAGGTAAGGGTTCTCGTGTGGGGTTGGACGCACACGGACAAAGAAATAAGTCCAAAAATATAGGATCCGTCTAACAACTTGGAATATAGGAACTTTAACGGGTAAGGATTTAGAATTAGTTAAGTTAATGAAAGACGGGAGGATTAACATAGTTTGTCTACAAGAAACTAGGTGGAAAGGACATAAAGGTAAAGACATTGATGGATATAAAATTTGGTATACGGGTAATAATAACTCTAGAAATGGTGTTGATATAATAATAGATGAAAATTTAAAAGACAGAGTTGTGGAAGTAAATAGATTGGGGGATAGACTAATGGTAATTAAACTTATCTTAGGTGAGGATATTTTGAATATAATTAGTGCATATGTACCTCAAGTAGGATTAGAAGAGAGCATTAAAAAGTAATTTTGGGAGGTTATTGATAGTTTGATCTAAAATATCCCTAGTGAAGAGAGAATCTTTATTGGAGGGGATCTTAATGGTCATGTGGGTATAGATAATAGAGGTTATGAGAGGATTCATGGAGGGTTTGATTTTGACAATAGAAATGATATGGGTAACACTATTCTTGATTTTGCAATGGCCTATGATCTAGCAATTATTAGTATCTTCTTTAAGAAGCGGGACGAACACTTAGTAACATACAAGAGTGGAACACATATAAATCAAATTGACTATTTTCTCATTAGGAAGGTCGATAGAGTTTTATGTAAAGATTACAAAGTTATTCCTGGTGAGAGTCTAGCCCCTCAATATAGGTTGTTAGTAATGGATGTCACTATCTCTAAATTCAAAAGAAAGATCATTATAAATAATTATTCCAAGATTAAATGGTGAAATTTAAAAGGTAAAAGTTTAGAAACATTTAAAAATCACATATTAAAGGAAAATATTTAGAATTTAGAACAAGAAACTAATGTAATGTGGAATAATGTTACAAATTGTATAACGAGGGTTGCAAAACAACTCTTAGGCGAATTTAAAGGTAAAAAGAATTTAGAAAAAGAGACTTGGTGGTGGAATGAGGAAATACAAAATACCATTAGAGTAAAAAAGGAATGCTTTAAAGTTTGGCAAACTAACAAAAATGTTCAAACCCTAGAAGTCTATAAAAGTGCTAAAAAGAGAGCTAAGAAAATAGTTAGCGAAGCTAAATCAAAGATATTTGAAGATTTATATAATAAATTAGGAACTCGAGATGGTGAAAAGGACATATTCAAATTTGCTAAATTAAGAGAAAGGTAAACTAGAGATTTAGATCATGTTCGGTGCATTAAAGGTGAAGATCAAAGGGTTTTAACTAAAGATCTTGATATTAAAGGGAGGTGGCATAGCTATTTTCAGAAGTTACTTAATGGAGATTCCATCAAGGATTTATCTTTAGAAGTTACCCAAGAGTCCATAATATTTGATAAATATCAATATTTCAGGCGTATTAAGATGTCCGAAGTGGAGGATGCTTTAAGGAAAATGAAAGTGGGCAAGGTCTTAGGACTAGATGGCTTACCTATTGAAGTATGGAAAGGTCTAGGAGATATTGGTATTCAGTGGCTAACTAAATTTTTTAATAAAATTTTAAAGGAACGGAGAATGCCAGAAGTTTGGAGAAAAAGTGTTGTAGTTCTTTTCTATAAAAACAAAGGTGATATTCAAAGTTGTAATAATTATCGTGGAATTAAGTTTATGAGTCATACTATGAAACTTTGGGAAAGAGTAATTGAAAAATGCATCCGTTGAATGACTACTGTATCGGAAAATCAATTTAGTTTTATGCCAAATAGATCTACTACATAAGCTATTTTCTTACTATGGCAGCTAATGGAGAAGTATAGAGAGATGAGAAAAGATTTGTATATAGTTTTTCTTGATTTAGAGAAGGCGTACGATCGAGTACCGAAAGAATTGATTTGGTGGACATTAAGAAAGAAAGGAATCTCTCAAGGATATGTTGATTTGATTAAGGATATATACATCGGTGTTATTATTAGTGTTCGAACTATTGCTGGGGAGACTGGTGAATTTCCTGTTTCTATAGGTTTGCATCAAGGTTCTGCACTAAGTCCGTATCTCTTTGCCTTAGTTATGGATGAAGTAACTAAACAATTGCATGAGGATATCCCTTGGTGTATGTTATTTGCAGACGATATCGTTTTAATTGATGAGAGTATTGATGCTCTAAATACTAAGTTAGAGCGTTGGAGACTTGCCTTGGAGTCTAAAGGTTTTAAAATTAGTAGGAGTAAGTCAGAGTTTATGCACTATAATTTTAATAATGGGAGAGTGGTTCAGGGAGACATGGTTCTAATTGATGGACATAACATTCCGAAGAGTAGTAGCTTTCGATACTTAGGGTCTATCATACAAGAGAATGGGGAGATTTATGATGACGTTACACATAGGATTAAGACATGTTGGTTAAGATGGAGAAGTGCATCAGATGTCCTTTGTGATCGTCGTATGTCTGTGAAACTCAAAGGGAGGTTTTATAGAACAACTGTGAGACCTGCTTTGTTATATGGTACCGAGTGTTGGGCAGTACGAAAGGAACACATCCACAAAATATGTGTAGCATAGATGAGGATGTTGAGATGGATGTGTGGCAAGACTAAGAAAGACAAGATTAGGAATGAGTGCATCCGTAAGGACTTAGGGATAACTCCAATTGATAGTAAAATGAGAGAAAATAGACTCAGGTGGTTTGGACATGTGTTTCGTCGCCCTAACTCAGCGCCGGTTAAAAGATGTGACCAAATCTTAGTGGATGCTAGTAAAAGAGTTCGATGAAGGTCTAAAATGAGATGGTGCGATGTTATTAAGAATGACATTAGTTCCTTAAGTTTAAATATGAATATTACATTTGATAGAAATCGTTGGCGGAACATGATTCATGTAGTCGACCCTAATTAATTGGGATAAGACTCTGATGATGATGATGATGATGTTCATGTTTTACTCACAATGTAGGCATGGTAATTTTGATCGAAAGATTGAGGGTGACTCGAAGTGCTACGTTTATCTTCTTCGAGTGGTCTCATTATGTCTAACTACAAGTGATCCAGAACTGACATTTCAGATGAACCGGTTCTGGTTCACAAAGATCAATTATTATTTCCTTTTCTTCAGATTATTTTTTATAAAACACATTCTTCATTTTATCACACTTGAGGATTTGCCCTCCACCCCAATATTTATCTATACCCTCTCGCGGTCCCAAATGAATTGTGATGAACACCTCAAAAAAAAAAAGCAATATGTCACCCAAATTTTGGAATTTAAAAGACTAATACTCAAATACAACAAATTATTGGAGTCGAAATCTAAAACATCTCCTTTTCCTCCACTCTGTCATTCCTTAATTACCCACGATGTTCTGAGAGAGGTGGCGGTTGTTTGTTCCACGGTGTCCTACTTAGAAAGTCGATTCTTTTGAAGGAAAAGGAATCCAACCATCTCATGCAAATGAGGTAAAACACCAATTGGACTAGCATTACGTGTTCACTAATTGGATCTTCCTTTAAGCCTAGTTTGAGAACAGAATAGGATAACACGCATAACCTACCCGATGAGAGAGAGAGTGTGAGCCCCGTTACTGCTCACACACAAGCACTATAATTGGGGTCAGATAACTTGTTCGCGTCAAATGAGTCGAATAATTTATCCTACCCTATTTTCAAACTGGACCTTATTGTTCATAAGATATTAGGTTAACTCTTCCCATGCGTCAGCCAAACTTTTCATTGCAGTAGGTGTTGTAACATGACAATTAGATGGGATCTCACTGTTGGAATATTTGGGTCATAGTCTCCCGGGTAATAGTCGCGTATTGGTTAAATGAGTTGTGGTTCATGTGCTTATGACATTGAGCTTATGTATCTCAACACCGCGATTTTGTGGATTCAACATGATATCAGAGTATGATCTTGACCCAACTCCATATATTTCTTATCTTGTCATCTCCACCTAATTAACGTCCACGGCCCATATTGGCCGTGAGAGGGAGTGTTAGAATATTTGGGCTATTTATGACCCTGTGCCTGTGTATCTCAACATCGCGATTTTGTGGATTTAACACCCACTATTATATCCCTACTGATCAAAGACAATACCCCCTGCTCTTGGGCTAACTGAGCATTCCAATGGGGTTTGAATTCTGATGATTTAGCTCATTTGTTAATCATATGACCTGCAATCATGCATGCAATGTGTGCGGATCAGCTGTTTGTGTTCCCGTTTTTTAATTAATTAGGCTTAAACTAATGCATGAAACAAGTAGGCTACAAATGGGCCTGGTTTCATACATATCCACAAACGTCTACATCTCTAACTGAAACCTCTTGTCTTTAGGCACAAAAGAAAAAAATAAATTCAAGGGAATTGAATTGGTGGGTTAAATTCAAAGCACCTCGTGCATAAACAATTGGATTAATTAGTAGGTTAAACGCCTCCATCATGTTTGTGTCCCCATCTCATTCTTTTAATTTATAAGCCTCAGCACAACTCAAAATTTAAGTTGATGTACGCTTGTACAATATGCCCTCCCTCCCTTAAATATCAATATCGTTCTAATTTGATTCCTCCAACCTAACACATTCATTTTATTTGGGTTCAATGACTAGAACAACATGTCGTCACTGGTACTGGAAACCACCAATTAAAGGACATGGGCCAGCACTGGAGATCGTCCTTTACGTAACAAATGGGGGACATGTGGACATAATGGCTGGATGCTCTTGAATTAATCATAGCAAATTAGAATGCTGGCCCCCCAAAACTTACGTGCTTAGTTATCTATTAACTGGGATAGTTAAAGAAGAAGAAAAATTGGGAGGGAAAAACCTAGCAGTGAGGTGCCAAGAAGGCCTCTTAATTTGGTTTGATGGTTTCCGAAAGTAGATATTCGTATCATCCAAGAAGCTCTTCATGGTCACTTCTTGTCTCACCAGTTTCTTAACAAAAATCCTTTCTTAAACCACCCAAGACGCTCGGTTTTAGATCCATTTTAATCATTACTGATGATGTCTGTACCTCCACTATTTGGGAGATAAGACCCCTCCAAAGTTGGTTTTTTTTTCTATCTATCATCTTAAAACAATATGCATGTGCTTATCTAAGCTACCACATAGGGGGCGTTTCAGAATGCACCCCGTCACGGCTTTCGAGTCATAATCTCTCGATAATTTTTAAATTTTATCAAATGTCTATTGTGTGTCTGAATTTTTGAGCGCTCACAAAAATCGAAGGAGAGAGATTGTAGATAGAAAACAGATTTCAATAGAGAATCCTTATAAGCCGGTGTAACGAGGATTATAAGGATTGTTAATCATTACAAATCTTGGACGAGACATAGATTTGTATGATCAAAGATTTTTATGAAAATGAATAAACATGATGCGTTCTCAAACGCGCCCTTAAATCAAAAAAAATGTGGATTGTGATTATGCGCACCCCTCCAGTCAACGATGTTTGACCTCAAATTTTTTTTAGCCCTAGTCTAGTGTGATAGAATATCTGGCTGCTCAACTCAAAATTATTTTGGTCCTCAAAAATTATGACCTTAACTAATTTTTAAGTCTCACTTTGATATAGAGTTAGGCTAAAAGTGGGTTAACTCAACCTGATTAAAGTAGTCCGGAGTTAACTTATTTTTAATTTGATAGGAGGGTACTTAATCGGGGAGTAAGGATGTTGGCTAACCTACTTGTAATCTAGTATGATTTGATAAATAGTAGGTTAACCCATTAATAATGAGAGAGAGAAATAACATTAATTATTATGTGAGAGAGAGATAATTTAATTGAGCATTTATTGAGGATAGGAGGTTAACCCACCTTAACTCACCTCTGGGTGTAGGTTTCAAAACTCAAGAATAACCCTGAGTTAGTCCTTAACCTAAATCGATTAACACTAACTCTTTATCAAAGCACAAAAAAACTTATCCCAAAGTTAACTTTAAACTAACCTTAGGATAAATCAATACCAAAGTGACTCTAAAGAGTCATCGTATCCACAAGTTAGGTTAAAAAGTTTGCCAGCTGGTCTCTAGTCCTGTGGACCCCTCCCCCTTCCCATGCATGCATAAATACGAAGTACATGGCTTCCAACCCACAGGCAACACACATGCGCACGCTCACCGGTTACCATTTTCCTTCTCTCGCCATCTTTGCACTCGCTCTCTCAGGTCTTCCTCCCCGTCCTTCCTTAATTTGCCATGTACGAAGAAGCAGAAGAAGAGAGCACACGGAGCTGAGCAGCACCTTAATTTCCCTCTCTTACTCCTCCTCCACACACACACACACACACACAGAGAGAGCTGTGGGGATCATGGTACCCGAACTGGCAGCTCCCGAGGTGAAGGAGGACGTGTTCAAACTGGCGGCCGGGGAACGGAAGCGGCGCCGCGCCGGCGCCCGCTTGGCCCCCACCCGTTGGAGGTCCCCCAGGACACAGTGGAGGTACATCTCCAAGCTCCTCGACGCCCTCCGCCGCGCCCGCCGCGTTTCCACATCCCCCTCGGCCCCGCCGGGGAGCCGCGCCGTCCGGGGAGCCGCCGACCGCGCCCTGGCCGTCGCCGCCAGGGGCCGCACTCGGTGGAGCCGCGCGATCCTTCACTCCACCACCGGCCGCGGTCTCAAGCTGCGCAGGATCAACAGGCCGCGCGGCGTGGCTCCGGTGGGCGCCCGCCCCAGGAAGATATGGCCGGCGTGGGCGACGAAGAAGGCACCGGCGAAGGCGGTGAAAGGGAAGGCGAAGGCGCTGGGCTGGCTTGTGCCCGGCTGCCGGAAGCTGACGTCGTTGCCATCGCTGCTGGACGAAGCCTCGGACTACGTCGCCGCCCTGGAGATGCAGGTCCGCGCCATGGGCGCGCTCGTCGAGGTTCTCTCTTCTCTTGGCACCGGCGCCGCCCCTCAGCACCGCCGAGGGGCGCCGGGCTTCTCGGCCTGTTAGCCCTTCTCGTAGAGTCGTGGTGTCACGTACGAGGATTCCTTTTCTTCTTCTTCTTCTTCCCACCATGCGCGCGTCGTCTGGCGTTGTAGTTGGAAATGAGCGAGATGGCGCTTGCATGGCGTTATATTATTATTATATTAGTCAATACGTGAAAGAATCTCTGCTTTTGTTTCTGAAAAATGGGTAGCTCTATTTATTCACTGTGCCCCGCTCTAAGGCGGTTATCCCCAACTTATCCCGCGATAACTCTCATTTTATTTTTTTTAATTTAATAAAATAATATAAATATTCAGATTAAATTGAAAGATAACTCTTATCTAATTTAGATATCCTGACCCACCTAAATAAGTTGAACATTTTAACCTACTCCCTCGTTCCTATCCTACCCTCTCTCTCTCTCTCTCTCATCGGATAAGATAATTGATGGAAAAAAATTATTTTGAATTTTAATTAATAATACTAATATTATTAATATAAAATATGTTATTATTTTTAGGGTAAATAATAATAATTAATATAATTAACGAACCACACACGCCGTCACGATCAAGCGATCTACCTCGAGTTCGTGAGAAGCTCGGGAAGAACGAGGGTTTCAAACGAGTTTTTGAGGATCGGCGACGATCTGCCGCGTTTAAATAAGGGTGACGATCCTTAGCTCGGCATTTATCTTCTCCGTGATTTCTAGGCCTAGGCGAGGTCGAGAGAGGGCTATTTTGTGCCGGGGAGGGAAAACCATGTTTTGGGACTTGAGTGGCCGATCTAGCGTTTTAATCCGTCATTTTGTGATTTGTGGGCATCAAAAGATGCATTGGGGGCTTGGGAACAAGTTTCCCTTTTGTTTCCACTTCACCCGGGGGTGAATGGGGCGTGGAATGAAGATTTTGGGATTTTCCCGCCGTTCTCGATTTTCTAGAAGTCTGGCGGTCCTTCTAGTGACCGCCACTTCCTTTTGGCGGTCCCCATACGACCGTTTTTGGCGTCCCGGTCCCGTGTGTGGGTTGGGCCTGGCGGCCACACGATGAATCGCCAGAGCCTAGGTGGCGGCCTATTAGCCGACCGCTAGCCGAGTTGGCCGGCGTGGCCTTCGAGGCGTTTTGACCGTTGGAGGTTTTGGGGTCTAGCGGCCGACGGTACAACCGCCTCATGCCCATTGGCGGCCCTTTATAGAACCGTTTTCGCCTCCGCAACCCAGAGGGTGGTGGTCTATAATGAGACCGCTACATCCCTGTGGCGGCCTAAAGCTGAACCGCTAGCCCTTGTGGCGGCCCAAAGGTGGACCGCCAGCGGTTTATACCCAACCAGAGTTATGTTTTGCCGATTTGAGTCACGGGTGAGTGGACCTCGATCCGCGTGCTGACCCGTGGTCTGACTGATGTTGGGTATCATGTGGGGGCCACATGTTAGGCTGCCGTAGGATCCCGGGATGTGGTGTTCTCGGCTTGTGTCACCGTGAGTCGGTGTCGGTACGAGGAGCGGCCCTTGTACTTTGTCTGATTTAGACGTTATTTTTCGTTGACTAGAGAGTCTACTCTTTCAGTGACCCTCCACTAGTCGTAGCCTTCCGACACGCGAGTGGTCCCACCAGGGAGTGGTGACGAGGTTACCCCAGAGAGACAGTTTTAGACTGGTTTCCATCGGGCCCCACGTCTACCAGCCAGAGTCCGGCTGAGGGGAAAACCAGTCAGAGGGCCAGACCAGATACGCACGGTCTGTGTGTGCACACATGGTTGGGGGCGGTTGGTCCCGCGCTGACAAGTGCGACCCCAGCTAGTCACTAGCTTGTTCTGTGGTTACTAGTACGGTGTCCCCGTTCTACCAGGGGTCGAGGGGGACACCTGAGGCGCGGTTTAAGCCGTCAGTGGACGCATCCAGCCTTGCTTCTAGTGATGCGGGACGGACACGAGAGACGACACTATTAGGTGCCACCCTCGGACTCTAGATGAAGACGCGACCAGCAATACACACCAGGGAGACACTAAGCCCGACACTACGAGCTCCTAGTGGCAAAACGTCGCTAACAGAAGTAGAAGCTCACTCGTCGTCCCAAGCGAAGGAAAGCGCGGACCGTGCGCGGTTAAGGAACCGGCGGAGGTCAAGGGTAGTCCGACTCAACTTCCGGACTCGGATCGAGTCGCGGGACGGGTCACTCTCACTCTCACAGCGGTGACATGGACACACGGGTTAGTACCTACACTCTCGGCAGCGGCAAAAGACCGTATACTAGCTAAGCAAATGAACGCCAAGAAGTTAAGACTTTACCTCCACGCACCCGGCGTGGCGAAGATAACCCCGGCCAATCGCGGACTCCCGGTTAACACAATTTTACAGAAATACAATAATTTGACCCACTTCACGCAGGGAGGTAAAAGGTCACATGCGGGGCCCGGGAATCACTCAAATTGGGTTGACGGGCAGCATCTTGATGTCGCCCGACGGTGCCGAACTCCGCGTTTTCGTGCTTTCCGAACGGCGGGTTCTGCGGACCCGTGGGGCCCACGGGTGGCGCTGGCCTCCGGATCTGCAGGAGTGGGTCCCACTGTGGTGGGGACCCCTGGTGGCACGCCTCCACGGAAGGCGGTCGGCCGGGAACACCGACCGGTGGCCGAACAACTCCGATCTCCAAGCTTTTGGAATGCTGCCCACGGATTTCTGCTTGCTGTTTTCAGGTGCGCGCTCCGACGAAAATGGCCGCTGTGATCAACCCCGTCGCCGGAATGGGATGAAACCAGCGCCGTTGGAAAGAGGACTCAAAATCCTCCAATCTAGGACCAGTGGATTCCTCTGAACCTGCGCGGACCTGGACCTTAACTAATTTTCAATTCTCTGCTACACAGTTCCAGAACTCTCAGATCAGCACATCAGTTCCCTGTAAACGGCCATTGACCGCCTACTTACAGTGGGATTCAGACTTCGAGCTCTTCTTCAAAGTTGTAGATATTCAAACCACGAAGCTGGGACAATTTTTGGAATTGTATTTGGAGGTGGTGGAGATTTGATATGATTTTTGGAGTGACTAGTGGTCGGATCTGGGAACAGCAGGATAGAACTGTAGATGGGACTGAGAACGAATTTTGGAAAATATGAGATGGACGAACTAGAAATTTAGAAAAATTGTGGATGAAGGGGTGGATGGAAAGAAACTCCAGTAATATTTGTGGGACGAAAGAAAATCAAAACGTGGACCTAAGACATAAAACTCAGGGCGGAGATGCATCTGGACAGACTGCTGGCAGAACTGGAATGAAAGAGGGAACGAAAATCAAAAATTATGAAACGGGATCTGAATGACAAACCAATTTTTTTGGGACATCCTTGACACCTATGGAACCTCCAGCAAAATCCCCAGGTCGATCAGAGCTCTTGGCTGAGTTGGGAATTTCGTGGGAGTTGCTGTGGTACTGCGCGGGCAGAACTCCGATGAAGACGATGGCGGTGCGGTGGCGGCTCGTGGCGGCGGCGAGGATGACCGGAACTGATAGGGGAGGAGTCACACCTCCAGAGGCAACCTTCACAGCTGCAAGGGGGGAGAGAGGGGCGCACCAAGCTAGAGCTCCAACAATTTCTTTGATTCCAAATGGCATTAATTCTAGTAAAATAGAAAATACAAGTTTAAATAGCTTACATCTCACATCCATCCACAACCGTAGGATCTAGGGGTAAGAGATGAAGGGCTGGGATGGCATATGACACACACACACAAAAGAAATAAAAAATTAAGGGGAGGGGGGCGGCCCTTGGACTTTGAATGGGAGGGGTGTGGAAGGTTGAAATGTAGGTGGGAGGTAGGTAGCCTCCTTGGACTTTTTAAGCCCATTGTCCCCCATGTGTCCAATTACAAGTCAAGCTTCTAGATGCTCCCATGTGGCATGTTGAATGGCCCCACGTGGGACCCTAGGCTGAGGTGGCCCAATGTAGTGGGGCCCGGGGGGCCCGTGGGGCCCACGGGGTCCGAAATGCTCGTAAGCCCCTATTACACTCAAAATGGCAAACCGAATGCAACGAAATAAATACAAATTACACACACATAAAGTCTAGCTAAATATAATAAATGGGGAGGCTCAAGGCGGAGTCTCCAGACTGTCTCCGAGCCAGATGGACGCTGAGGTGGCTCGTGTCGTGCTCCGTGTGCGGTACTGGTGGCTCGGTGTGTCGTGCCGATCAACTGCTCGGGTGTCCGCACCAATTCTCCCCGGGTGGGAGAAACTCGACCCTGTCGAGTAAGGGTCTGCATTGCTCCTGTATCGCTCCGAAAGGTCCGGATCGATCTGCTGCAACTCGCCATGTGTGATCCATGTGTCCTCAGTAGCGGGCCGTCCTCTCCATCGCACTAGGTAGCGCGGGTAAGATCCACTCCTGGTAACTGCCACTTGCTCGTCCAGTATACGATCTATATGCTCACGCTGCCGTGAAAAAGGGGCTGGAGGTGGAAGTGGACACTCAGGTGTGGGATCTCTCTCAAGGGGAGGAGATGGCTCAAAAGACTCACTAGGGATCACCGCTGGGTCCCTATATGCAACAAGATCCGATACATTGAAGGTAGAGCTTATACCGTATTCCTCGGGCAAGTCCACAACGTACGCATTGGATCCAACGCGTTTCAACACTCTGAATGGACCGGCTCCGCGAGCTTGCAACTTCTTAACGGTTCCAGAGGGAAACCGTTCAGGTCTTACCCTGATCATGACGTATTCGCCCTCGTGGAACTCTCGGTGGTGTCGGTGGACATCGGCTAACTCCTTGTACCGTGCATTGCTGGCCTCAACTGTGACGACGGACATCGTCATGCAGACTCCTAACATGATTAGCAAAAGAAAAGAAACACAGGATGCACACACGACCTAACATGCTTAGCAAAAGAAAAGAAACACACGGATGCACACATGACCCTAAACAACCCTACAGTTAGTAAAACCCAATCATATGCAAGGTGGTCCAGGACATCCGAATGTGTGCCATGCATGCATTTGACATAACCGGAGGTTAATGTCATGGTGGACTCCTAGACATCCTACGATGCACCAACCATGGACATGGGGTTTGGATGTGGGAAGTCCGGGAGGTTTGGGTGGTTGAGGTGGGCCGGGGAAACCAAAGTCTTCATTACCCCCAAATGACGGTTCGGACCTATTGCCATGTAAAGGTTGCCAGGCCCGAGTAGGAGGGGTGTGATAGTGGACTTCCTTAAAGAGGTGGAATGGAGGTTGTGGGCCAAAGGGCCCATGAAGAAAGGGATCGAAGGGATCAAAGAATGTGTGACCCCTCGATATGGATTCCCTCATTTCAAGGTCCCATGTGTGGAATTCTAGAAGGTGTTGATGGTCACCTTCATCCGTGAAGGGAGATGAGACGGTGGGGGTATGATGGTGGACTCTCTCGAAAAGGTGGTGTAAATATGGTGGGTCACGGAGTCCATAAGAGAATGGGTCGAAGGGATCAAAGAAGGTATGACCCCTCGGACTAGGCTTCCACAAATCACTGTCCCACATTTGGAAATCTTGGAGGTGTAAATGATCACCTTCATTCATTGCGAGAGATGGGACGACAGTCATAGGTAGAAAGTAAGATTCCTCCCTTGAGCAAAGAGGAATGAAGTCGGACTCGGTCGGCAAAGGGAGGAGTAGAAGAACCTCCGTGGTAACATGACCCACGGTGTACACGGAGGTGATGGACCCTAAGGATGGATGTGTGAAGCTACGACCTATAGGTCGGTCGAAGCGTGGGGCCAACAAGTGCGTAAATGTCAACTGCCGGTCTAATCCTTTAAGAAGATCATCTAATGTATCCACACGGTGACTGGACCGGAAGGTGGTATGGAATGAGTTGACCGGCACTAATGGTAGGGTAGGGTCCATGGATGGGAGGAGAGATGGGGCCAAGCCGTTCTTGAGCCAACTAAGAAGTGGTTCGGCTATGAAAAGTGTACCCGTTAGAAACACGGGTGGCTCGGGCTTTGGCGGCTCCAAATGAGAGGGCTCCGAAATAAGATCGGAAGGTGAGTGTGATGGTAATGGAGCTCTCATGGGTGGGGAAAGAGGATCCACTGTAATGGGGAGAGAGCTTGGGGACTCCGTTGATGGGGCCGGGTTAAGACTACCGGCGATGACCTCCTTAGGCTCGGGTTGGAGTACATCACTAGGAGTACGTGTCCTATCCACCCCATCCAACCGGTCCAAAATCATTTGCATAAGTTCGGCAACGGAGTGGGTTGGAATAGGGATATCATGGTGGACTCACCCGTAGTCAACCGTCCTAGGAGTGGGTCTTGGCTCATCTTCGTGTGGGGCTCTTTGCCTCCGACTAGGACTCACTTGGTTGGAAGTGATTTGGTGGGGCCGGTTGGAGGTGACCGGTTAGGGCACGTAGACCTTCCTAAGCTCTCTCTTCACGTCCCACCATGACTCGATGGGCCATTGCCCCCTAACCTCTCTCATTCTTTCGATGTAATCCCACTTTTCAGCAGTCTCATGAAGAAGCCGCTCTTTAGCGAAAGAGAATTGCATGGCCTCGGACATAGTATAACAATCAAAGTATGTGTCCATGGCGGCCTCCCACTTGAGTTAGTCTCCCGGGCCATTGGAACCATAAAAATCCGAGGCTTCGGGCCTACGGAAGTGGAGTGGGTGGTTGCCAAGCCCATGAGTAGACCAACGGCCATATGGCCCGGGTGATTGGGAATCCATGGGAAATTGGGGGGAACTACATGTTGAACATGCCGACTCTTGGACAAGACCGACTGACTCTTATTGGACTACACATGAACTAGGAGACACAAACTGATGCAAACACTCACAAAAGGATGCACTTAGACCTAACCAATATCCGGTACGGGGCGGAGTTAATCGATCCGAAGATCACTCCCGCAAGTGTGCGACCTCCCGGTAGGCGTAGCCTAACGTTCGGACAACACCTTTTAAGATACCGAATAAAGGGTGCAAATGCAATTTAAAACACACTCTTTTTTTTTGTTTTGAAAATAATGATGCTAGACTCGACTTATACTATGCAAGACATATGCAACGACTACCCTAGACTCGACTCGCTCTGATACCAAACTGATGCGGGACGGACACGGAGACGACACTATTAGGTGCCACCCTCGGACTCTAGATGAAGACGCGACCAGCAATACACACCAGGGAGACACTAAGCCCGACACTACGAGCTCCTAGTGGCAAAACGTCGCTAACAGAAGTAGAAGCTCACTCGTCGTCCCAAGCGAGGGAAAGCGCGGACCGTGCGCGGTAAAGGAACCGGCGGAGGTCAAGGGTAGTCCGACTCAACTTCCGGACTCGGATCGAGTCGCGGGGCGGGTCACTCTCACTCTCACAGCGGTGACATGGACACACGGGCTAGTACCTACACTCTCGGCAGCGGCAAAAGACCGTATACTAGCTAAGCAAATGAACGCCAAGAAGTTAAGACTTTACCTCCACGCACCCGGCGTGGCGAAGACAACCCCGGCCAATCGCGGACTCCCGGTTAACACAATTTTACAGAAATACAATAATTTGACCCACTCCACGCAGGGAGGTAAAAGGTCACATGCGGGGCCCGGGAATCACGCAAATTGGGTTGACGGGCAGCATCTTGATGTCGCCCGACGGTGCCGAACTCCGCGTTTTCGTGCTTTCCGAAAGGCGGGTTCTGCGGGCCCGTGGGGCCCACGGGTGGCGCTGGCCTCCGGATCTGCAGGAGTGGGTCCCACTGTGGTGGGGACCCCTGGTGGCACGCCTCCACGGAAGGCGGTCGGCCGGGAACACCGACCGGTGGCCGAACAACTCCGATCTCCAAGCTTTTGGAATGCTGCCCACGGATTTCTGCTTGCTGTTTTCAGGTGCGCGCTCCGACGAAAATGGCCGCTGTGATCAACCCCGTCTCCGGAATGGGATGAAATCAGCGCCGTTGGAAAGAGGACTCAAAATCCTCCAATCTAGGGCCAGTGGATTCCTCTGAACCTGCGCGGACCTGGACCTTAACTAATTTTCAATTCTCTGCTACACAGTTCCAGAACTCTCAGATCAGCACATCAGTTCCCTGTAAACGGCCATTGACCACCTACTTACAGTGGGATTCAGACTTCGAGCTCTTCTTCAAAGTTGTAGATATTCAAACCACGAAGCTGGGACAATTTTTGGAATTGTATTTGGAGGTGGTGGAGATTTGATATGATTTTTGGAGTGACTAGTGGTCGGATCTGGGAACAGCAGAATAGAACTGTAGAACGAAAATCAAAAATTATGAAACGGGATCTGAATGACAAACCAATGTTTTTGGGACATCCTTGACACCTGTGGAACCTCCAGTAAAATCCCCAGGTCGATCAGAGCTCTTGGCTGAGTTGGGAATTTCGTGGGAGTTGCTGTGGTACTGCGCGGGCAGAACTCCGATGAAGACTATGGCGGTGCGGTGGCGGCTCGTGGCGGCGGCGAGGATGACCGGAACTGATAGGGGAGGAGTCACACCTCCAGAGGCAACCTTCACAGCTGCAAGGGGGGAGAGAGGGGCGCACCAAGCTGGAGCTCCAACAATTTCTTTGATTCCAAATGGCATTAATTCTAGTAAAATGGAAAATACAAGTTTAAATAGCTTACATCTCACATCCATCCACAACCGTAGGATCTAGGGGTAAGAGATGAAGGGCTGGGATGGCATGTGACACACACACACAAAAGAAATAAAAAATTAAGGGGAGGGGGGCGGCCCTTGGACTTTGAATGGGAGGGGTGTGGAAGGTTGAAATGTAGGTGGGAGGTAGGTAGCCTCCTTGGACTTTTTAAGCCCATTGTCCCCCATGTGTCCAATTACAAGTCAAGCTTCTAGATGCTCCCATGTGGCATGTTGACTGGCCCCACGTGGGACCCTAGGCTGAGGTGGCCCAATGTGGTGGGGCCCGGGGGGCCCGTGGGGCCCACGGGGTCCGAAATGCTCGTAAGCCCCTATTACACTCAAAATGACAAACCGAATGCAACGAAATAAATACAAATTACACACACATAAAATCTAGCTAAATATAATAAATGGGGAGGCTCAAGGCGGAGTCTCCAGACTGTCTCCGAGCCAGATGGACGCTGAGGTGGCTCGTGTCGTGCTCCGTGTGCGGTACCGGTGGCTCGGTGTGTCGTGCCGATCAACTGCTCGGGTGTCCGCACCATCTAGTGAGTTGGTACTCCTGTCTTTGTCTGGTAGCGACTCTTGAGTTTCTGACGAGTTGTCTCGATTTTCATGCCGTACGTTCGGTACTAGACGTAGTGGTAGCTTGTAGTTATTTTCCACGCAGTTTCTCGGTTTGCGAGGTGGGGACCGGATGATCCCTACTGAGCCTTTTATCTTAAGGCTCATTCCATGCGTGCTTTCCGCGTTTCAGGTGAGACGAGGCTTCAGGGGAGCGCTTCCGAGGCTCCACGCAGTTCAGGTGCCCAGGGTTAGTCGCCAGTTGCCAGTTCCGGGGTATGCCCCGCGTAGTTGTACCTTTCTCTTTGGACTGTACTAGTTGTGGACTACTGTTATATTTTAGACTGTTGTTATTATTGTGGACCATGTAATTTAATTAATGTCATTAATTGCTTCCTGCTTAATTCATTTAAACTGCGTAGCTCTGTAATTATTTTAGATCCTTGTGTATCTCCACACCATCCCTTTTAACCCTTCCGAGTCTTCGGGCTCGTGGGTGGCGATTCGAGATTCGGGTTATTGGGCCTTCCTGGTGTTCGGATCTCGGGTCGTTACAGCTGGTATCAGAGCACGGTTGTGGATATATATAAGAATCGTAAATAATTACAGTGGTCCAGTAGTCCGCAATAATGATGTACAGTTGGCACTGGCTTAGGTCATCGTGTGTTTTATTGATTTTGTTATTTTCCGTGTCTTCTGTCTTTTTGCAGTAGGCGAGTATGGCGCCGAGGCGGAGGACTCGCTCTCAGCAGGGACAGTCGACATAGGAGCAGGAGGAGCAGAGCAGAGTGCCACCAGTTACCACCCAGGCAGGGGATGCAGCGAGAGTTCCGGGGGTAGAGGATTTCTTTCGGAGCATGTTTCAGTTCATGTCTCAACAGTTTGGCGGTGATGCTGGTGAGGGCTCGTCGTCTAGGGGTGGACCCAGTCGTGCTATGAGTGACTTTTTACAGTTTCATCCACCCTATTACGATGGCCAGCCAGATTCCGATGTGGTCAGGAGATGGCTTGATGAGATGGAGAGAGTGTTCAGTTCCATGAACTGTGTCGAGGAGGACAAGGTGATGTTGGCCTGTAACCCATTGTAGGGTACGGCTCGAGATTGGTGGTCTGCAGAGTGGAAGACGTCCTTTCAATCTCGTTTGCTTCAGCATATTGCGTGGCAGGACTTTGTGAGGGTCTTCGAGCGTACCTACTGCCCATCCTATGTTGGTACGCAGAAGATGCGTCAGTTTCTGGAGCTGGTGCAGGGTGACATGTCAGTGTTGCAGTACAGGGCTCGGTTTGTTGAGTTGGGCCGTTATGCTCCCCATATCATGGAGAATGAGGGGCTGAAGACCGAGCAATTCGTCCAGGGTTCGAGGTTCGGGTTATCGGGTCTTCCCGGTGTTCGGATCTCGGGTCGTTACAAGGACGTTTAAGTCAATTTATATAGTTAACTCACTGTTTATCTCTCGATACAATCAAATTAAGTGGAATAAGAGAGGAGATAATATTTCCGTCTCAAAAGAACAACTCATTACTTATCAAAGTAAATGGGACTGAGTGGAGGGACAGACTAATTAATCCAAGAAGAATATCCCTCTATTTATCTGTCCCTCTATCAAAGAGGGGCTGCGAGTCCGTAATGGGCAAAGAATGAGCATTTACACTTAAGATTTGAGCTGCCTTAAGTTAAACTTAATTATATTGGATTCAATGATCTTAATTTATGTTTTTATAGAGACAAATTAATACGAGTAATGCTTTGTGTAACACCCCCGAGTAATTACACCTCGGGGTGTTGCACATGCAACACTCTTTTTTATTATTTTTTTAGTAGCTCCCACGTATAATTAACTCGGTGTGTCATTCACGTCATCGTGTGATGTGACATGGGGACTATATAAAAATAAAATCTCAACCATGTGAATAGTAAAATTGGGTCAATTTCACTATTCACAGGGGGACATATTTTTTTATGTGACCCTCACACCACGTCACCTGGTGACGTGAACTACACACCAAGCTAATTAGATGTAGGAGCCACTCACAAAATCAAAAAATAAATAAATAAATAGTGTTGCATGTGCAACATCCCGAGGTGTAATTACCCGAGATGTTGCACAAAGCATTACTCAATTAATATTTGTCACACTTTTTTCTCACGAGTTCAATTGAGACCGATCTGACATGCAGCTCATGTCTCTCTCTTTTCCTCGATCTCATCTAATCTAATTACACAGTTGCACACCACAAACATACGACAATTATTATTCTTTAATAAAAAGATGATACGTGGAGTTTAAAATCTCGCAATTTCTCCTCACCGATTGGATGATCTGAAGATTTCGTTGATAGAAAGGCGATCAGACTTTCTTAGTTCAAAGGAACACACCGAATAGTAAGAGAAAATTGGAGTGAGAGGATGTGCAAGACATGATCCAGATATAATGTCTAATTTTCTCATTTAAATTTAAATAGAAATTACATGACTATGATACACCGGTATACAGAGCCTTAGAAAGAAGAAGAAGGCTCATATATAGAGCTTGAGAAAGGAAAAGGGAAGTAAGTCATTGATTGCCTCGATTCCAGATCTTAGTACATGTGAGTAGATCAAGAGGTGTGCATTATAGATAATTTGTTGACGTCCATGGCTCGACAGCCAGATAGGCGAAGTAATAGGGTCAAGGGAAGATTCTTCGAAAATAGTCATGGAGCTAAGGAGATCCATGGCTCGGAGCATCCGTGGTGCCATGTCGCTCGGGTACCTAGATTGGAGCAAGATAGAATATCTTGTTGATATATTGGATGACTTCCACGAGAGAGGATCCTTAGATTTTATCTCGAGCTTATAAAGAAGGTCGATGGAAGTCCCTAACCATGCTTGAATAATGGAGATAGGAAGTGATAGGGTGGCGTAAAGGCTTGGGTGTTAGTCGCTTTATATGCTACAATGCGTTTGAAAGTCTAGTGAAAGAGATTTATCACTATAACCTCCATATGAGTAGTCGATGGCACCTTAGGATCTGCAGAGCGTTGGCATAAGCTTAGTGGTTCAATGATGTGTAGGCCTCTTGAAAGGAAGGACTCTGCCGACATTGACTGTTGCAGATGTGGCGCTTCACGTCCCAAGTGGTATTGTGCTCCAGGTCTTCTATCATAAAGAAAATCTGGGTATATATATATAGATGGAGACCGAGGGACGATGCTCGAAGGTGGCCTGGCCCTAGTTTGCTCTAGGATCTCCTTTACCTTTACATTGCATGCAGATCTTCGTTGAATATAAGACTCGGGCAGTGGTGACGTTGGTGGAAGGGATCTAGAAGGTAGGCAGTTGGCTCTTGCTTCAGAGACGTGATGTTGTTACCCTTCGTACAGTTCAGGTGGCCGGCGTGATGGTTGGAGGCATAGATGTTCCGTCAACTAGTGGTTGTACGCAACCTGACTTTGCTTCCAATGACGTTGGGACTAGCAGCGTAAGGACTTCCGATAGAGGTTCTGAGAGAACATCATCATACTTTTTTAACTGACCATCTTAGGTGGTCCCACCACTTGAGAAGCTCTTGTCAAACTCCTTTCCTGGAAGTATAGTTTAAAATATCTTGAAGCGGTTGTGAAGCGTTTTCTGTAAGTCTCATAGGGCATAAGCCTTAAGACACAACGAGTCTTAATAGACTAAGAAAACAATCTTAAAACTATCAAAACAGTTAAGAATAATATTGATTTTTATGTGTTAATGTTATATCAACTCAGTGATAGATTCATGTTAATTATTTTAAAAGTACTAAATTATGAGTCAGCTACTTAGTGAAGTTGGTTCGTCACCCTTCCCCATATGTGAGAGGTCCCGAGTTCGAATCCTATTAAAAAAAGTACATATTGAGAAAAAATATTGAATTGTCTTTTAAGGACAACAAAAGAAACATGAATATTAGGTCTTCCCTACAACATCTCATTACATGACCTTCTTAAGTGATGCACACGTCTCAAATAAAAGCCTTAAGATGTTTAAGACAGTGACACGTATCACCTCAATAAAAAAAAGACGTAAGTCTCAAGTAAAAGACACGAGACACATGTCTCAAGATATTTTTCTAGTGTCTCACCTTGAGACTTAAGTCTTAATGCCTTGAGATGCCTCCTTTTTAAACAATGCTTACAAGAGAAGTTCTCACGGGGGTGGATGTTCCCTAGAGAACCCTTCGACACTCAGGTTAGCTGGCATTGTGATGGAAGGAGGAAGGGTTCTTGGGAAAGAAATGTCTTTTTGATCTATCAGAGCAGCCAAATGAAGGGGAGAGGATAATGGAGGAGCTCTTATTGGTGTGGCTTTGCTCACTGGTGGCTCCATGGTAGAATGAAAAATATGGGTGTGAGGACCACACTATGCTTCTTTCCCTCTTAGAGGAAGGCCATTTGTGTGTAAGATGTTAGGGCTTTTTTTACCTTTATCGGTCTCATATATGGAGGAGGTCGCTGAGACCTCCTTATATAGTTAATTACTTGGTGGAGGATATTTCAGATCTTTGGAGATCTTATGGGGTTTTGAACTTTGAAAAGACTGCCCATATTACAGCATCGTAAAGACATGAATGCTGCTGACATTGACAGGTGATAATGATACTTTGACTCCTCAAAACTCCACAATTTCACCCAACTTCTGCGGGGCGATGGCCTCGTGAGAGGTTTTTAACGTCGTGGCACCATTTGAAGGGCCACATGATAGGTTCGGGGATCATGCCTACTTCTCTATGCAGATTAATTGCTGGGCAAGGTGGCGATTATGCTTGTCGAGATTGGATTATTCCTCCTGCTTTTAATGTAGCATTCTCAAGATCTGATGGGACATAGTTAGACGCTTTGGGGCCTTTGCTACTACCGCCACATAAGTCCTTAGCTGTCCAATGTAACGTCATGTTGATCTCTTGGGTTGCTAAGCTTTCTGCAAGACTAGATCGAGCTAAGGTTCATTGCACTGGTGATCGGGCTACGGCTCTTGGAGATCGAACGAAGGCTTGTCATCATGGTGATCAGGCTAAGGTCCTTGGGGATTTAAGGCTCGTCATATCGATAATCAGGCTAAGACCCTTGGGGCTCGAACTAAGGATTGTCACATCGGTGATCAGTCTAATTAAGGCTCTTAGAGGTCGAGCTAAGGCTCATCATACCGATAATCGGGTTAAGACCCTTGAAGATCGAGCTAAGACTCGATATACTGAAGATCAGGTTAAGGCCCTTCTTATGTTTCAAGTTAACACTCTCCCTGAGATAGAGTTGGGGTCGAGTTAATACTCTGGGCTTCCTGCTCATGATCGAGTTGGCTCTCTAAACTCCCTGAGTGAGCTCGAGGCTGAGTTACTTTCGAATCTTTCGAGCTAAAGCTTACAGGTGCCACGTTATTAGTCCATTGACTTTCCTCCCGATTTAACACCTAGTGGAGGCTCGATTTAACACCTAGTGGAGGGTTTGACTTTCCTCTCAACTTGACACATGGAGAAGGGGCCAATTTGTGAGGTGTTCGTGCAAGACTTTGGCAACCCTTGTTGGGCCTCCAGATGCTCTTATAGAAGTTAGGCGGCCTTAATGGGTCACATTTGTCCTTTTAGGCCTGTGCTCTTGCCTGCGGGTTGGGTCGCGCTATTGGCTGTGTATTTAGATTATAATAATAAAATAATAAGAGAAATGAACATGAGAACACGCATTGCACACATATATTAGAGAGTGACAGTGAGAGAGAGATTTATGCTCTAGTCATGAGAAATACTTGAAAAAGAATTTATGCAACAAAAGTCAACAGTCAGAGGAGTTGTCAATTTTGAGCATACATTTCATATAAGTTAATTTAGGAGCAATTGATTCATACATAGTTGAGATATTTTGTCTAGCGGCACTCCTATGATTTATGTCTAAGACTTTATTATAAGCCTTTTGCTCTATCTATGTCACTATGTATTTATGTTCTGGCGAAAATGGTCTCTTTAAGAGATTCATTTCAATAGGACAATAAATATAGACAAGACAATTCAGGTGTATAAACAGAAAAATGTGCGGAGTCCACACCACATTTCGTTCCTTTACCACATGTGGACTATGCCAATTTTGTTAATGTGAGGTTAATTCTTTACATGATTCTTGGCGTATGTGTCTTCATTTTGTATATACTATATCTATTTTAATATGACTATGTTAAAAGATACATGTACTACACCAAATTTAGGATTAAAATAGAATCAAAATTGATACAATCATGACTTAAATAATGCCTCCTCTTCTTCCTCTATTTTTAATTTTGTTATTCTCTTTAATTATCATTCTTTTATGTTCCTTCTATGTTAATATCATTATTATTTTTTATGTTTAAAAATATTAATTCAAAACTAACACACCAACTATGAGGTTGAGAAAAAAGGTCAATCTTATATCCTCTATCGTCCAATAATATATTCAATGTTGGGTATCAAGACAAGCAATCTGATACTGTTTAGTACATTGAATATACAATCTTAATTTTGTGACCAAATAATATATATATATATATATCGAATATTGCATGCACATAGCATGGAATGGACCATCGATGATGTTCAGATCAGAATGCATGTGTTTGTCCGCCAATTCAGTGTCATTATTGAGCTAACAATATTAAAGATTATTTAATCCCTTAAGACTATGATTCACCGACTCGTACTGTACCAATGCAATCACGAGGTCGGTGGGTCGCCAACATGGCATGAGTCACGGCAGAGGCGGAAGAGGAGGGGGAAGTGGGAGACGGCGACCAAGGGCAACATTGAGGAGGAACCTCTTGCTCATTAAATAGTAGAACTGGTGCCTGTCACGCCACAAATGGTAGCCGACCCACCTTTGATCGGCGACGAGGAAGTAGCAACAACAACAACAAGAGCGGTGGCCATGCAGTGGCATTAGTGGTGACTGTACATTAGAATAGTAACAGTAGCAGTGGTGGTTGTGCGATAGAGTTGTAGTAGTGGCCATACAGCAGAGGCGGTCACAGAGGGGGTTGCTGGTCGTTGACGGGGTGGAGGGGGTCGCTAGTTGTAGAGGAGAGGGACAAACTTTGAAGTGTTACGACACTTTTGATCTTAGAAATCAAACTATTCATTCCTCACTTTTCTATTTTATATGAGAAAGTAAAGAAATGAGTTGCCTATGATTGTAGTGGCACATGCACATCGTACCTTGACACCAAAGAATTGGGTTGCCTCGACCAGTGGCATGGCCAACCATGCTTAAGACATAATTTTAGAAAGGTTTTTTTACAAATAGATCATTGTTAATTTTGAAATGGTAAAAAAAAATCATGTCCATAAATGTATTAATAAAAATATCTTTATATTTGTTCAAATAGTGTAAAAATATCATCGTCATAATCCTCCGTTACTAACCGTGAATCTAACTCTGGTTAACTTTAACTCTACGTGAGAAAAGATGATAATGCCCATGGTTAATAAAAAAGACTCACCTCTCTCCCGACTTCGTCTCCCTCTCACCCCTAATTAGAGGGGGGCTGTGTACAGGAGGCGGACTCCGATGGGAGGGGGTAGTAGGAAGGGGAGGTCGTAGGGGGGGAGGGGGGTTACAGGGTGGGGGGCAATAAGGAGGGGAGGTCACACGGAGGATAGGGGGGTTACAGGGTGGGGGTGACTCCGGCGGGGGACTAGCATTTGAGTTATGGGAATCGTGGGCCTGATTTGGGTAGAGGGGATCCAAGAGGTGAGAGGCGCAGGGGTGATGAACTTGGCAGGGGACTTGCTGAAGAGCATAGAGACCCCAGAGAGGGCGTTGCCCGGGGGGTGCATATAGGAGGGGGGATCACCAGGGGGAAAAGAGATGGGGGGAGGGGAGGTTCTGCTGGGGGCGAGGAGATTACTGCGGCTCTGAGGAATGGAAGGAGGTCCCCCCCGCTCCTTCCCTACTAGGTTTTTCCCATTCATCGTCGCCCTCCCTCCTTCCCCCAGTTCCATTACCTTCTCGATGACGATGTACGGCGGGGCGAGGCTATAGATCGAGAGGGGATCGGGCACTAGCGTTTACATCCAGTTCAACAAGTTTCTCGCCAAGCATCCTCTCGGAAAGGAGGGCACCACCGGAGACCACGATGGAGGAGACGAGACCTCGGCGGCAGGAGGGAGCCTAACAGGGAGATCCTCGAGCACCACCAGAAGTGTGAGATCCAGCTCCGTCTCCTCGAGGAGGCCCTAATCTAGCAGGGCAACACGACGCCTAAGAGATCGCCCAGTGCCTTGCCAATGAGAGAGTGGCTTACAAGGTTGAGGTAACGACCGATGTCAAGGATGGTGATAGTGGAGGCCGGTGCCGACGGCTTTGATGAATGGAAGGAGGTCTTGAGCCCCTAGCAACTGCTTTGCCATGACCAGCATCTGCAACGTCTCCTCCTTGTTGTTGTCGGCACTGACGTCCCCGTGCGGCCCTCATCTCTGTGGCCAGGTCCTCCCCTCTCTTGTCCTCCTATCTCACACAGTCTCTCTCTCTCATCTCTCACATGCTCTCTCCTGTCTCCTCTATGTCATAATCTCTCCCTCGCTCCCCGTTCTCTCTCACAGTCACTCTCTCTCTTAAGGGGGTGGAGGTTATTAGCATCGGAGGGGAAAGCCTCTTCGAATGCCTCCCTCTCCCTTTGCAACTCTCTCTCTCTCTCTCTCTCTCTCTCTCTATCTATCTATCTATCTCGTTTGGCTTTTGATAATTGTTAAAAATTTAATATTTGAGAGGAATATTTCAGTGACTTCATTATAAAGTAAAGAGAATATTTAAATATTTTAAAAATATTTATTTTTTCGTCGACGAAAGTTAATCACGATGATATGTTTACACTATTTTAATAGATATAATGATATATATATTTGTTAATATATTTCCAGACATAATATTTTTCTATTTCAACTTTAACTGTGATTTATTTGCAAAAGATCTTTTTAGAATTCACTATCTGAGTTCTGACATCCAACTAAATATTTAATATTATGCCCATTGGGCTGACATGCAATCCCGTTTGTACATGCTGTAGTAGTACTTTGGTACCGTTGCATACCGAGACAAAAATATAGAATATATATATGTTATAAAATATAAATACTCAAATGATCTTCTATATTGATTGGTTAGTTGGTACGCGATTTAAACTTAGCCGTCTCAATTCGAATTCCATGTTTGTCACGTTTTTAAGTACTTTTAACTTAAAATTAAATTAAATGTCTAAAAAAGGAATGTAAACTGATGAAAGCACATTTTAAACACAGAATCTCACGTTCAAACGTGACTAACCAACTTACAAAACAAATTTATTATAAAAAATATTTAATATTTAAAAAATATATGTTACGTATCGATAGTAAATCACATACCGATCGTAAACTTACTTCTGCAGCTCTAGTATCTACTACACGGAGAAAATTATCGACATAATAAAATCTTTATAAGTAATTTCTGCATCCTTATTTTTTTCTAATTTATGTATATATTCTTAAAATCTTTAAGAATATATTTGCATAACCGTAGACTCTATCTCGTACCTCCAAAAATAATGTACGTAGAATCTACCCCCAGAGGTATAAGATCTTTGATTAATAACTTTTAGGGGTACATACAGAAATTAGATAAAGGTAGCGGAATAGGGTTGGTTACAAAGATTTTAGGGGTATACAAGTAATCAACCCTCCTTTGCGGGGCTACCTTGTAATTGGGAGCTTGGTAAGTGGCGAAGTGCTAGTTACAGATTTGCATGAACATTATACTTTTCCCCTGGTCTCGCAGTAGAAGACCGGAAGAACACACCACTCTTTTCATCTTCCGAGCTCCCCATCTCAGAGAGAGAGAGAGAGAGAGAGAGAGAGAGGAGAGAGATCCATGGCTTCTGCGTCTTCTTCACCGGCTGTGACGGAGAGGAGGGGCATCCCCGCCGCCTCGTTCGTGGAAGATGTTCAGACGTATCTCTCACTGACGGGTCTCGATGTGAACTCGGCCCTCACCTTCCTCCAAGAGAGGTCCGTCTTCTCCCCCCTAGCAAATAGCGTTTTGGGCACCAAAATTTACACTTTCTCGTGTTTTGTGTCGCTCTTCTAGTTGCGCCTTTTCCAAGACGTTGGTTGCTGTAAAATCCATGTGGGTCTGGAGTTAATCGGTGTCTCTATCCCGTCTCGAGCACTGCTTCGTGTTTAAATGTCTGGTACCCGAGAATGTGACATCCACGAACTGTTCATGTATCCTTGGGTGTTCTTTTGTATCATCCGAATCTGCGCCTTTTCGACGCTAAACGTGTGATTTTAGGTATTGGAATGAACAAAGGATACATCGTTTCCCGCGAGCTTTTCCCTTGTATATTTCCTTTCTCCGTTACCACTGGGCAGGTCTATTCCATTGTTTGCGGTCAACATTTCTCTGCTGCGCTTTCACCAGTTAAAGTAGAAATGTAAACTATGTGCTGAGCTGCCCTTCCAACACCTGAACACCCACTTGGCCAAGTATTAGATTCTGACCTATGATCCGCTCTTGGGCAGCACTCAATCCTCAGAACGCATTGGAGATTTTTGTGCCCGTGTTTATGAAAACTAACTCGGTCAACATATGTAGCAATTTCTATGTTAGGTCTTTAAGGTAGGCAATTTCTGCTCCCTGCTGTCGTACCAAGATCTTTTGAAGTGTGTAAATGGTTTTTTTTCCCCTCTCTTTTTCCACGCATTTTGGAATGGTATCATGCTGGTTAAGGAAAGAACGGTGAAATAATTGAAGCATAAATTTGTTATAATACAATCCTAGGAAAGTTTCTTATGATGCAACTATTGCGGGAATGGCGCAAGGAATTAAAGCTTCGGAAGTAGGATGGATGAAGGTTTTCTAAAACGATAACTCTAATACAAATATTAGAAAGGTTCTTTCTACAATCGGACTAAATTTATTTTGTGTATTTCAGTGGAGGTTTGGCTTAGGATTACAAAGAAATTACCGCAATCTCGTTTTCATTGTTTTACTGTTTGTCTGGGTGATTTCGGAGGAACCTCTCCTCTAAGACTTTGACTGTACTACCTCTGTGTATTGTTCAATAAAATTGATGGAGCAATCCACTTTTCTTTTGGAAAGAACTCCAACAGAAGGTGTAATGCAAAAATCCCTTTTTAAAAATACAAAACTGCATCCATTTCATCTGTTGATAAGTGTGACCGGAATCAGAAACTGACATGGCAAAATACTGTTCTCTGATTGGGGTTGCCCATCCTTAAAACCATGTCCAGAAATAGGATGGAGCCGCAGGATGCTTTCACTTACCCTCCTCCAAGATTCTCCTCTGTTCATGGGGGATTCTCATCTGTTCACCTTATCTCTTGCAATCCCACTATTTCTTAAAAAATTCAAATTTGGAAACATTTTTTGAAATTGGATGGTACCACCTATGTAGTCTGAGGCATGAGGCGACCGAGGCGACCAAGGGGTCGCCTCATGTCTCAAACGCCTAGGCGATGGGCTAGGCGTTTGAGGCGAAATTTTATTAAAGATATATATTTAATTCAAAAAATAAACTATATGTCTAAATATCACAAAAATGGCTATATAAAGTCAATAAATTTCTTAAATTCATTCAATCCTATGATTCAAATTATTATGACTCACTAAATTTACATAGAATTTAACAAACTAAATTACAACTATTAAGATACCAATAATGAAGAAACTAATAAATTTAGGAAATTGACGTAAAACAAATTATGGTGAGTCAAAAGGTAATCTCTCACATTCTGAGAGAGAAGAAATTAAAAAAATAATAAATCTTACAGGTAGAGAGAGAGTGAGATAGGCCACTGTCAAAAACCAAGTTATGTGTGTGTCTATGTGAGACAGAGAGAGTGAGACCAACTGTGGTCAGAGTGAGGTGAGGCAGGGCGAGGTGAGGCGACCAGGGGGCGCCTTGCCTCGCCTCAGCGCCTAGGCGAGTGCCTCGCCTAGGCGCGCTTTTAATTACATAGGGTACCACTATATATATAAATTGAAAACTAAAGGGGGGATTTACAAGTATATGTTGTGTGCTCTCAAAACATTCCTATACAGCTGTGTACAAACGAAAGAGGGCACACCAAGAAGATGTGTCATCCTCTAGCCCCCCAACAAAGACAATAGAGAAGTATTGTGTGTATCTGTATTACAAAGAAGAATAGTCTACTCTCTCACCCTATCCCCAACAAAATCCCCGAGTCTCTCTGTTATGGTGGCATCCTTTCTGAAAACTCTAGTGTTCCTCTCCCCCCAAATGACTCATAGGGTGGTATGGAAGATGACCCACCGGATCCGCCTATCTCCCTCGAGTGGCCAATGCCTATGCCACTCCCTCAAAGTTGCTGGACCGTCTGCGAAGGCTGGAATCCACATTGGATCTTGTTCAAAACATGATGCCATACATCTCGGGTAAAGTGACAGCCAATGAAGAGGTGATCAATATTCTCCTCTTCTACTCTACACAGGCAATTGGGTTTGGAAACAGATTGAAATGTGAAAAATTCCATACTCAAAAAGGTAACAACACCATGTAAACTAGTGTGAGCTTGTAAACCGCGGTGTTTTAAAAATCAGTCCCCTAGACGATTAGTCGCGCCGCCTAGACAACTCATGGCCCTTTCCTGCCTAGGCAGTTTCTGCCTCGTTGTGTTTCACAAGTTTTCATCGACAGGTGACCATTATAATCTTGTTACTTAGTTTGTATGACCTTGGAAATTACAGCTTATATCCACTAGTTTGTCCCTCCTCTCCCTTGTCACCTCTATGGTTGTCTTCATTTCTTTTTCCTTTTTTTCCTTGTCTTTTACATGTTGTGGACCAAAAGAGTCCCTTAGCTTGTTGACACCATATATAACTCGACTTCAACACTTCTTCAATAAAAGTATAATCTTTTCTCTTTTTGTCATTTTCGACCCCCCCCCCCCCCCCGCCGCAAAAAAAAAAAAAAAAAAAAAACCCTTTCATCCCATATTTAATGGATGTTGGGTGTCTCTGGAAGAAGATAGTGACATGCAGACCATATTATGAGTAATGAGACCAATTCTCTATCCGTTGAGTTATATAAATGTGTACACCTTTTCGTCATCTGTTTTATATGATTCTTCAAATTATAGATGCATCAAATTAAGATTTATAATTCATTAATCAGCTTATGATGCTTATATAATTATTGATAGCACTATCATTTGTAGAGGAAATATGTAGGAAATCTTAAAAAAAATAACTGCCTCAAAACTGAGGCACCTGCCTTGCCGCCTAGACAGTAAGGGGGTCAACTGATTTGCTCTGCCTAGGCGTTTTTAAAACATTGGTAGATCAATGATTTCTTTTTTTATCTTGATGTGAGTCCTTATCCTTTTTGGTTTTTTCTCTCTCTAGAGCCAAAGCAGGAAATGAGAAAAGCTGCCTCTGCCTTAAACATGCAATGGTTGCTATATTTCATATTTTGATATGCTCTAGCTAACATTTGTGGGCATGAACTCTTAAATTTTGCACCCCACGTATCAATATTTCTACATTTGTTTCACCTGTGAGGTATCTTATTATTATATTGGATTTAATGACTGGGTTTTTTCTTTTACTTTAACTTTATATGCATGTGCCCTTTCTGATCTCTTCCACATTCTTAGTTTTTCTAGAAGGTGGTTGGTACCACATGTAATTAATAGAATTGAAAAATAACAAACCGCACAAATATGTTGCACATCGTTAGCTGAAAGAAGTTTCTTGTTTGTGGCTGTTATGAAACATTTGTTACATCTTCCAGGCTACAACAATATAGAGTGGTTGAGATGAAACTTTTGGCTCAGCAGAGGGATCTTCAGGTGTGTCATTTTCTTATTTCTCCCTGCTTTCTGTTGTTGCTGGTGTCGTCCGGAAATAATTATACTGTTGTTTATAGTTTGCAATAATTATCACTGTACACCTGCATCATGTTAATGCAACTTTTTGATTTTGCTGCTGTCCGCATGCTTGATCTAGCATTAGTATCCCAACAATGACTTCTTTGTGAGATGATCATTTCTTTACTTTCAAAAAAGAATGCCATCATGATAATCCTAAGGCTTGTCAAAGACTGCTTATTTTTTATTTCTCCTTTTTAGGCAAAAATCCCTGAAATTGGAAAGTGTTTGGATATTGTCACAACGTTGCAATCTAAGAAGGGTACTGGTGAGGTTCGTTTTTCCCTTCTTAATTAGTATTTTGCAATGCTTGTTTATTTCCCTATGTATGTTTGTTTGTTTAGTTGTTGCATAAACAGTTGAGATTTATATTCCAAATTAATTACACTGGATTATATATCTATAGACTTAGCCCTCCCCTGGGTTTTATCTTGCACCATCTGGTTTATCCTTGACATCTAAAATAAGAAATCTGTAAATTCATGACATCCAAAATAAGGATAATCTGTGCCCTAATATATCTCCATTGTATACATGTGATCCTATGGAGGTACTTATTATGCCTTTTTTCTTACCTTGAAAGTGGATGATACCAAAGGATATGATCTTTTGGGTGACACGGTCAATCTGTGTTTGACATCATCATACATGATGGACATGTTATTAGCCACATTTCTGTAGTGTTCTCTTTGTTTGGTATGCTTTAACTGTTTTTGCTTGATTTGCTTACTGTCTCGTTGGAAAATTTTCTGCAAGTTGCAGTCTATCAATTGAAATATAAGAAAAGAAAGTGAAGGGGCTATGAGCGGTAATTTTTGGAGTATATCTGAGCAGGTGTCTAACGTAATTTGCTTTAGCTTCAGGATTGTGATTTTCTGAATCTTATTCCTTTAACATCTTCCAATAGAACCATGACCGGAGTTCTGTGTATATTCAGATCTATATACCTCTCTCTCTAGAACCATGACCGGAGAATTATGTATATTCAGATCTATATACCTCTCCCTGGAACCATGACCGGAGTTCCGTGATTACTCAGATCTATAAGAAAAGAAAGTGAAGGGGCCATGAGTGGTAATTGTTGAAGTATATCTGAGCAGGTGTTCAATGTAATTGGCTTTAGCTTCAGGATTGTGACTTATTTATTTTAACACCTCCCAATAGAGGGATTTTTATAAATGCTCAGCCTCCATTCAGGTGGGAGATGGTCAGAAAACAAGGTTATGGGAAGATGCATGGATGAATCCTAGGTCTCTCCGAATACCCCTCAAATCTCTTAACCCGAGTCGCGGTGCCCCTGAGATTACACCCTTTGTAAACAGTGGAAACTCACTCATGTGAGATTACCATATTGTCCTAATTTTTATTAAAAGAATGTAAAGAGAGAGAGAGAGAGGGAGAAAAAAATGGGCAGCAGTTGCCCTCTCCGGCGCCGGCCAGACTGGTGGATAGAGAGAGCACGAGAGAGGGGGGGAGGGCACTAGAGCGGCACCCCCGGCAGGTGTGTAGAGAGAGAGCGAGAGAGAGAGAGAGAGGGCGTCGGAGGGGGTCTCCCCCTCTGTCGTCGGCACCCCAGGCAGGTGTAGAGACAGAGAGAGAGAGATAGAGGAGGGTGTTGGAGGGGGTCTCCCCCTTCGACGTTGGCACCCTTGGCGGGTCCAGAGACCCAAAGAGAGAGAGAGAGTGGTGGGGGGAGAGATGTGAGGGTCGCGACAGAGAGAAGTGAACTGGAGGGGGGTTGCGGCCGAGGCCCTGCGATAGAGAGAAGTGGGTTGGAGGGGGGCTGCGGCCGGCGAGTGGGCGGGCTGGTCGGCGACTGCTGCACCGCGAAAGGAAGAGGGCCAAGGGTTGCCATCGGTCGAGCGAGCGGTTGTTGGGGTGGTGGAAGTGGAGGTCCTGTTGGTGCTGGCGGCTGGGCTTGGAGGAGGGTGCTGTGGTTGGTGGGGGACTGGGGCCAGTGGGTGATGGTGGGGTGCTCAGTCCTCGGAGTAGCAGCAGCAGAGTGAGTGGCTCTGGAGGCTGAGCGACGGTTGTGGCTGCTGTTGCAATTTGTGGGAGGAGGTCGGAGGGTGGCGAGAGGGAACCTATTCCCAGCTAGAGGGGGTGTGGTCAGCTCGGGCAGAGGAGAGCGGCTACCGTTGGGTAGGATGCTGGCGGAGGTGCTAATGTAGCGGCGGTTCGGTGTAGGCAGGTGTGAAGGGGGAGAGGGGAGGAAGATATGTGGGAGTGGCGGGGCTTGGCAGGTGGCGCCGCAGTGGTGGTCACAGGTGGCGACGGCCTGTTGCAAGGGGTGTCTCTGGTGGTGGGAGCAACAGTGGGTAAGGAGGAGAGAGCTGGAGGGCGGCGAAGCAGGGGGAGCTCAACGGCGACGGCGGTGCTTGGTGGCACTACATGGAGGCGTGGGGGCTTGTAGGGGCGTGACCGACTGTGAAGGGAGATTGGGGGAGAGAGAGAGAGAGAGCACAGGAGAGGGGGAGGGTGCCGGAGGGGGTCTCCCCCTCGGTGCTGACACCTCTCGTGGGTGAAAAGAGACACACACATAGAGAGAGAGAGGGGGGATGTGGGGGCTGCGACAGAGAGAAGTGGACGGGAGGGGAGCTGCAGTCGGCGAGAGGCCGGGGCCGGTCGGCGATTGTTGCACCGCGAAAGGAAGAGGGCCAAGGGTTGTTGCTCGTCGAGGGGCACTGGGCAGCAGTGGTGATGACAAGACGGTTGTTGGGGCAGTGGAAGTGGAGGTCCGGTTGCTGTAGGCGGTTGGGCTTGGAGGAGGGTGCTGCGGCCGGTGAGGTAGCGGGGCCAGTGGGTTGTTGTGTGGTGCTCAATCCTATGAGTAGCAGCGGTAGAGCGAGCGGCTCTGGAGGCTGAGCGACGGTGGCGGCTGCTGTCGCAGTTTGTGGGAGGAGGGTGGTGGGGAGCTGTTGAGCTGCCGAGGGGGGGGGCTGCTGCCGACAAGAGGGGGTGGGGTTGGCTTGGGCAGAGGAGAGAGGCTGCCATTCGGTAGGATGCTGGCTGAGGCACTGGTGTAGCAGCGGTTCGGTGCAGGCAGGTGTGTAGGGGGAGAGGGAAGAGATGGGGGAGCGGCGGGGCTTGGTAGGTGGCACCGCGGTGGTGGTCATAGGCGGCGGCGGCCTGTTGCAACGGGGGTCTCTGGTGTTGGGAGCAGCAGTGGGTAAGGAGGAGAGAGCTGGAGGGCAGCGGAGTTGGGGGAGCTCGGCGGTGACGGCGGTGCTTGGTGGCGCTGCATGGAGGCGTGGGGACTTGTAGGGTCGTGGCCGACAGTGAAGGGAGAGGGGGTGGCCCTGTGGCAGAGGCGGTGGGTTACGGCAGCCGCAGTGCCGTGGTGGTGTGTGTGGGGGGGTTAGGCGGCGGTTTGGGGTGGCCTGCACAGCGCCACGAGGAGGGCTGCCGGTGGTGCGCCGCGGTGTCACCACCTTTACCGTTCTCCTCTCCTCACCCCCAAGGTTTTCCATCTCGAATATCAGTTCCATCTCGAAAAGGCGGAAGAGAAGAGATCTCCAAGAGAATTCGAAAAAAATCTCGAGAGATTTGGTTCGGTGATTTCGGATTTTTTTTCATATATATAGCTTATTTCTAGGAAAATGCTAATTTTTTTTCTACTAACCACTCAAATTTATAAACATATTTTTCTAATTGACAACTCAACTTTACAAAATAAAGAGTAATGATAACGATACCAAATCCATTCACATCTACCAATGTTAATATATATCAAAAGTTACACCAAAAAGATATACATAAAATGATACATGAATCACAAACTGAAGAATACATCAAAAATCATAAAAATAGTACTTTAATCTCTATCCCCCCCTCAGAGAGAGAGAGAGAGAGAGAGAGAGAGAGAGAGAGAGAGAGAGAGAGAGAGAGAGAGAGAGTTCAAGGGGGTTGAGGTAGAGAGAGGTAGGGAGAGAGGAAGGAGGAAAGGGGGGGGGTTGGAGAAGATCTCGGTCTTGGGGGGTTTGTTTCTTGTGACTTTTGGAGAGAGGGAGATCTTAGATATCTTGTAAGAGATGGCTAACCATGCTCAACCCTCTCTGTTCTCTGTACCCGGGGGGGAGAGAGAGAGTTGACTAAAGGGCAGGTTAGTCATTTCTTCTCTCTTAACCAACCTTGAGTTACAGTTTGTGACAGACTAGTGATGGCAGGGGTACGGTGCGACCTTTCATAAAGTGAGGGGCATTGCGTGAAATACGATAGTGGTGGGGGTATAGTTGTTATTTAGAAAGATTTCAGGGATATAGGGATAATTTTTCCAAATAAATTCAGTCCGGGCAGATTCTGAGGCTACTTCTGAATGGACTCTGAAACTCCACCGAAATCTCAATCAAATTGAATTTGATGAATTTCTGAAGCTTTCTCAATTATTAGACTACATGTGCATCATCCAAGACAAGCAGGGCAGTACAGTAGAGTCTGGAAATGGGAAAAATCAGGCAAATTCTCATTGACATCAGCAGTTAAGATGTTGGTGCAAGGAGGAAAGAAAGTGGCCTGGTATAAACAAGTCTGGAACGGGAAATTGCCCATTAAAATGAGGATCTTTTAGTGGAAAATAGCATGGAAAATAATTTCAACAGCTGACAGAGTGAGGAGATTCAGGCTGGACATCAGAGAAGGCTGTGTTTTCTGTGCTGCCTACAAGTAAACCATGGACCATCTCTTCCTCAACTGTGGAATCGTACAAGCAGAGTGGACCCAACTTTTCAAGATAGTAGAAGCAGAATGGATCAGGTTACAGAACATACATAACTTTGTGAGGGAATGAAGTATGGAGGATGCCGATGAGGAACTATGGATGTTATGCCTTCCAGCTATGTTGTGGTCCATATGGAGAGAAAGAAACAAAATAATTTTCAGAGAGGAGTTTAGACAGCCATCTAGGATTATCAAGAATTGTATTCAATGTCTTCGTGATTGGAATTTAGTGTTCATGGCTCTAGAATAGGTCAATCTTCTACTTGCAAAAATTGGGGGGTGGGTAAAAAACTCACTCTGTAATTGGGTTTACATTTTATTAAAGCTTATGCCTATGAGGGGGGAGGGGGGACAATGATTCTACCATAATTGTAGAGCTCTTTGTCAGTTATTCATGGGGATGTACTCTCTTTTCCAGTTCTTTGTTTTATCTTTAATGAAATGTGGCCGGTCACCTTCCAAAAAAATAGAACCATGACAGGAGTTCTATGTATACTCAGAGCTACATACCTCTCTCTCTAGAACCATGACAGGAGTTCTGTGTATATGCAGATCTATATACCTCTCTCTAGATGGGGGAACAGAGCAACATGATATTCAAGAGGGAGGCTCGAGATAAGGACATAGTTGTCTCTTTTATTTGTGATAGAGTGAGGGAATAGGCGGAGCTCATTTATAATGTGAATTCTCTCAACTCTTCCCTTTTTGTTTTGTTGGGCGGTTAGAGAGCATCACACTATCTTGGTGTGGCCTTTACGTGCCCACAGAGTTTTTGGGAACTTATGACTATACTTGTACATCCCTTTTTTCATTTAATACAACAGTGGTACCACCCACTTCCAAAGAAAAATATACCTCTCTCTAGAACCATGACCGGAGTTCTGTGTATATTCAGATCTCTCTCTCTCTCTTTGCGCACTAGTGTGCTGCTTTTGTTTGAGTTTATGATAACAAAAACTTCTAAAGTTCTCATGCTTCCCCATCCTTTCCATTCACATTTTCATAACTCTAACATTAAATTTTTTCCTTTTTATTTTTTTTGAAGTGGAATCTCTCCTCTTCTTGATTGTATCACCTCTGTTTAGTAATAAAATTGGTGTTGCAATCCACTTTTTCTTCAAAAAAAAAAATCCTTTCCTCTTGAGAGATCATTCTCTGATTTAGGGAATTCGGATATGAAAAAAGAGACAGAAACCTACTGAAAATGTCAGATAGTTTGAATGATGTGGTGGGAGAAATGGAGAGAACATGTATTGGAGATGTAACTTGCTGCCGCTGATGATTCTTACGTACTCTTGAACATCACTCTGGTGGTAAAACTGACATGCAATGGAGAATCTTGTTATGGGGAAGAAAGGGATATTCGCTGGATGTGCAGCTTTCATATTCTTTAATTGAATTAGGCTGCAGTACAATAATGTTTGAAACATGATTAGAACTTTGAAACTTCTTCCCGAATGCATGTTCACGGGGGTAAAAAAAAGGGGAAGAATGTGGCATAACGAATGTTCCCTGCCTTGAATAGTTATATGCATGCCTCATTTTTTAGGTGGGTTAAGTTGACACTGAACACCATTTCTTAACTGTGAGGTTGCTGCATGTTACAAAAGACCCTAAGCATGGGACTGCACAAAAGTCTTCACAATTGTGATAATCTTTTTGAATGTTGATAGTGCCACTTGTTCATGAAAGGGGGACAACATGTGGAAATTTGGAATGCACAAATATAGAAAAGTACTCTCTTAAAAATCCCTCCAAGTCCCCAAAAGTTGTTGCTATATGAAAGGCAAGTAAACTATGCACACCAAGGTGGTTTAAGACCCTTTTTCTTCCCATATTACATAATAAAAAGGAACCAAATGTTTTCTCTCCTTGAGATGTTTCACTACTCAATATCAGACTATGTTATCAAAGGCGCTTCAGGTGCTTGCTTTGGTGATGAGGCGAGGCAAGGCTCACATTACTTGCCTCACCCCTCAAATCTTTATGACAAGTGTCTTGTGCCTCTGTTGTCAACCGTCTCTCATGATTGTTGACTTCAAGTGGTCAGTGGAGGGAAATGACTAACTTACCCCTTGACCCAAGGAAGGCAGTATCGGTTTCGGTACCGGTTTCGGCCGGTTCCGAAACCGATACGTACCGGTTTCGGTACCGATATCAGTTTCGGCCGAAACCGGTTGAAACCCTTTAAAAAATTAAAAAAAAAAATATGATCTTGTCTGGTTTCGGCCGAAACCGTCCAGTTTTGGACCGAAACAGGTCAGTTTCGGCCGAAACCCTTAACGGTTTCGTCCGAAACCATTAAAAAAGTATTTTTTTAATAGTTTCGGCCATGCTACAGTATTTAGGTGCGGTTTCGGATCGGTATCGGCCGAAACCGATACGTTTCGGCCGAAACGTATCGGTTTCGGCCGATACTGCCTTCCATGCCTTGACCTTGGTTATCTCTCTCTCTCCCCCCCCCTTGTGAGATTGTGCACTATGTATCGCAATAGAGAGAGCCAGGGAGGGTTCGGGGTGAGGTGGGGAGATGGAGAAGGGAGGAGAGGGATCGGGGTGGTGCATCACCAGCCTCTGACAACTGCCCATGACACCACTTGCCCCCACTGGGCCTCCCTCTCCACCTCCTCCGATGATGCCAGCGCCGGCGAGTGTTGGGGATTGTGAAGAATAGAGGAAGAAGAGAAAGAACGTGGAAACAAGATGCAATCACACAAGAACACAATATTTACGTGGAAAACCCCAAGATGGGGAAAAACCACGGAGCCGCACACAAATCCAGAGTGTGTAGAGATGATACAAGAGAGAAGAAGGAAGAGGGCACCCTAGAACCCTAGCCGCCACTCTCCTTACGATTTCAACACCCTCCAACACCTTCTAAAGACATTTACAACTCTATTTATACAAGTTACTAGGGTTACACTGGACCTCGGGACCAAACACAGAAAGTTTCCTTTAATTAGATTCATATCAGATCGGAAGTGGTCGACCGCTTTGAGGAGCGTGGTCGACTGCAGCACAAAATGCTGTATACTAGATGTGGCGGTCGACCGCCTCGTGGTCGATCGCTCAGACCTGCACAGACCGTCCTCTTGTATACTATAAGATGCGGTCTACCTCACGGTTGACCGCGGCATCTTGGGGTCTTCTTCCTTGATCCTTCCATGGTCCTGATCAAGCTTCACACTCTCAACAATCTCCCACTTGGAGACTAATCTTTAGCACAATAACTGTGCTCCATCATCTCTCAACTTATGATGAAATTTGTGCCAACTCAAACTTGAGTCTTCAGCCTTGAAGTCCCACAAAAGCTGAACATGCTTTCAGCTTCTCTATAGTAACCACCTTGGTGAACATATCTGCAAGGTTTTCTGCTCCACGCGTATCTTCTCTAGTGACAAAGGACCATTTTCTAGTAGCCCGTGAATGAATTGATACTTCAATTGTATATGTTTAGTCCTTGCATGAAAGATAGGTTCTTGGCAAGACGAATTGCACTTTGACTATCACATAACAACACACTGTTGCCTTGCTCCTTCAGAAAATTCCTCAGCCATGTCATCTCTTTGCGAGCTTCAATAACAACAACATACTTTGCCTCGGTGGTCGAGAGAGCAATAATTTTTTGATGCTGAGACACCCAACTTGTAGCAATACCCCCCAAGATGTAAACATAACTAGTGGTGCTCCTTTTAGTATCCAAGTCACCACCTAGATCTGCATCAACAAAACCTTGCAAGATTATATCATTCTTCTTGAAACAAAGTGAAATACTTGAAGTGCCTTTCAAGTATCGAAGAATCCATTTAACATCTTCCCAGTGTTGCTTCCAGGATTTGCCATGCATCTGCTCACAACTCCCACTGCTTGTTCTATGTTTGGTCTGGTACACACCATTGCATACATCGAACTTCTCACAATTGATGCATATGGAACTTATGCCATGGACTCACAATCCTCAGCAGTCCTTGGAGACTGCTCCTTGGACAACTTGAAGTGACTTGTCAAAGGTGTGCTAACAGGGTTTGCATGCTGCATGTTGAACATGTATAACACCTTTTCTATGTAGCTTTCTTGAGATAGCTTCACAGTGCTAGCTGCTCTGTCTCTCATAATTCTCATCCTAAAGATTTACTTTGCTGCGTCTAAATCTTTCATATCAAACTCCGTTGATAATTGCTTCTTCAAGCTATTGATTTCTGTCATACTTGACCTTGCGATGAGCATGTCATCCACATATAATAACAATATAATGTAGCAATCATCAAATCTTTTGAAATAACAACAATGGTCTATATCACATTTAATGAAGCCATTGTTACACATGAATCCATTTAATCTCTTGTATCATTGCCTGGGAGCTTGTTTCAGACCATACAAGCTTTTGTTCAACTTGCACACAAGATTTTTTTTTCCTTGCACCTGAAAAACTTTTGGTTGCATCATGTAAATGTCCTCCAAATCACCATGGAGAACTGCTGTTTTCACATCTAACTGCTCTAGATGTAAATTTCAGCAGCAACTATACTGAAAACTAACATGATTGTAGTTTGTTTAACAACAGAAGAGAAAATTTCAGTATGGTCAATACCTTCCTTCTACTGAAAACCTTTTGCAACCAACCTTGCTTTGTATCTCTTGTTGTCATCATGTTCCTCCTTGACTCGGTAAACCCATTTGTTTTGCAATGCCTTCTTTCCTTCTGATAACTGGGTTAGCACCCATGTATTGTTCTTTCGCAATGAGTTCATCTCATTCTGCATAGCTAACTCTCACTTTATAGAATCTTTAACCTACATTACTTCATCAAAACACTCTGGTTCACCTGCATTCGTCAACAATAAGTAATGCAAATAAGTGAAATATCATTGACGAGGTTTGAGCACTCTATTGGATCTTCTTGGAACAGTTACTAGTGTCACAGGTTCAGGTTGTCCTCAACATTCACATGTTCCTCTTGGATCTTCTTTGCTAGATCATCGTCAGTGATCTCCTCCAGCTCAACTTGCTTATTGCCTTTAGCTTGCTTCCCTGCATTATCAGATTTTGCTTTCTTGGAACAGTTATTGGTGTCACAGGTTCAGGTTGTGAATCAACATTCACAGGATCCTCCTGGATCTTCTTTGCTAGATCATCCTCAGTGATCTCCTCCAGTTCAACTTGCTCACTGCCTTTGGTTTGTTTCCCTGCATTGTCAGATTCTGTTGTAGACTTGTCTTTATACAGAATCTTTTCATTAAATATAACATTTCTTTGCCTTATGATTTTTCTATTTTGATCATCCCAAAAACGATATCCAAAATCATTAGGACCATATCTGTAACGACCCGAGAATCTGATTACCGGGAAGGCCCGAAACCCGAGACTCGCACCGCCACCCACGAGTCTGAAGACTCGGAAGGGTTAAAAGGATGGTGTGGAGACTACACAAGTATCACAAATAATTGCAGAAATTAAACAGTTTATATAATTAAGCAGGAAAATAAATTAATATTTTACATGATACATGGTCCACAAGATAACAATAAAATAACAACAGTAGTAGTCCACAACTAGTACAAAGACAAGAAAGAAAAGTACAGCTACATGGGGCATACCCCGGCTCTGACCTCTGGCACTGACGCTGGGCACCCGAACCACGCTGAGCCTCAGATGCGCTCCCCTGAAGCCGCGTCTCGCCTGAAACACGGTGAAAACACGCAGGGAATGAGTGTCGGAACAAGACTCAGTAGGGATCACTCGAACTCTACCTCGCGAAACGGGAAATCACTACGCTAGCGGCTAAGCGAGTACCTCGAAAGAGAACGCCCTACAACTACAACACCGGTCTCGCGGCACGAAAACCGACACACGCGCTATGGCGAGACAACCGGAACTCATCGGTCAACCCGACGAAAGTCCGAAGGTCGAAGTCACAAAGACTGACTGACAGTCTGTCACTCCCGACTCGGCAGGAGTACCTCCCACTAGAAGTAAGGCCGAATGCGTCCACTGACGTCTTAGTCCGCGCCTCAGGTGTCTCCCTCCGGCCCAGCGGGAACTGAGACACCGTACAAGTAACCACAAACAAGTGACTAGCTGGGGTCACGTCCGTCAGCGTGGGTCCAACCGCTTCCAACCACGTGTGCACACAGACCGTGTGTCCCTGGTCTGGCCCTCTGACGGGTTTTCCCCTCAGCTGGACTCTGGCTGGTAGACGCAGGGCTCGACGGAAACCGGTCCAAAAATCGTCCTCTGGGAAGCCTCTCCACCACTCCCTGGTGGGACCACTAAACGTGTAAGCAGGCTACGACTAGTGGAGGGTCACTAAAGGAGTAGACTCTCAAGTTAACGGAAAATAACGTCCGCATTCGACGACGTACGGGGACCATCCCACGTACCAGCACCGTCGCACGGCGACCACGGTCGGAAAAGAAACGGGACTGCGAACCACCCGGTGCAGCCCTGAGCCTGGCGGTCTACTCTAGACGCGCCACAGGCTCTGACGGTCTAAGGCTGGACCGTCACAGCCATCTGACGGCCCAACATAGGCGCGTCAGACACTCGGTGCAAAACTGCGTGTGACGCGCCAGCCCTGGTGCGTCACATGACAAGAAGAAACCAACTGTGACGCGTGCCACTCGGTGCGTCACAGTCTGTAACGGACCAACTCTGGTGCGTTACAGGGTGAGGATGCGTCAGCTCTGACGCACCCACACAAGGGCGTTACAAGGCTGTGACGCGCCAGTACTGGTGCGTCACACGCCTTGACCCCCAATGGTCAAAAACCAACGGTCGTGCCAACGGTCGGATCGTTGCCTGACGGTCCTCCCTAGGCGCGTCACAGTGCCGTGGCGGTCTATCGTGGGACCGTCACAGCCCACAGACCCCCAATTGGCTAAAACAGGTCTGTGACGCACCCACCCAAGCGCGCCACATGGTGTGACGGTCACTGGAAGGATCGTCACACTGACCTGGCGGCAAAACGGCGTGAAACGCCCAAAAATATCAACCACGTCCCCATGCCTCCATAGGGGAGGGGGAAAACAAGGGGAAAGACCCCTGGGGACCCCTAGCATGCTTCTAAGCCATCAAAACACCGAATCATGGCCTAAAATCATAGATTGGGCGAACTCTCCCAAAATCATGGTTTTACCCTCCCGGCATGGAATCGACCCCTCTCGGCCTCACACCGGGCTAGAAATCACGGAAATGAAACGCGGAGAGCTAGGGAACGTCACCCTACCTCAGTTTCGCCCCGAGACACGCCGGATCGTCCACGAATTGCGATGAAAGCTTTTAGAATCCCCGCTCCTTCACGCTTCCCACAAGCACCGCACGCCCACGAGATCGCCTCGCCGCCACCCACGTCGCCGCGTCGTCGTCCTGCCGCCGTCTGCAGCTGGAGAGAGGCCGGTCGAATGGGAGAGAGAGAGGGGAAGAGGGGCGCTCACGGTTGGGAGGAAGAAGAAAGAGGAAGAAGAAGGGTGGGGGAGAGAGAGAAAAAGAGTGATATTTATAGAAAATCTAAAAATTTCGGAAAATATCGAAAAATTAAAAATTACATTTCCGCGATTCTCGGAACGCACTGATCGCAACGTATCACTCTCGCCTAGGCGAACGACCCGGTTCACCCGCAACGAGGTTATGAAAGAATTGTCGAAACACACACCGAAAATCGGAAAACACGCGCGAAAAAGTCGCGGACGCACTCCGGGCCTCCGAAACAACTCCTGATCGCGTCGACCCGAACACGAAAGATGTCCGAAACGAAATTTCGGACACAACGGAGCCGGACACTCCGAGAAAGCAGATCCGGGACCCACGAAGAAGGATTCGAAAGGTCTGGGATATTACAGCCCTCCCCCCTTAAGGAATTTCGTCCTCGAAATTCAAGAACAAAATTCAGGGGACGAAGAGGAAACTCACTCGAACAAGTAAGGGAACTGCTGACGCATCTCGTCCTCACGCTCCCAAGAAGCCTCACCACCAGAGTGCCGCTGCCACACCACCTTGACCAAGGGGATGACCTTGTTCCGCAGGCGCTGCTCTCGCCTATCCTCAACGCGGACGGGAAACTCTGGGAGAGAAAGATCTGGAGTCATCTCGGGCCAAACAGAAACCTCAAGCACATGAGAGTCATCGGGCATATACTTCCGCAACATCGAGACGTGGAACACGTCATGCATCGACGCCAACTCAGGGGGCAACTGCAACCGATAAGCCACCTCACCGATGCGCTCCACAATGTGGAAGGGACCAATATAGCGGGGACTCAGCTTTCCGCGCCGCCCAAAACGCATCACCCCCTTCATCGGAGAAACTCTCAAGAACACACGATCGCCAACGGCGAAAGCGAGAGGCTGCCTCCTCCGGTCAGCATAGCTCTTCTGCCGACTCTGAGCCGCCAACATGTTCTGACGAACCAGGTGCACGACAGCCACACACTGCTGCACCAACTCCGGTCCCGTCAAAACACGCTCACCGACCTCGAACCAATCAAGTTGAGTCCGACACGGACGCCCATACAACGCCTCATAAGGAGCCATACCGATGCTCGAATGATAGCTGTTGTTGTAGGCAAACTCCACCAACGGTAGGTGGTGAATCCAACTCCCCTGCCACTCCAGGCAGCAGGATCTCAACATATCCTCCAAAGTCTGGATGGTTCTCTCTGACTGACCATCTGACTGAGGATGGTACGCTGAGCTAAATGCCAAATCCGTGTCAAGAGCTCGCTGGAAACTCCTCCAGAATCCAGAAGTGAAACGCGGATCCCGATCCGACACAATGGAAATGGGAATTCCATGCAACGGAACGATCCGCTCTACATAAAGACGAGCTAACTTGGGCACACCCTAGCTGACTTTGACTGGTAACAACCGAGTCACCTTCGTCAGCCTATCCACCAGCAACCAAATACTGTCCTGTCCACTCGGAGTCTTCGGTAATCCTACCACAAAATCGGTGGTCACGTGGTCCCATTTCCACGCAGGAACATCTAAGGGCTGGAGAGTACCACCTGGTCGCTGATGCTTCGCCTTCACCTGCTGACAGGTCTGGCACATGGCCACAAATTCGGCCACATCTCTCTTTATGCCAGGCCACCAGAACTGCCTCCGCAAGTTCCGATACATCTTCGTCGCACCCGGGTGTACGGTGTACCTGTTCCCATGAGCCTCGCGCAACACCGCACGACAAACCTGCCCCTCGGCTGGGACGTACAGCCTACCACGGAACCTAATAGCACCGTCCTCACCGAGCTCCACATCAGCCATAGCCAAAATCCGGGGCAGCTCATGGTCTGCATGCTGAGTCTCTATCACCTGACGACGGATAGCAGGCGTGACAGTCAGACTCGCAAGCATAGCTAACTCTGGCTCCTGAGGAATCTTGAGCCTGAATGACACTTTGGACACTTGTTCCCAGAGCCTCCACTTCCTCAACATCAAGGCACTGACCGCGACCTTCTTACTCAAAGCATCGGCGACGACATTCATCCTGCCCGGCTGATAAGACAGGGTGAAGTCATAATCCTTCATGTACTCCATCCAACGCCTCTGCCTGAGGTTAAGGTCCCTCTGCGTGAACACATACCTCAAATTCTGATGGTCAGTGAACACCTCGAACTTCTCACCGTACAGATAATGCCTCCAGATCTTCAACGCGAAGATCACAGCCGTCAACTCCAGGTCATGGGTAGGGTAGTTCTCCTCGTGGGGCTTGAGCTGCCGAGATGCATACGCCACCACTCTACCATGCTGCATCAACACAGCACCCAATCCGACCCCGGAAGCATCTGTACACATCACAAAACCTCCCGATCCAGAAAGCAAAACCAACACCGGAGCCGAGGTGAGCAATCTCTTCAGCTCCCTGAAACACTGCTCACACTCATCAGTCCAGACGAAAGGCACATCCTTCCGCGTAAGTTTGGTCATCGGGGCTGCGATGCGAGAAAAATCCTTAATGAACCTCCTATAATAACCTGCAAGCCCCAAGAAACTCCGGATCTCCGTCACAGACCTCGACCTCGGCCACTGCATTACTGCCTCAACCTTAGCGGGGTCCACGAAAATACCATAACTAGAGATCACGTGCCCCAAAAAGTGCACCTCACGAAATCAGAACTCGCACTTACTGAGCTTCGCATACAACTGGTGATCCCGCAACGTCTGCAGCACCACACCCAAATGGTACGCGTGCTTCTCGGCAGACCGCGAATAAACAAGGATGTCGTCCACAAATACGATCACGAACTGGTCCAAGTACGGACGTAACACTCTTTGCATCAAATCCATGAACGCTGCGGGGGCATTGGTAAGCCCGAACGGTATTACCAAGAACTCATAATGCCCATACCTCGTACTGAACGCAGTCTTCTCCACATCGGACTCGCGAATCCTCAGCTGATAGTAACCAGACCGCAAATCAATCCGCGAGAACACTCGGGCAGACTGAAGCTGGTCGAACAAATCATCAATCCTCGGCAACGGATACTTGTTCTTAATGGTCACCTTATTCAGCTGCCGGTAGTCAATGCACAACCGCAAGCTACCGTCCTTCTTCTTCGCGAACAACACGGGTGCACCCCAAGCCCCAAGGGGAAAAGCTAGGACGAATGTACCCCTTGGCCAACAACTCCTGCAACTGCGCCCTCAACTCTCTCAACTCAGCGGGGGCCATACGGTAGGGAGCCTTCGCCAAAGGTCCCGTACCAGGTACAATCTCGATCACAAAATCGATCTCCTGTTGGGGAGGCAATCCAAGTAAGTCCTCCGGAAAAATATCGGGAAACTCGCACACCACCGGAATGTCCTCGACATCCGGACACGGCTGGTCTACCAAGACCACAGAAGCGAGAAAACCCTGGCAACCCGCATCAAGCACACGACGAACTCGAATCGCAGAAATAAGAAAACGGGAAGAGGAAGACCTGATACCTTGGAAATAGAAGGTGGGTCCACGAAGTCGCCGAAAATAAACTCTCTTCGAGTCACAATCCACCAAAGCATGATGTGCCTTGAGCCAATCCATGCCCAAAATCACGTCAAAGTCCTGAAGCGGCAACGCATAGAGCCTAGCCGGCAAACTCCGCCCTTCCACCCACACAGGAACCTCATCGAAACAATACGGAGTGATCATAAAATCACCCGAAGGCAACTCCACTGTCAAATCACAGGACAACTGGGTCACCGGCTCCTCAATACTCAACAGGAAATCCTCCGAAATAAACGAATGAGACGCGTCAGAATCAAACAAAACTCGAGTCGCACAACCCAAAATCTGAACGGTACCTTCCACGAGCTGCGACGCCACTGCCTCTGCCCTGGTCATGTGTGTGATCTGGCCTCGAGCTCTCTGCCTGCCTCCCACACTCGCTGACCTGGGTAGCGGCGGATACTGTCCCTGCTGCTGCTGCGGCTGCTGCTGGGGAACCTGCTGCGGCTGAGGAAACTAATGCTGCTGCTGCCTCTGAGGACAGTCACGCGTCATATGCCCTGGTTGGTCACACCTAAAACAAACCACCGGCGCCGTGCACTGCCTGCCTGGGTGGGTGATGGGAATCGACGCCGAGTATGTACCTTTTCTTTTGCATGTATGTCCTTTTAGTTTGTGTTCATATCCTTGGGAAAGTATATGCGCAATTGTACGGCTTTGTAAGCCAATGCGTCATTCCCACGGATTGTGTGGGTTTCCATGTAATTTGTCAGTAGGACCAGCAAGGGGGCCCTTAGCCCTCTCCCATTGGTCCATGTCACCTTGTGGGGCTGGTCAACCATCCTAGGTGGACATCTAGAAGGTTGGACTAGTCATATGCCACATGGGTAGACAAGAGGGTAAGAATTTCCATGGTAGGTTACCTACCATGTCAACTTGTCCCCCTTGCCACCCCTTGGTCAATAGGCTGCCCCCCCCCCTTATATATTATTTTTATTTTGTGTGTGTTGGTGGCATGCAAACCAGACCATCCATCTCCCATCCCTAGATCCAAGGGTGGAGGTTGGATTTGATTGGAAGCATATAAAACCTTGTATTTTCCTTTGAAAATTAGTGAAAAAGTTAGAAAATTTGTTGGAAGCCTTGGAGCTCCTTGCGCCCCTCCCCTCTCCCTGGTGTTCTTCCCTCTCAAACCCCCAATTCTAGAGTGGTTTCTATCTTCTATCCCCTCCCCTCTATCTCCGATGATCATCGGTGCCGCCGACGCCGCCGTTCGTGTCGCCTTCGAGCCGCCGCGGAGCCATCTTCAAGGTTATGTCCTGCTGGACAGGGTTGTAGTCCACGAATTCCTGCTCTCCACCACGTGAAGATCTCAAGCTGAAATTTTTATGGTGTGTTCCTACCTTGAATCCCCAGTTCCACGTAAATTTTCACGTCCAAATTCCATCGTTTAGTATTTTTTCATTTTCGTTCATCTTTCACTCCCAGATCTGTCTTGTGTCTGTCTACAGTGACAGCAGCTCTGAGTTTCCCATCTCCGACCACATTTTTGATTTTTCCAAACCCTCCCAATTTTACTGGGAGTTCTGTCCATCAACCCCTCACTCCATGAATTTTCTTAATTTTTGATCAGCCGTCTACCCATTTTTCAAAAATCGTGTTCTACCTCAGCTACAGTGCTGTCAGCTAGATTTCAGATCCGACCACCTTCCGTGCAAAAATCATAACAAATCATAGCCTCCACCAATCCTCTCATACAAAATATTGCCGTTTACCTGGTTCAATTTCCTACAACTTTGATGAAGACCTCAAGAGCTGGATCGGACATCTTCCTCACGGTCAATGGTAGTTCTCAGACAAGTTCCCTGCAGATCTGAGAGTCCGGTCACTGTACAACATAAACTCAAAAATTCATTAAAGTCAAGATCCGTGCAGATCCAGGTCCGATCCCCAGGCCTAGATTGAAGTACTTCAAGAGAGCTTTCCAACGGCGCCAGTTTCGTGTCGATCCGACGTCGGGGCTGATCGCAGCGTCCGTTCTCGCCGGAGCGCGCGCCGGAAAATAGAACCGGCAGATCCGTAGCCGGTTGTTCCGACCGGTGCCGAACGGAGCCGCCCGGCCTCCGGTCGTCGTTCCAGCGTGCCGCCATCCCGGGGAGTGCTTCCCCAAGTGTCCCCACTACAACGGTGCCGCCGGGTCCCACACGGCCCCTCTGGACAGCACGTGGGCCCCACAGTCACAAGTTCGGGTGCTGCAGAAGAGACGCGAGAAGCCGCCCGTCAACCCGAATTCGGTCCTCCCGGGCCCATTTGTGTAGCCCTTTACCTCCCTGCGTGGAGTGGGCAGCGACTTGTATTGCTGTAATATTGTGTATTATTGTTCCGGAAGTACGAGTTTCGGCCGGGTCCGTCTTCCCCACGCCGAGCGCGTGGAGGTATCGTATTCGCTCCTTGCTTGGCATTTCGCTTATTTCTATATATGCTTGTTTATGCCACTGCTAGAGAGCATGTTTTAAGACCTAGCTCGCTGTATTTTCATATCACCGCTACTGCGAGAGAGAGAGCGTGACCGTCCCGTGACCCTATCCGGGCACAAAAGTGCGAATTGACCACCCTAGCTCTCGCCGGTTTCTCAACCGTGCACGTCCGACGCTTCCCTCGTTAAGGGGCAATCACGAGCTCACATAGAGTCCGAGGACTGTTGTCGTGTCCGTGGTCTCGTCCCGCATCAATATGGTATCAGAGCGAGTTTGAGTCTAGGGTGTCTAAAAACATAAAAAAAAAGCGTGTCATTTACGTATAGTCACTAGTCATTGTCTAAGTCGTGTTTAGGGTCATCATTGTTTTAAAACAAAAAAAAAGTGTCTTTGCATTTACATCCCTTTACTCGGTATATCGAAAGGTGTTGTCCGAACGTTAGGCTACGCCTATCGGGAAGGCCGCACACTTGTGCGAGTGATCTTCGGATCGGTTAGCTCCGCCACGTACCGAGTTTTGGTTAAGTCCAGGCGCATCATTTTGCATTAGTGTGTTTGCTTTAGTCGGCGTCTTCTAGTCGGTGTGTCTGCATTGGCACTCGTAGGGGTACTCAGTACTCACCCCCACCACCACCTATGGCGGATCCCCGAGCCACTAGTCTCGATGCGTCAGCTGTGGTCGAAATGTTCCAAAATCTTATGGGACAAGTGCAAGGATTGCATACGCGTCTTGATGGGTTGGATACGCAAATGGGTGATTTAAGTACTCGGATGGATAGGATGGAAGGAGTGAGTACCCGAGTGAATGGTCTAGGCACCCACCTAGAAGAGATGATGAAAGCCGTAGAGGATAGGGCCGCTGGGTCGAACCAGTCCGTTCAGGGATTGGTCGGGAGAGTTGCCGCACTAGAGAGAGGCCCAGTCGAGACACATCCGATTGCCCCCGTCCAGGCACCCGTCCCACCTACACAAGGTCAACCGGAGCCGGTTCAACAACCCGCGACTCCAAGGGTTCAAGGGGTAGTTGTTAGGAGGCACGAAGTCCCCGCGGTGCATGACTATGAGTCCGATAATGAGCATCGGGGACATGGTCGTGATCATCGCCCTACACGGCGTACCCACGACCAAGATATGGATGAACGGGCCTTTCGGACCGTTCGGGCCGACCCTCCCACCTTTGACGGGTCCTTAGACCCAAAGGTCTATCTTGATTGGGAGGCTGGTATGGACCGATATTTTGAGTGGTTCGAGGTGTCGGACCAACGAAAAGTCAAGTACGCCAGGATGAAACTTTTAGGCCAAGCACAAACCTATTGGAGGAACATGGAGAACCTATTGTTTCATCGTCAAGAACCCCCGATCGATACGTGGACCGATATGAGGGAGAAGCTTAGGAAGAAGTACCTCCCTACCTCCTACCGCCAGCGTCTTATAGAGAGGTGGCAAAGCCTCACCCAAGGAGACCGGTCCGTCTCTGATTACATCGCCGAATTTGATGAATACTACTTGCGATGTGATGCCACGGAGGAAGATTCCCTTACCGTCTCTCGGTTTCGGCGTGGTCTACGTCCGCACCTACGGTATGAGCTTCTCCGCCGCAAGGTGGACAAGTTGGAGGATGCCTATCAAGTTGCTCTCAAGATGGAGCAATTTGAGGGTGAGTTCGAGTCTATTTCCCGGTGGAGCCCCGCTCCTCCCCGTAGTGATTCTCGTGGCTCCTTAGGTTCATACCCGAGGGGACCCATGGCTCGTCCACAGGAGCCCGCCCGTCAGGAGCACTTTGCTCCTAGACCTCGACCTCCCCCACCACGGGATCTACCTCCACCCCATCCACCGGCACTCGTTGCCCGTCCCCCGGCACCCATAGCCCGTCCCCTGGCCCCGACACTTTCTTCACTATTGCCCACGGCACCTACACCTGCAACCTTGTTGCCTACACCCCCTGCCCGTCGGGAGGATAAGGGTAAGGCCCCCCTTATCGGAGAGAGCAGTCGGTCGCGAGTGCAGTGTTTCCACTGTCACGGGTTTGGCCACTTTGCCAGTGAGTGTCCCGCTCGCGCCACCCTAGCCCTAGGTGTTGGAGAATCCGCACCTCTCGAGCTTGAGTGTGCCAATTACGTGGCCGATGAGGCACTAGCCGAGGAGTACTATGCTTTGGGGGGAGAACTAGAGGACTCTCCCGCAATGCAGGATGTGGCCACCTAGTGGGATTGATGCTACCACCTTAGTCTAGAGTCGTGCATGAGTCAGTGTGTTTTCTTTGTGTGGGTTGTTTGTGTGGTGTGTTTTGAGTCGATTGTTTGTGTGGTTTGCATACGTGTGTTAGTGCATGGTGAGTCTGCATGTGTCTTGTGCAAGATCGTTGTCGTTCTCTTATGAGTAAGAGGTGATTGGACTCACTCGATGAGTATGGGATCGGTTCTATATCTATACCCGGATCTAGTCATCTACAGGGACTCAGCGGTGATTCCTAGTGAGTCTTCGAGTTGCTTCCTTCCCTTTTGAGAGTGCCCCACTCGGAGTGTCCACCTTCAGCCCATAGCAGTTCGCGCATATCAAGTATATATGGAATGAGCAGGTGACGATCACTTGGAGTGGAGCATACCCGCGCTACTTGGCACGGTGACGGATCCGCCGGAGTACTCGAGTATCTATACCCCTACTCGACGGGGTCGAGTTCCTCCCACCCGGGGAGAGTTGATGGGAATCGACGCCGAGCATGTACCTTTTCTTTTGCATGTATGTCCTTTTAGTTTGTGTTCATATCCTTGGGAAAGTATATGCGCAATTGTACGGCTTTGTAAGCCAATGCGTCATTCCCACGGATTGTGTGAGTTTCCATGTAATTTGTCAGTAGGACCAGCAAGGGGACCCTCAGCCCTCTCCCATTGGTCCATGTCACCTTGTGGGGCTGGTCAACCATCCTAGGTGGACATCTAGAATGTTGGACTAGTCATATGCCACATGGGTAGACAAGAGGGTAAGAATTTCCATGGTAGGCTACCTACCATGTCAACTTATCCCCCTTGCCACCCCTTGGTCAATAGGCCGCCCCCCCTTATATATTATTTTTATTTTTTGTGTGTTGGTGGCATGCAATCCAGACCATCCATCTCCCATCCCTAGATCCAAGGGTGGAGGTTGGATTTGATTGGAAGCATATAAAACCTTGTATTTTCCTTTGAAAATTAGTGAAAAAGTTAGAAAATTTGTTGGAAGCCTTGGAGCTCCTTGCGCCCCTCCCCTCTCCCTGGTGTTCTTCCCTCTCAAACCCCCAATTCTAGAGTGGTTTCTATCTTCTATCCCCTCCCCTCTATCTCTGGTGATCATCGGTGCCGCCGACGCCGCCGTTCGTGCCGCCTTCGAGCCGACGCGGAGCCATCTTCAAGGTTCTGTCCTGCTGGACAGGGTTGTAGTCCACGAATTCCTGCTCTCCACCACGTGAAGATCTCAAGCTGAAATTTTTATGGTGTGTTCCTACCTTGAATTCCCAGTTCCACCTAAATTTTCACGTCCAAATTCCATCGTTTAGTATTTTTTCATTTTCGTTCATCTTTCACTCCCAGATCTGTCTTGTCTCTGTCTACAGTGACAGCAGCTCTGAGTTTCCCATCTCCGACCACCTTTTTGATTTTTCTAAACCCTCCCAATTTTACTGGGAGTTCTGTCCATCAACCCCTCACTCCATGAATTTTCTTAATTTTTGATCAGCCTTCTACCCATTTTTCAAAAATCGTGTTCTACCTCAGCTACAGTACTGTCAGCCAGATTCCAGATCCGACCACCTTCCAGTGCAAAAATCATAACAAATCATAGCCTCCACCAATTCTCTCATACAAAATGTTGCCGTTTACCTGGTTCAATTTTTTACAACTTTGATGAAGACCTCAAGAGCTGGATCGGACATCTTCCTCACGGTCAATGGCAGTTCTCAGACAAGTTCCCTGCAGATCTGAGAGTCTGGTCACTGTACAACATAAACTCAAAAATTCATTAAAGCCAAGATCCGTGCAGATCCAGGTCCGATCCCCAGGCCTAGATTCAAGTACTTCAAGAGAGCTTTCCAACGGCGCCAGTTTCGTGTCGATCCGATGTCGGGGCTGATCGCAGCGTCCGTTCTCGCCGGAGCGCGCGCCGGAAAACAGAACAGGCAGATCCGTGGCCGGTTGTTCCGACCGGTGCCGAACGGAGCCGCCCGGTCTCCGGTCGTCGTTCCAGCGTGCCGCCATCCCGGGGAGCGCTTCCCCAAGTGTCCCCACTACAGCGGTGCCGCCGGGTCCCACACGGCCCCTCCGGACAGCACGTGGGCCCCACAGTCACAAGTTCGGGTGCTGCCGAAGAGACGCGAGAAGCCGCCCGTCAACCCGAATTCGATCCTCCCGGGCCTATTTGTGTAGCCCTTTACCTTCCTGCGTGGAGTGGGCAGTGACTTGTATTGCTGTAATATTGTGTATTATTGTTCCGGGAGTACGAGTTTCGGCCGGGTCCGTCTTCCCCACGCCGAGCGCGTGGAGGTATCGTATTCGCTCCTTGCTTGGCATTTCGCTTATTTCCATATATGCTTGTTTATGCCACTGCTAGAGAGCATGTTTTAGGACCTAGCTCGCTGTATTTTCATATCACCGCTGCTGCGAGAGAGAGAGCGTGACCGTCCCGTGACCCGATCCGGGCACGAAAGTGCGAATTGACCACCCTAGCTCTCGCCGGTTTCTCAACCGTGCACGTCCGACGCTTCCCTCGTTAAGGGGGAATCACGAGCTCACCTAGAGTCCGAGGACTGTTGTTGTGTTCGTGGTCTCGTCCCGCATCAGTGGGACCCGCCACACTGGGGACACGGTCCTCGCGATCCACCCACTGATCCTTGATGCTGAAAAGGAATCGGCTGCTGTACACTACCCGATGATGGCTGCCCCTGATCCTTGGGCTTTTTACGGAAACTCTTCTTGAGAAACTTCTTGACCTTCGAGCCAAAAGACACAGATTCTGTCGTTGACGTTGTCGGTGCCGACGCTCCTGAACCACCCGTCGCATGCTGAAAAGAGCCCTGCTGCTGGGTAGCCGACTGCTCGCTGCGGCCTGACAAGGACTGCCCCTGGCTGATCGGTCCTCGAGTCCTCTGCATATCCATCTCCAAAGAAGCCGCAACACGAGACGTTGTCTCCAAATCAGTGGCAGCGTTCGCGATCAAATGGTGCCTCAACTCCTGCCTCAAGCTCTGTACGAACTGTGCGGTCTTCACCTTCTCATGCTTCATGATATGAGGTGCATAACGACCCAGCTTAATAAATCGGGCCCTGTACTGCAACACAGACATGTCGCCCTGGACCAGCTCCAAAAACTCACCCATCCGTTGCGTAGCAATATACTCTGGACAGTACGTACGCTCAAAAGCGCTGACAAAGTCGCTCCACTCGATCTGCTCAAGTGGCCGGGACTGAAAAGACGTCTTCTACTCGGAAGACCACCACGCTCGAGCCGTACCCTGCAACTGGTTGTAGGCCAACATCACCCTGTCCTCTGCAGTACACCGCGCGGAATTGAACACCTTCTTCATCTCGTCGAGCCAATCTCGAGCCAAATCAGGGTCTGGCTGACCGCCATAGTAAGGTGGATGGAACTGCATAAAATCTCTCACTGCTCGGCCTGGCCCACCCCTGGCCGACGAGCCCTCACCAGCCTCTCCGTCGAACTGCTGCGACATAAGCTGGTACATGCCACATAAGAAATCCTCGGCCCCCGGAAACCTCGCAGTATCCACTGCCTCGGTGGCCGCTGGTGGCACTCTACTCTGCTCCTACTGAACCTCCTGCTAGATCTCCTGAACTCCAGCCGACTGCCCCTGCTGAGAGCGAGTGCTCCGCCTCGGTGCCATGCTCGCTCCTGAAGCAAAAGACAGAAAACACGGAAACAACAAGGTCAAGAAAAACACACGATGCCCGATGCCAGCGTCAACTGTACATCATCGCTGTGGACTAGTGGACCACTACAATTACTTATGATTTTCGTATAATCCCACAACTGCGCTTTGATACCAGCTGTAACGACCCGAGAATCCGATTACCGGGAAGGCCCGATAACCCGAGACTCGCACCGCCACCCACGAGTCCGAAGACTCGGAAGGGTTAAAAGGATGGTGTGGAGACTACACAAGTATCACAAATAATTGCAGAAATTAAACAGTTTATATAATTAAGCAGGAAAATAAATTAACATTTTACATGATACATGGTCCATAAGATAACCAATAAAATAACAACAGTAGTAGTACACAACTAGTACAGAGACAAGAAAGAAAAGTACAGCTACACGGGGCATACCCCGGCTCTGACCTCTGGCATTGACGCTGGGCACCTGAACCACGCTGAGCCTCAGATGCGCTCCCCTGAAGTCGCGCCTCGCCTGAAACACGGTGAAAACACGCAGGGAATGAGTGTCGGAACAAGACTCAGTAGGGATCACTCGAACCCTACCTCGCGAAACGGGAAACCACTACGCTAGCGGCTAAGCGAGTACCTCGAAAGAGAACGCCCTGCAACTACAATATCGGTCTAGCGGCACGAAAACTGACACGCGTTATGGCGAGACAACCGGAACTCATCGGTCAACCCGACGAAAGCCCGAAGGTCGAAGTCACAAAGACTGATTGACAGTCTGTCACTCCCGACTCGGCAGGAGTACCTCCCACTAGAAGTAAGGCCGAATGCGTCCACTGACGTCTTAGTCCGCGCCTCAGGTGTCTCCCTCCGGCCCAGCAGGAACTGAGACACCGTACAAGTAACCACAAACAAGTGACTAGCTGGGGTCACGTCCGTCAGCGTGGGTCCAACCGCCCCCAACCACGTGTGCACACAGACCGTGTGTCCCTGGTCTGGCCCTCTGACGGGTTTTCCCCTCAGCTGGACTCTGGCTGGTAGACGCGGGGCCCGACGGAAACCGGTCCAAAAACCGTCCTCTGGGAAGCCTCTCCACCACTCCCTGGTAGGACCACTAAACGTGTAAGCAGGTTACGACTAGTGGAGGGTCACTAAAGGAGTAGACTCTCAAGTCAACGGAAAATAACGTCCGCATCCGACGACGTACGAGGACCATCCCACGTACCAGCACCGTCGCACGGCGACTACGGTCGGAAAAGAAACGGGACTGCGAACCACCCGGTGCAGCCCTGAGCCTGGCGGTCTACTCTAGACGCGCCACAGGCTCTGACGGTCTAAGGCTGGACCGTCACAGCCATCTGACGGCCCAACATAGGCGCGTCAGACACTCGGTGCAAAACTGCGTGTGACGCGCCTACCCTGGTGCGTCACAGTCTGTGACGCGCCAGCCCTGGTGCGTCACATGACAAGAAGAAACCAACTGTGACGCGTGCCACTCGGTGCGTCACAGTCTGTAACGGACCAACTATGGTGCGTTACAGGGTGAGGATGCGTCAGCTCTGACGCACCCACACAGGGGCGTTACAAGGCTGTGTCGCGTCAGTATTGGTGCGTCACACGCCTTGACCCCCAACGGTCAAAACCAATGGTCGTGCCAACGGTCGGATCGTCGCCTGACGGTCCTCCCTAGGTGCGTCACAACGCCGTGGCGGTCTATCGTGGGACCGTCACAGCCCACTGACCCCCAATTGGCTAAAACAGGTCTGTGACGCATCCACCCAGGCGCGCCACATGGTGTGACGGTCACTGGAAGGACCGTCACACCGATCTGGCGGCAAAACGGCGTGAAACGCCCAAAAATATCACCCACGTCCCCATGCCTCCATAGGGGAGGGGGAAAACAAGGGGAAAGACCCCTGGGGACCCCTAGCATGCTTCTAAGCCATCAAAACACCGAATCATGGCCTAAAATCATAGATCGGGCGAACTCTCCCAAAATCATGGTTTTACCCTCCCGGCATGGAATCGACCCCTCTCGGCCTCACACCGGGCTAGAAATCACGGAAATGAAACGCGGAGAGCTAGGGAACGTCACCCTACCTCAGTTTCGTCCCGAGACACGCCGGATCGTCCACGAATTGCGATGAAAGCTTTTAGAATCCCCGCTCCTTCACGCTTCCCACGAGCACCGCACGCCCACGAGATCGCCTCGCCGCCACCCACGTCGCCGCGTCGTCGTCCCGCCGCCGTCTGCAGCTGGAGAGAGGCCCGCCGCGGTCGAATGGGAGAGAGAGAGGGGAAGAGGGGCACTCACGGTTGGGAGGAAGAAGAAAGAGGAAGAAGAAGGGTGGGGGAGAGAGAAAAAAAGTGATATTTATAGAAAATTCAAAAATTTCAAAAAATACCGAAAAATTAAAAATTACATTTTCGCAATCTCCGGAACGCACCGATTGCAACGGTACCACTCTCGCCTAGGCGAACGACCCGGTTCACCTGCAACGAGGTTCCGAAGGAATTGCCAAAACACACCGGAAATCGGAAAACACGCGCGGAAAAGTCGCGGACGCTCTCCGAGCCTCCGAAACAACTCCGGATCGCGTCGACCCGAACACGAAAGATGTCTGAAACGAAATTTCAGACACAACGGAGCCGGACACTCCGAGAAAGCAGATCCGGGACCCACGAAGAAGGATCCGAAAGGTCTGGGATATTACAATATCTAATGAAAAAATATTTCCTAGACTTTGCATCTAGTTTGTCCCTGTCATCAGAATCAATGTGCACATAAGAAACACAACCAAATACTCTCAAGTGTGAATAGTTTACCTCCTTTCCTGTCCATCCCTGCTCTGGTATTCCACCATCCAAAGGAATATAAGGACCTTGGTTGATCAAGTAGGTTGCAGTGTTGACAACATCAATTCAAAAGCACTTGGGCAAACCAGCATGCAATCTTATGCTTCTAGCTCTTTCATTTAGGGTCCGATTCATTCGTTTTGCAACCCCATTCTACTGTGGTGTATCGGGGATTATCTTCTCCATCCGAATCCCATTTGTTGCACAAAAGACTTTAAACTTTTTGCTGTCATACTCGCTTCCATTGTCAGACCGCGGACACTTGATTTTCACACTAGTCTGATTTTCCACCTCAGCTTTCTACCTTTTAAAAGTGTCAAACACATTAGATTTATTTTTCAAAAAATAAACCCACACCTTTCGAGTGCAATTGTCGATGAAGGTAACATAGTAGAGTGGGCCTCCCAGGGATCGTACAGGGGATGGACCCCATACATTTGTGTGCACTAACTCTAGTTTTCCTGCCTTTGGTGTTCTTCGTGTCTTTGAGAAACTAACTCTTTTCTGTTTTTCAATGATCGTCTTCACATAGACCAACATCCACAGACTTCAAACCAGAAAATTTTCCCTTTGCAGACAAAATCTTCATCCCTCTCTCACTCATGTGTCCAAGTCTACAGTGCCATGACTTTAAGTTAACCCCAGACTCAGCAACAATCATTGTATCTTTGTTGCTTGAAGTCATGTACAAAGTTCCATCTTCAAACCTCGTGCTACAACCATAGCATCTTTAACAACTCTCCAGGTTCCACTCCCAAAAAGTGTTGCATAGCTTGTATCATCTAGTTGCCCTATAGAGATCAGATTTTTCTTTAGGTCTGGAATATGTCTTACATCTTGTAGCTTCCATATGCTCCAATTAGCAGTCTTAATATGAACATCATCCTTCCCCACAATGTCCAAAGGTTTATCATCAGTTAGATAAACCTTCCTAAACTTCCCTGCCGCATGGTTATGTATAAATTTTTTACATGGGGTTGAGTGAAAAGACGCACCTGAGTTCAGAATCCACGATCCTATAGGATTACTCGCGCTGAGAATAAGAGCATCAGTGACTTCCTCTGTTGTTGTATTTGTAGAGTTTTCATTATGATTTTGATTCTTCTTCTTCTTCAAAGATAACATGCAATCCTTCTTCAAGTGACCTTTCTTTCCACAATTCTAGCAGCTTGCATCGCCCTGGAATCATGGTATGCCATCTCGCGAGATCTTGGCGAGATCTCTGTCTCGGCGCGTCCGCGAGGCACGAGACAGTCCCGAGTAGGCGCATCTCGGCGAGGGATAGCTGTCTTGGGAAAACAGTGAATTCTTCAAGAATTATTTAAATTTTATAAGATATAATTTTAGATTTGTGTAACTTTTGATGCATATTGATATTAGTGCATGTGAAATTGAGTGGTTAGTATAAAAGAATTAGGATTTTCTTAGAAATAGGCTATATATATGAAAAAATGTTTCGAAATCCCCGAACCCGATCTCCGAGATTTCTTCGAGATCTCTTCGAGATCTCCTCTCCAACCCTCCCGAGACGAAGTCGAGATCCGATATGGCAAACCATGCCTGGAATCTTGATTGACTCCTTCCTTTCGACTTCGATCTGCTATGGTTTTGGCTCCGGTGATGACTTCTTCCCCTGCCTTCAATACTCAAGGCAAATCCCGAGATTTCTCTTGATTCTTTTCTATGAATGTCTTCACTGAGAATCAAATCTCGGACTTCATTAAGCTTTAACTTGCTTGAACCAGAAGAACTGCTCACCGCCATCACGGTCGCATCCCAACTCTCGGGTAGGGAGGAGGATAGAAGAATCAAACTTCTAACTTCGTCATCAAAGTTAATATCTACAGAACTCAACTGACTTGTAATCACATTAAATTCATGGATGTGATTTATAATAGACGCACCTTCGGCTATCTTCAAATTAAATAAACGACTCATCAAATATACCTTGTTTGAGGTGGTGGGTTTCTCATATATATTTGATAGGTGCCTTCATGAGGCCTGCCGCCATCTTCTTATTTATGATGTTGAAGGCGATGCTTCGCGCCAACGCTTATCGTATCACGTCGAGCGCCTGTCGGTCGAGGAGCTCCCACTCCTCCTTTTTCATCGCCTCCGGTTTCTCTCCCTTCAGTGGTTGGTGCAATTTCTTCTGATAAAGATAATCTTGATCTGCATATTCTAGAAACCAAAGTCTCTGCCATCGAACTTCTCGATCTTTTAAAATGTTTTGTCTATTTGATCCAAAAAAAGTGGCGAATGCACATTTGCTTGAAACATTGAAATGGACAAATTCCTTTTCTTGGGAACACATACAAGATTCGTAAACAATTATGCTCCTATTCTTGAAATAACGGATTAAGAGGAAAAAAAGAATCAAATCACACCATCTCTGTAATAGGTAAATGCCTCTTTTTCTCCTGAAGTTGTATCTCTATGAATGTTTAAAAGAAGAAATTGAATTGGTACACACCAGAAGTGCCTTTCTGATATTAATGTTATAAAAAAGAAAAAAAAATAAGTGGGGTATTTCTTTGCAAAATTGTGCTCAATTTCATAAACACCAGAATAAACAATGTTTACTGGGCCGAGAGCACCTTCTCTAGTAAAAGCTTCTACAGCTGGTTGACCAAAATGAGGTGACCTTACTTTTTCAGGGTAAGAAGGGGTAGAGAAAATGCCTATTTATTATAAATATTATAAATTTATTATAATTATTTTAATAATTATTTTATTTTTATTATATTTTATTTTAGACTTTTCCTCCTTCTACTGCCATCGCTCCCACTACTCTCCTCGAACCTGTCTATGATACCAGTTATTGGGGATCACAAAGAGTAGAGGAAGAAGAAAAAGAATGCGGAAACAAGATGCAATCACATAACAACACAAAAGATTTACGTGGAAAACCTCAAGATGGGGAAAAACCACAGATCCGCACACAAATTCACTATGTGTAGAGATGATACACGAGAGAAGGAAGAGGGCGCCCTAGAACCCTAGCTACCGCTCTCCTTGCAATTTCAACACTCTTCAACACATTCTAAAGGCTTTCACAACCCTATTTATACAAGTTACTAGGGTTACAACGGACCTTGAGACCAAACACGGAAAGTTTTCTTTAATTAGATGCGTATCGGATTGGAAGCGGTCGACCGCTTCGAGAAGCACGGTCGATCGCCCCGACTGCAGCAATAAACCCTGTATACGAGGTGGTTGACCGCCCCGACTTGCATAAACTGCCCTCCTGTAAACTGTAAGATGCAGTCTACCTCGTGCTCAACTGCGGCGCCTTGGGGTCTTCTTCCTTGATCCTTCCATGGTCCTGATTAGGCTCCACACTCTCTCAACAAGCGAGTTCCCCCCCGGGAGGGAGGGAGGGAGGGAGAGCGTAGGTGGAGGGCGGATCGGAGGGGGCTGGATGGTGGGGAAGGGAGGAGAGCGAGGAAGAAGATGGAGAAGAGGAGCGGTATCACCACCAGCGGGGGAGGGAGGGGGTGGCACCCAAGGAGGGCAGGGAGTCAGAGGAGGGCAATGCCAGGGTCAGCTCTCCTACTCCCTCATGGACCGCATCGCCAATGCCCAAAACAAGTGGGGTAAACTCTTCGGTGCCGCTCGAGCCCGGGTGATATCACACAAGCTCCAGCTGCTGGGCAGCGGTGGCGGCGGCAGGGTCCCCTTCGGCGCTGGCGAGAGAGAGAGAGAGAGAGAGAGAGAGAGAGAGAGGGAGATGGGGGGGGGAGCGAGAGAGGGAGTGGCGGCTCTGGAATTCTTGACGGATTCAAAAAATTGAAAAAACCCATCATTCAAAACATTACTTCTTGTGTCGGCAAGAGAGAGAGAGAGAGGGGGGGACTAGGGGGGGGGGGTAAAATGGTCATTTCCTATGAACCGCTACCATCGTCAGGTTTATTTTTCACAGATTGTAACTCCTAGGGGCATGGCATTTCAGGTTGGTAGATTTGAGGGGCATTGGGATATATTCCATAAAAGTAGGGCTATAGGGGTAATATTTAAAGACTTTAGGGGTATAGGTATACTAGTACTTTTCCTTAATTTATTTCTCACATTTAAATAGATGAATTTACTAATCTGATTGATTTTTTATGTGTTGTTGATATATTTAATGAGGAATAATTAAGAGAAAGCTCCTCATATTTTCTTGAGGAATAATTAAGAACCATAACTGCAGAGTTGTTTGTTAGCTTATATTTTTCCAAGTTGTTGAAAATCATGTCGTTTGAGAAATGTGAATAGAAAACGGTTACACTGATGACAAATTCAGATATAGGTTTTCGGTTCCATATTTAGCATGCACAAAATTTGTCTGAGAAAACCACATTCTGCGTCCATTAAGCTAATGTTTTGGTCGGTCATCTTGCAAAGTCATATCTGATGTTTGTTGCAGGCATTGGTTGCTGATTTTGAAGTTTCAGAAGGCATATATTCACGAGCTCAAATTGAGGATACTGACTCAGTTTGTCTTTGGCTTGGGGCAAATGTCATGCTGGGATACTCTTGTGAAGAAGTTGGTTATCCTTATCCTTTGCATGACTTAGTTGACAAACTTCTGGTATTTATCTCGGAAAGAAAATTGATATGGTGTTGATCTCTGCTGTTCTTTGTTTGCTCAGGCCACTGCACTCCTGCAGAAGAATCTTGAAAATGCTAAAGCCAGCTTGGAAGTCCTCGTAGCTGATTTGCAGTTCTTGAGGGACCAGGAAACAATAACTCAGGTGCAGTCACCTGCTTTCCCCTTTTTCTCCCTTTTCACTGTATCCAATGTTGGGAACAAAGTTCAAGTGTGTTAGCTTGTCCTGTCATGAATTCAATATTTTAAAGCATTGCTCACACTAGTGTGGTCTATTTCTGTTGAAATATTCACATATACATGGCTATTTCTACTCAATATATGTTGTATAAATTGCTACATTTCCAAACTTTTCTTTTTACTAAAAGTAATAAATTTACATACCTTTATATGTTGATTGCTTGCCATTATCCATGTGCATTGATAGCAATTAGTTCTGTAGAGGAAGGGTGGGAGGTGACTTTATCTGTTGATTGCTCATTTGCTTGCCAGTATCCATGTGCATAGTTAGCAACCAGTTCTGTAGAGACAAGCTTAGGAAGTAAGGAGGAACCTCGGCCATACTAGATCTGGCACTGGTTCAGGTTTAGTTGAGTGCTGTCCTCCATTGCATCAAGTCCACTACCAGCATCCCAGCTGACAGCAAACTTTCTCTGCACTTTTGGTATCTGGATGGTGGACCTAGTTTGTGTCACATCTGTGGGGATGTTAGGTCCTTTAGGATGATTAGAAAATGGCAAAATGATTGGAAGTTGGAGAATTCCCTAATCGTCCATCTTGATCATCATGTACTTGGCCACTTTTTGACACCTTCAGAAGGATTTCTTGGCTTCATTTTCCCATTGTTTTTTTCTTATTTGTTGCCACATCAACACGAGGAAAGCAACTTTCACACCTTGAAGAGCTTTAGGTCATTGTTCATTAAGTGCCAATGGAAAACAGCCGGGAGGAGAACTTGTCAGAAGGAAAATTATCTCTTGTACCGAGGGGAAGTTGGTCAAATGACAAGTGAGTTTTCCTTCACTTTCTCAATGGAATAGTGCAGAAACCACCCTTATTGTTATCAAGGTTACAAAATTTAGATATGATCTGCCTGGATCTGCTTAGATTGGGCAATCCCATTTTGGGCTGCTGACTCAGCACCATATGTCCTCCAGCTAAACCTTGGCCAGGATTGGCCAGATCTGCTCATTTGCATTATTTAATTCTACCCCCGTCCCTGAATTCTCTCTCTCTCTCTCTCTCTCTACACCCTGCGCTGATCTGATGATCTCTCAGAAGGCTCAAGGGAAGAGATCTTGAGGGATTGGGATTAGTGGCCAAGGATCATTATAATCTTAGAAAATGCTTTAAATTTTATACTTTAGCCATTCAATATGATTAAACTAACACAATAATAATAATAACAGTGTAAAATATATTTACATATGCAAAGATTGATTTCTCACTTCTCGGTGCCATCTTAACATGTTGGAGAGCTCCTTGTCTATTGTCATCCCCATTTTTTTCACTTCCCCTTATTTTTTTTCTCTATCTCCTTTATCCTACTTTTCTCTACTTCATCTCCCTCGTATTCTTGATCTTGGTAGAGATTCTATTTTGGGACCTTTGGGGAGAGAGAGAACTTGGAGGATCTAAAAAATATCATAAGATAAGGCAAACCATGTTCTCTCATGGTGTATGTGTATGTGCATTCGTTGATGATGCCACTTTACTTCCCCCCCCCCCCCCCCCCCCCCCCCGAGGCATTGACACATTGCTGCATGACCCCTATCAATTAGTATTACACAGAAGAAATCAATTATAGAAACTAATACAATTAGATCAGCTACCTACTAATGTACCAGCGTGAATATGGTCCCCACCAGACATACGTAATGCTTTAGCTAGTACACGGAAATGCCTTTCTTTATTAAAAAATATTTTGCTCATGCCAGGATCAACAGACCTGATCAATTACAACTTATCCAGATGCAAACCCAATATTTTGAACCGTGATTGTAATTACGTTTACATGTAGAGTATCAGCTCTAAATGATGAACATATTAACTCGGTTTTTTTGGGTTCAAAATGAGGGATAAATGAGTCCGTTGGCTGTTTTCATGTCAAAGGTCTCTCTAGAGTAGATCTTCCTAAGCCGTTATCTCGGATGGAGGTGCTCGCCACAGCCTTTATGCTGAGGTCTGGAGACCAAAGAGCTCGTTGAAGGTGAAGATCCTGACCTGGAGGATCTCCCATGGGAGATTATCTACTCGGGACAAGCTGCTCTGATTCCTTTCGGGTATTCAGCCGACTTGCTGCCTTTGTGGAGAGGCCGACGAGACCCTTGACCGTCTGTTTGTAGGTTGTTCTTACTCACAAGGGATGTGGAGGGAGCTTGCTAGGACATGCAGCATCGTAGGCGAGCACAATGAGGTGCACCACTTGATTGAGCATTGGGGCATAAGTTGGCCCCTAAGGGGTGACGGGACGTTGTGATGGCTTGACCTCCATGCCACACCGTGGACGGTGTGCGGGGAGCAGAACAACTGGATTTTTAGGAGGGAAACTTTGAGCTAAAGACACTCTTGTCTCTTTTGTTTGTGATAGAGTGAGAGAACGGGCTGTCATCTTTTGTAATGTGAATTCCCTTAACTCTTCTCTTTTTGTCTTGTTGGGGGGTTAGGATGCTCCACACCACCTTAGTGTGGTTTTATCTTGTATAGGGATTTCTTGGGTTTTGTTTGCCTATATTTGTACATTCCCTTTTCATTTAATATATCAGTGGTACTACCCACTTTCAAAAAAAAAGAAAAGAGTTCTCTCTGGAGCACCACTTAGGTCTTAACTGCTGCTAGCGTGCAGATTCAGATTGCTTCTTATATGCATTCTATGTATATCTGCATGTTTCCTGACTCATGTTGGTGATATATACTGGAATGTTGGATGAATGCATGCAGCATTTATTAATACGAGAACAGTGCGGTAATCCTTCCACAAATGGTTAACATGGGTCCATGGTTTTGAACAGGTCACAATTGCTCGGGTGTACAACTGGGATGTACACCACCGTAGAATCAAGCAAGCTGCACAGGATACGTAGAATTCTTGTTAGTCACAACTTGATTTAGCAGAAGGATACAAACATTTCATTTAGTAATGATGGTCGATTTCTGCAATTTTTATTTATGTTTGTGGCTTCTTTTAGGCTAGAAGTCTTCATATCCAATCAGGGTCGCCTGTTTAACTTCCTGATCCCAAATTATCATGTCATGTGTTTATGTACAATACGGGAAGGGGGGGGGGTTCATTTTCGGTTTAAATTGCGATTGCATTTCGGCTACTTTTTTCAACTTGTATTCTGGTAACTATTCTCATTGAAGATGGTGAGTCCAATGCTTGTCCTCTTTTGTTTCGTGTTTTCTTAATCTTTTCCTTCATTTTTTTTTAGTTCTTCAAAATGTCTACAAGCTTTGTGTGCACCAACCCATGAACATATCCACTAACGTGGTTCATGTTGTTGCCATCTGGTAGCATGCCATCATTGACTAATTCATTAGTTCATGTTGTTTGGCTAAACGAGACAAGCCGAGCCAGACCCAAAGTTGCGTCCTGGCAGCTTGTGGCTGGCTCAACTCGTTGTGTCAACGTTATTTACACTGATGAAAGTAGTCTTGCTGGATTCTACTTGAGTTTCATCTAGGAATTAAATTTATGGATTAGTGGATTAAGCTCTCTCTCTCTCTCTCTCTCTCCAACGTTATTTACACTGATGAAATTATTCTTTACCGGATTCTACTTGAGTTTCATCTAGGAATTAAATTTGTGGATTAGGGATTAAGTCCCATGCGGGGCAGTGTCCCCAAGGTAGAGGACGTACGGATTCCATCTCCAAGGATATGCATAGAGGCAGATCAACCAACAAGTAAATAAACAAAGCCAAGGAGATGCTTGCCTTAGAATTGCCCATGAGAGATGATAGAGGGTTGGGGTGGCGGGGGGTGGTGTTGGGTGGTCGTCCGCTAAATTCTGTCGGTCCTTTCATTTTGAGTCTTTGACCCACCATTCCATCAGCCACTCACGTTTAGGCACCACATTTTGACTTTGTTTTCGTGGTGGCCCGCCTAATCCTACTCTTCTCATCCAAGCATGGTATTAAAATGAAGGAAAATGGGGCTTGCAGGATGAAATTTCCATGAGAAGCTTGATCCAAAGATACAAATATTGACGTAGACAAGTAAAATTTTGTGGGCTAGCTCTATGATTCTCTCCAAAGGGTCCTAGTTTTTGGCAGCTACGTGCTCTTGCCAAGCGTGTGGCTGAGGTTTGTTTGGTCGCTACAGGGGCTTCCCTCGGATTTGGTAGAGGGTTAACCCTGGGTTATCTCAGGTTAACCCAATGTTAACTCTTGCCAGAGTAGGTTAATCTGGGTCAAAGAGGGGTTAATTCTGGGTTTCCTATTCCACCTCTCTAGCTAGGTTAAGTTATCCTGGAGTTAAACCCCCCCATTCATTGCACCTGGTCTCTCCCTCTCTCTCTATCTTCTCTTCTCTTCTTCATCTTCTTTGTTGCTGCCCAAGTCTACCTGCCGACGCTGATGAAGATGACACTGTAGTCGTCGTCGACGACACCCTACTTCGTCGTCGACGATGTTGTCCCGTCCCTCCAACAACACCTTGGTACTTCGTCAACTGCTCCACACAACCTCCACCTCCAACATGGACGGTGACGTCGACGCGATTGCCGATGATACACCCCCAACTGCTGATGACGTCGTTGTCGGTGACCTCTCAGGTCGCCCCTGCGTCTGATATGCTACGCCAGACTGCCTCTTACGTCGCTAATGATGCCGCCGATGTCATTGCTCAAGGACGGCGCCGTCCCCGCTCGAGGACGCACCCCCCAACCAACCCACTCGCCATGTCACTGGCAAATGTATCCGCCCACCATGTCGCTGGAACCCCCCACTCTCTGCCTCCCTCTCTTTCAATACGATTGTAGCATGAACAATGTTGCGAAAAAAACACTGTTTATGACCCAAAATATCATTCAAATGAATAGTTGTCAGTCGCACGTTACGTAAATTTTTTTTAAAAATACAAAGGTTACCCATTTAACTTAACCCCCCTCTATCAAAATAAAAATAGGATAAATAAGGGGTAACTTTGTCCCGGATGAGTTAACCCCTTTTTATCCTATTTCTCAATCAAAGATGTACTAGGTCTCTCGCAAGCTAAGGTTATGGATTAAGTTAACTGCTAGCTAATGAAAAAAATACTAGTAGGGTTTGGCATATTAGTTAGCTCAATGTTTGAAACCAACCACTTGTCCATGGCTTTGTGATCTAGATGGGGGAAGGGGGGGATGGAGATTCTCCATTGAGATGATCAAGCATTATAATAATTTATAACGGTAGTCCTTGATTTGAACAATCTCCTCATGAGATCTCCTCGGGTCTCATTCAACGTTCTTACTTCCTTTCTTTCTTCGAGAACAAGCATGATGCCAACATTTGGTCTAGAAAAGGGATCATTAATAGCAGGATTATCCATTCAACTATACCTCATGACTCACTATAATAAATGTGGTGCTGGGGCTTTTCATGACGTTGGGCACATGTTAATGACTCATGTTGATTGGATTGAGCAGTCCAAAAGATACAACCTTCCTTTGAAGACTTTGATTTGATTGACCCATTCAAACCATGCCGAGGCCGAACTTTCTCTTCCTTTCTGGTCACTCTTCCACGGCTCTCGTCAACATGAACAGCACTGATCCATCTCCTGCACTTTTATATAACGGATCATATTCAAATAAGTCAGTAAGGGAGGGGGATTAAGATGGTTTAGTGGTCCAAAATTGGGTGATTAATCCAGTGCGATTCGCTATATTTCATAATCCTGTTTTTTATGTCTTTGGTCTTGAATTTTAAACTTTTGCTTCCTCTCATGATCTCCTTTTATATGAATAAATACTTCACAAAGATCTATTGTTCATACTGAAGCCCTAGGTGTAAACGTTAATATCGTCAAGTAGGTCTTCTTCCTGTTTGTGAGATTCTTCCCACACTTAGGGCTCTACTCGGCCAGTGTCCCCAGCGAAGCTGGCAAATTAGAGGATATCATGAGATAATTATGGCTTAATTATTCGCTCGCACGGTAGCTCCTCGATCCAGAAGATAGTGTTGGGCATTCAGCCCATCCGGTCGACCGAAACCGGTCGACCGCCCGGACACTACAGGTCGATCGATTTTCCCAGGGAGTTAAGACTCGGGTGTCTGAGAATTTCCGGTCGACCGCCAGTGTAGGTCCGGTCGACCGCCAGTCCCGAGGCAGATTTTGTTGACTTTTTGTTCCAAGTCCGAAATCAGATCTTTTACTTAGATTGTTTAATCCAAAAGTCATGGGATTAGGCATGTTTGGTGGATCTGGTCCATGGGTTGTCCCTTGACCACCCTAGATATATAAAACATTTTATTGGGGTCTAAAAATCTAAGTTGCAAGGTGTTTTTCAAGGAAGCCATCAAGAGAGAAAAGAGGGGTTACTGTAGCTCCGGGAAGAAGGTGTTGCAGAAGAAGAAGAAGAAGAACAAGAGAAGATCTTCATCACCTGAACATGTTTCTCACTACAGGGAAGATCAGGTTTGCAGTGTGCTAAGCTGTGATCAAGTAGGAGAGTTTAGTTTGTTGGAATCCCAGTTATTCTTTTGTAATCAAACTCAAGTCTTGGCAAGAGATTTGAGTTATTTGTACTTTCATTATTGTTCATAGTGAAGTTTTCTCCTGTGGCTTGCCCGTGATTTTTCCCCTTCGCATTGGAGGGGTTTTCCACGTAAATCCTTGGTGTTCATGTGGTTGTGTTCCGATTGATTTTTCCGCTGCGTTATTCGGTCGTTCTAGATTTGTTCGTACACATAGCATTGGGATTTTTTCCCATCAACTGGTATCAGAGCCACATACAGGTTATTAGATCAGTTTGATTATTTGTGTATGAACATGGAGGCTGGTAACTCATCCCGTATGATCAGTTTAAATGGAAACAACTGGATGATATGGAAACCAAGAATGGAGGATCTCTTGTATTGCAAGGATCTGTATGGTCCGTTGCTAGGAGATAGTGGAAAGCCCGAAACAACGACACCCGATACTTGGAAAATGTTAGATCGGAAAACTATCGGGTTTATTCGACAATGGCTTGATGATAGTGTTTTTCATCATGTTTCCACTGAGAGTTCTGCACACTCTCTATGGAAAAAGTTGGAGGGTCTTTATGAAAGAAAAACAGCTGGAAATACGGCTTTCATGATTAGAAAGCTTGTCAACTTGAAGTTTAAAGAGGGAACTTCTATTGCCGAGCATTTGAATGAAATGCAGAGTATTACTAACCAGTTATCCTCTATGAAGATGTCTCTTGATGATGAGTTGCAGGCATTGTTACTTCTCAGTTCGTTGCCAGAAAGCTGGGAGACACTGGTGGTCTCTCTCAGCAATTCTGCACCAAATGGAGTTGTCTCCATGAGTCAAGTAACAAGCAGTTTGTTGAATGAAGAGTTGAGAAGAAAGAATTCAGGAATTTCTCACAGTGATTCACAGGCACTCGTCTCAGAGAATAGGGGAAGGTCAAAATCCAGAGGGAGAGGAACTTCACAAAAAAGCAGAAGTAAGTATAGACCAAGAAAGGACGTTACTTGCTACAACTGTGGAGAAAATGGGCATTTCAAGAATCAGTGCAGGCAACCGAAGAAGAACAAGAAAAAGGGAAAAGAAGTAGAGAATGCAGAGTCAAAAGAGAATGTCACAGCTACAGCACAAGGTGATGATTATATGATTTTGTCTACTTCTGATGATATTTTTCTTGCGTATGCCAGGACCTCGAGTGGGTAATCGATACTGGTGCTTCTTACCATGCTACACCACGGAGGGAGTTCTTTGCCACCTACAAGGCTGGAAACCTTGGTGTCGTCAAGATGGGAAACCATGGGACGGCAGACATCATTGGCATGGGCGATATTCATATAAAGACCAATCTTGGTTGCAAGTTGGTACTTAAGGATGTGAGGCATGTGGTTGATTTGAGGCTGAATTTAATTTCTGTTGGAAAGTTAGATGATGAAGACTATGATAGCAGATTTCACAAGGGTAAATGGAAGCTTAGCAAGGGCTTTCTTGTTGTTACTACTGGGAAGAAATGTCATACCTTATACATGTTGCATATTCAAGCTTGTGGTGATCAGTTGAATGCTACTGAGAAAGATTCCAGTATGGAGTTGTGGCATAGGAGACTGGGACACATGAGCGAGAAGGGATTGCAGGTTCTTTCCAAGAAAGAAGTCTTACCAGACTTCAAAGGTACACATCTGAACTCATGTATTGATTGTTTGGCTGGAAAACAACATAGAGTTTCCTTTACCAGTTCTGCATTGTCTAGAAAGATGCATGCCTTGGATCGTGTCTATACAGATGTATGTGGCCCTTTAAAAATAAAAACTCCTGGTGGATCAGTTAATGTTCCAGGTATCAGTGGTGCACTCTATTTTGTCACCTTTATAGATGATTTCTCAAGAAAAGTCTGGGTTTATATTTTGAAGACTAAAGATCAGGTTATTGATGTTTTCAAGGAGTTTCATGCCAGGGTTGAAAGGGAGACAGAGAGACAGCTGAAATGCATAAGGTCAGATAATGGAGGTGAGTATACAGGGTCGTTTAATGCTTATTGCAGGTCACATGACATTCAGCATGAGATGACAGTTCCTGGTACACCTCAGCACAATGCAATTGCAGAGAGGATGAACCGCACCATCATGGAAAAGATCAGATGCATGCTCTCACAAGCCAAGCTACCCAAAAGATTTTGGGATGAGGCATTGAGGACTGCAGTTGATGTGATCAACTTGTCACCCTGTACAGCTCTAGATGGTGATGTTGCTGAACATGTATGGTCAGGAAAAGATGTCTTCTACAAGCACTTGAGAGTGTTTGGCTGTCGTGCATTTGCACATGTCCCAGATATTGAAAGGTCCAAATTGGATGGTAAGACAAAAGAATGTATTTTTCTTGGGTACTCACGTGATGAATTTGGTTACAGGCTTTGGGATCCAGTAAAGCAGAAAGTATTCAGAAGCAGAGATGTGATTTTCTTTGAAGATCAAACATTTGAAGATTTTAAGAAAAAGGTACCAGCCAAGGCTTCTGAAAAAGGCTTAGCAGATTGTGATCCAATTTCCTCTCCAGTATGTCAGGGTGATGGGGGAGATCAGCAGGAAGATGATGCAGAGGTAGATGTTGACTTACCTACAGAACATGTGCAGCAGGAAGCAGATGAGGAGCAACCTCCTATAGAACCACAACTGAGAAGATCTTCCAGAGAACATCAGCCTTCCAAAAGGTATCCTACAGATGAGTATGTAATGCTTACTGATGCAGGTGAACCGGAGTGTTACCAAGAAGCAATGCAAAGTGAGCAGAAGAATGAGTGGTTAGAAGGTATGCATGAAGAGATGGATGCTTTGCAGAAGAATCACACCTATGATTTGGTGCAACTACCAAAGGGGAGAAAGGTATTGAAGAACAAATGAGTTTTCAAATTGAAGACTCAGGAGTATTGTTCTCAACCAAAATATAAGGCCAGATTGGTTGTAAAAGGCTTTGGTCAAAAGTAAGGTATTGACTTTGAAGAAATTTTTTCTCCTGTTGTAAAAATGTCTTCTATTCGTGTTGCTCTAGGTTTTGCTGCTAGCCTGGACTTGGAGGTTGAGCAGCTGGATGTGAAGACAGCTTTCCTCCATGGTGATTTAGAAGAGGAAATGTATATGGAGCAACCAGAAGGATTCAAAGTCATAGGTAAAGAGAATCTTGTCTGCAGATTGAGAAAGAGCTTGTATGGACTAAAGCAAGCTCCAAGACAGTGGTACAAGAAGTTTGATTCATTTATAGCTGAAAATGAATACAAAAGAACGGCTTCAGATCATTGTGTATACATCAAATGGTTTGGTGAGAATTTCATCATTCTCTTATTATATGTCGATGACATGCTTATCCTTGGAAAAGATATGTCTATAATTGACAAGCTGAAGAAGGAACTTAGCAAGTCCTTTGCAATGAAGGACATGGGGCCAGCAAAGCAAATATTAGGCATGCAGATTTCTCGTGACAGAAAAGCCAAGAAAATATGGTTGTCACAGGAGAAATACATTGAGAAGGTATTGAACAGGTTTAGTATGAGCAATGCAAAGCCAGTTGGTTCTCCTTTTGCAGGTCATTTTAAGTTGTGCTCAGAGCAGAGTCCAACAAATGAAGAGGAAAAGGAGAAAATGCAGAAAGTCCCTTATGCTTCAGCAGTCGGAAGTCTGATGTATGCAATGGTATGTACGAGGCCGGATATAGCGTATGCAGTGGGTGTTGCTAGTAGATTTCTTGCAAATCCAGGAAAGGAACATTGGGCAGCAGTGAAGTGGATCTTTAGATATCTCAGGGGTAGCTCCAAAATTTGTTTAAGTTTTGGGGGCGGGTCACCTGTTCTCGCAGGTTACACAGATGCAGATATGACGAGAGATATTGATACAAGGAAGTCCACATCAGGTTTTGTTCTTACTTTTACAGGGGGAGCTGTGTCATGGCAATCAGGTTACAAAGGTGTATTGCGCTCTCCACCACAGAGACGGAATATATTGCTGCTATAGAGGTTTGCAAAGAGATGCTGTGGATGAAAGAATTCTTACATGAATTGGGGCTGAAACAAGAAAGCTATGTGGTGCACTGTGACAGCCAAAGCGCCATCCACTTGTGCAAGAACCCAACTCTTCATTCCAAGTCAAAGCACATAGACGTCAGATACCACTGGATTAGAAATGTGTTTGAAGAGAAGCAACTGAAGCTTCATAAAGTTCACACAGATGACAATGGGGCAGACATGTTGAAGAAGACTTTGCCAAAAGAAAGGCAAGAGGTTTGCCGACGCCTGGTCGGCATGACTACACACTGAGGAGTCACGGGGCAGCCTCCCTTATGGGCTGAAGGGGGAGGTTGTTGGGCATTCAGCCCATCCGGTCGACCGACCGGTTCGTTCCGGTCGATCGAAACCGGTCGACCGCCCGGACACTACAGGTCGACCGGTTTTCCCAGGGAGCTAAGACTCGGGTGTCTGAGAATTTCCGGTCGACCGCCAGTGTAGGGCCGGTCGACCGCCAGCCCCGAGGCAGATTTTGTTGACTTTTTGTTCCAAGTCCGAAATCAGATCTTTTACTTGGATTGTTTAATCCAAAAGTTATGGGATTAGGCAGGTTTGGTGGATCTGGTCCATGGGTTGTCCCTTGACCACCCTAGGTATATAAAACATCTTATTGGGGTTTAAAAACCTAAGTTGCAAGGTGTTTTTCAAGGAAGCCATCAAGAGAGAAAAGAAGGGTTACTGTAGCTCCGGGAAGAAGGTGTTGCAGAAGAAGAAGAAGAAGAACAAGGGAAGATCTTCATCAGCTGAACAGGTTTCTCACTACAGGGAAGATCAGGTTTGCAGTGTGCTAAGCTGTGATCAAGTAGGAGAGTTTAGTTTGTTAGAATCCCAGTTATTCTTTTGTAATCAAACTCAAGTCTTGGCAAGAGATTTGAGTTATTTGTACTTTCATTATTGTTCATAGTGAAGTTTTCTCCTGTGACTTGCCCGTGGTTTTTCCCCTTCGTATTGGAGGGGTTTTCCATGTAAATCCTTGGTGTTCATGTGGTTGTGTTCCGATTGATTTTTCCGCTCCGTTATTCGGTCGTTCTAGATTTGTTAGTACACATAGCATTGGATTTTTTCCCATCAGATAGATCTGGGGGTTTTCTTCCTTCCCCCCCAGAAAAACAGAAGGAGCAGATTGTAAGCCAAACAGGTGCAAAGACCTTTCTTCAATTTCTTCTGTTGTTACAGCTGCATGGCATGGCAGCATAATTGTATCGCGTCCCCTGAGAGATAAAAGACGAATTAGCTCTGAGGATAGGAAGCACAGTTTTTGCAGGTCTCTTTTAAGGCTCATAATGTGTTTTAGCAGGTCATTTGGGGTGTTGTGAAATAATATAGAATACCGATTTTAAATTCACCCGTTTTAAATTTTTATGAAAATAAAATTTTTGATTTCAAAACCATCAATTTTAATTTCCTATTAGAATCTTGAGCTGAGATCAAAATCGCCGCTAAAAAGTGTGTTACATGGATCAATCTAAGTTTAAAATTCAACGAGAGTAATGCTCTGTGCACTGAATCCGATGCACAAAATCATATCAAAGTGTAACGTTTCATTTCATTGATAAAAAAGGTGAAAAGACCCATTCTGTGTAGGAAAGGACGTCTGCATCAGATTCGTACAGTACATATTTTTTAGCGTTAAATATGGAGCGCGTTCAACAAAAAATGTAAGAATAAAATGGTATGTGAAAGAGTGAAATATTTTATTCCACGAATGAAATATTTAGTATAAAATTAAAATATTTTATTAAATTTTATTTTTATAACAAAATATTTTATTTATGTAGTGTTTTATCCTTGTAACAAATGTTACGTTCATATAACAAAATGTTTTATTTCTCTCGTGTTTTATCCTTATAACAAAGTAACAAATATTTCATTTGTATAAAATATTTTTTTGATTTATTGATAAAGTCAAATAAAATGTTTCGTTCATATACAAAATATTTTACTCTTTCATAAAATATTTTATTTTTATATTTTTTCGTTAAACATGTTTTGTATTTAATATTTAAAAATACGCGCCGTATGGATCTTACACGAGCATCTTTTTTTACGTAGAACGAGTCTTTTCACATTTTTTTTAGTCAATGAGATGAAACGTTATATTTTAACGTGATTTTGTGCATCAAATTCGGTGCACAGAGTATTACTCGTTCAACAATCATGATGTATTAACTCAATTCTATCTTAATACAGTAAATGCCAGTTTATTTTTAAGGTGGGGATAAGATATTCGACCCCGACCCCCCTGAGGTCGAACACCTTACCCGAGGTCGAGTAAGAGTCTTATGTGTGAGAGGACGGATCTGGGCCCCCCTATTTCTCTTTCATGTCATATTCTCTATCCTAACCAATTAACAAACTGACCCTAAGATTTTATATAACTATGATCGATTCAGACCGAGTCTCCTTACTTGAGCTCTCATGACTTGGCCGACTCGGTCGTATGGTAAGGCTCATATATGTATGAGTCCGCCAACTATATATATATATATATATATATACTCTAAATATATATATATATATAAAATAATAATTTACAGCACCTTAAATATAAAAAATATGCCATATTATGTTTTAGGATATTTTACAGCATTTTGTAACACATCGAACAACCTCTTTATATGTTTTTATCGACAAACTCTTAAAATAAGGTCTTGTTAAAATTTGATACACCGTACATGCATAAAGAGGAGACGCCATTTCAAAAAAGAGGAGACGCGGGGGTGGCCTTTTACGCGTTCGTCCGCGTGGGAGCACGTGAGCTCGGGAAAGAGTGGACCCCACCATGAAGGTTCACCGACCGGGTCAGGCGGGAAGGGCCTCGCACGTGCCACATTAAAGCGTGTTCCTACGATTCCCACTCTCCGTCGCAGAGGTGCATGACCGTCAAGTTTCCCGCCACTCACCAACAAATCGGCGCCGTCCATATCCAGGGTCGGGTGCACGCTAAAAGGCATCTGCTTTTCTCGTCGACAGCCCGGACGAAATTGTTTGTGTCGACGGAAAATGTTGTAAATATCTTAAAACATTATGTATTCGCAAGACATAAAAAATATCAAGTTTTATGCCCTCATTTTTTAAAAAATAAGGATTAAAACTGTCCAACACCTGAGAAATTTAAATATAGTCATAAAAAATGTGACACCATAACATATATTATTGTTGGATTAAATATATATTCCAATTTTATAATTAACATATTCATTTGCATGCGCTCAAAATATTAACATAAATAATATTACTCTTTCGTCTGATTACAATTTTCTCGTTAAAGTTTAACATAAACTAATTTGGTATCAGTATTAAATTTAACTTTTACTCTAATCTTTATTTGTTATTTTAAAAAAACATGAAGATGCTGCAACTTAAAGTTACCCTAACTTGTGACTTAAATTTAGGAATAAGATTTGTTTGGTATGAAAACTAGACATGTCAACGGAGCGGATACAATGCGAATATATGATTATTCGTATCCGCTCCGTTTTAAGATTCGAATAATCTGATTTTGATATGTTATCCGATAAATTATTGTATTATTTATCCGTATTAGATTCAAATAAAAACTTTAAATTATTTGAATTATCCGCTCCGATTTCAGAATACTCCACAATGGTGAAGAATGGGTATTACGGTTGACAAATAGGTATTAGTGGTGAAAAATGAGTGATAATGATGACAAATAGAGTAATAGTGGTGACACATAATCATATATTCGTTTTGTATCAGTTCTGTTGATAGGCCTAATATTATATGATATATAATATTAGGAATGGATATTTTACAAAATGAATATTATAATATTCGTATCTATTCCGATTCAAATTTGGATATTATCTGTATCCGAAAAAATGAATACGAATTCAAATATTATTCACTAATAATATTTGAATTCGAAGCAGATCCGAATAATATTCGAATCCGTTGACCGATCTAATGGAAACTATCTCTTTAGGACCTCTTTGATAACAGAATAGAGAAAATCGAGTTAACTTAAACTCAGATAAGTTATTCCTATTTTTTGACCTTTTTATTTTGACATGTATTAGGGTTAAGGTAGAATAACTTATTCTACCTTTTAGTTAGAATTAGTTATTTCAAGAAAACTCAATTTAGGGGTGAGAAAATCTACTCACCTTGTCAAACTATAATTTTTCTTATTCTTCGGGTTAAGACCTCCATATTCCTCCCTTATTAGATTATCAAAGAAGCCCTTATGTTATAATCAGTTGAACTTATCTTTATTTATAGGGTTAAATATCTGGGGACACCTCCTTCTAACAATTTTATTCACTTGTCTTATCCTCCTTCAACTTATTTCACTTACCAAATAAACTTAAAATAAGGATCAACATTTGAGATGAGTTAGAAATGTGTTATTACCCCCTAAATAAAATTAAAACTAGAAAAGTTACGACATTAACATCGACAACTTTACGGCATTCTACATTTCTACTGCATATTATCACACGAGGGGGGGGGGCGTGTCAGTCAGGGGATAAAGCATCTCACATGCAACGCCCCCCCGCAACGTGAACGCGTACCACCGACCCCGCTGCGGCGCCGTGCGCCGTCGCCACGTCTCTAATCTCCATATTCATGTTCACACGGTAAACCCCCACCGAACCCCCGTTCTCCCATGTCTGAAACCGTTGACTGGCGGCATTCGGAACGAGACAGCAGTCACCACACCGGCTCCGTACGGTCTTACGGGCTACCGCAGGTGGTCTCCTCGATGCTCTCCCCTTTCACGCGTCTATCCCATACAACACCACCCCTTCCCCCTTCACACACACGCACTCTATCGTCTTCTACCTTCCCCCACCAGTCCCGGCCTCTGCAAATCTCAGAAACCCTAATTACCCTTGCTGCCATCGCTGGAGAAAGATCGACTCTGTGTGTGCGCGTGAGCGCGTGATGAAGGTGGAGTGTGCCTACTTGAAGAGAAGCGAGAAGTGTTTGGAGGTGGGTGATGCGGAGGTGATGGGGAGAGCGGACGGAGGAGGAGGAGAGGTGGGAACGGAGAACCAGCTGTCGTGGGCGATCTCGCCGTCGTCGTTCGTAGACCACATGGCCGGAGGGGGCGTATTCGATCACGGTGTCCACGTCTCACTCGGCGGCTTCCTAGACCTGCTCGGCCCTCAGGACCTCTCCCCTGCGCCTCTGTTATTCGACCTCCCCTCCGCGATGCCGCATCAGGCCGCGGCGCCGGCGGCGTCGTCCGACACGTCGGCCTTCTTGGCGCTGCATACCTCGCCGTCCGTCTCGTCGTCGTCTGCGAGGCCGCCAACGATCCCCCCAGATCGGCAGTCACGGTGGAGGGGGGAGCAGGGGATGAAGACGAGGAGCAGGAGGAGAAGCCAAAACAACCGTGAGCAGCCCTTGTTTTCCTTCCATTCTTTCCCCTTTTCTTCTGCGGATTCATCAATAAAGTTCGGCGAAATTCGTTTCGCCTCGGATTCCAAAGATTTCTCCTTTTGATTCGGAATGTTTTTGGTTGTTCTTCCAATTCTCAGATCGGGGAAGGATTCCGGCGTGGGGAAGAAGAAGAAGGGGCAGAAACGGCAGCGAGAGCCGAGGTTCGCGTTCATGACGAAGAGCGACGTGGACCACCTCGACGACGGCTACCGCTGGCGCAAGTACGGGCAGAAACCCGTCAAAGACAGCCCTTTCCCTAGGTTCTTAATCACAACTCCTTGCCATTTGCTTCTCCCACATCCACACCATCCCTTCTTGTTCTGGACGCCGCTAGGTGCTTCCCCCCTTCTTCTGCTGATCCGCATGTATATATGCGCAGGAGCTACTACCGTTGCACCGCCGCCAAGTGCGGGGTGAAGAAGCGGGTGGAGCGGTCGTCGGCGGACCCGACGGTGGTGGTGACCACCTACGAGGGCCAGCACACCCACACCAGCACCGTCGGGCCCCGCTGCGGCGGCGGCGGCGCCTTCTCACAGCAATACCACAAAAACCCTTCTGGCGTCGTTGGCGGCGGCGGGGGGGAGCGGCCACAGGTGCTGTATTGCGACGCCTCTGGCTTCTCTCTCTCGCTGCAGCAGCTCGGCATGTTTCAGCAGCCGCAGTTATCCATGTTCAACAGCGACCTGCCGCTGTCCCCGCAGCCGCCAGATCTCGCGCCCACCTCGGCCCTCGACGGCTCGTACGGGAGAGCGCAGTGGTATACCAACCAAGCAGCGTTGGACTGTGGCGATCTTTTGATCAGAGACGGCGGTCTCCTCCAGGATTTGGTCCCGCAGGGTGTTAGTAAACAATGATGAGTAGAGAGAGTGAGAGAGTGATGTTGGGTTATATATGGTATGTTATCCCACTTCCTCTCTCAATTTCTTGAGGTCTTCTTGGCCTTCTGGGTTAGATTTTGGGGGCGCGTGAATTACTTGTGATCTCATTGGATCTGTGCACGTAGAGAGAAACCCAGCTGACAGCACCGTGTCGTTTCACATTCTGTATCTTCCACCATTATTATTTATTAGTTATTTCATGTATAATGAAACCATATTCGGATCTTTTTCTCTTTCTCTGATCTGGTAGTAATAGATAATCTTGTTCTCTTCATTTCTGAAGGCTATTGGATTGGTTATGAACTGTATGCATGCTTGCTCTTTAAGGACTATGGCTCCTTTTTGTTCCCCTCTTTTTCTGCATGGGAGTTTGGGGAGAGGAAAATGAGCAGGCAATGATTTCACGGCGCGTTCGCTAGGATTTCTGCAGTGCAGCATTCTATTGTTGGTTTGCTCCTTTTCCTTTTGTCGTTTCCAGGGGTACTGCACTTCTCGTCCTGGAAAGGTGCTGGGATTTGGGAATGGGTTGCCTGCTGGGAGTGGTGATAGAAGAGGAAACCCTAACCCTAGGGTGAAAGGTCTGAACAAATGTCTAAAGAAGTGAGAAAACGATGTGTTTGCGTGGGTGTGAGAGAGACAGAGAGAGAGAGAGAGAAATGTGGGCGCCGCAGTGAGGAGTGGGGATGGACTACAACTGCATGCGGGGGAAACAGTAACAATACTGCTGAAGAGGGGATGCCCACCAGCTCCTTATCATCCTTCCCTGAAACCCTCTCGCACTGAGGATGTGGTTCATGTCTTTTACTGTTTTTTTTTCTTGCATCTTCTCATCTTGGTTATATGGAGGTGGTCCTCTCCAGTAATAACGGCTCTCAATTCTTAATTTGAACGGAGCTGCTTGTCCTATTGAGTAGGATGTAGATATAGGGGGGACAAACCATGGATGTGAAAAAAATACGCGCGTGTATCAGTTTCGAGGGGTGGTTAATGTGCTCTTATTAGGCAGTAGAAAACGACTACTAGATCGTGTATAGATCTTTTGTGCAGCTGGCCGATCGACTCGCACGAGTATACATACAGGTTGCTTTCAAATTCCTGCATGTCGAACTGTTTGTCAGATTTCGCTCCGACCACAACCTAGTTCACCTATGCATATATATATACAAGAACACTAGGAGGGGGGCCGGCCGGTTGTGTCTGTAAATGGACCTAGCATTGGAACCAACGCCTGCAATAGTCTGTTTCATTGAGCATAGACAACACCCATTAATGTTCTCGTTCGGTTACTACTCTTGTCTGGATGCAAAAAAGGAACTTTACAAGCTCTATGATCAGCAGACGTTGCTCAGTTCCTTGCTGTGAAAATCTCACACACTGGACCCTATAGATATATAGTGGAAGTGTGTTCATGTATGTATGTTTTGCTAGATGTATTCTTTTCAACATCATAGTTTCACAGTATCTCGATCGGAACCAGAGAGGACTACCGCTGAGTCGCTGACATGTATATATGTATATATACATGGAAAGAGGAACTTTGGGTATTCTTCGAAGGCAACAACGTACATCCGTGAGGTCAGAAGTTGTTGGGTCAGCATCAGCCTGTAAAGGAAGAGTTTCTTGCCATCTTTTTTAAAGGAGCATGTTATCGTAAAATTTAAAGATGTGATCAAGCCAAACGTTTGACCATTTTTTTATCACACTGGTTGAGAGTCTCTGTTGAATCATCTGATGAGAAGAGTACTATTACTAAATGCCGCTCGTATATATGAAAAGATGTGCTAAAGATTCATTAAACGAGAGACATTACCTGATTATTTGATTAGATGATATCCAATTTTGTCATGAAAAAAAGGGAGAGTGTGAGATAGTAATTAACGTTTTTCCAAATTAACCGAAAAATTGACAAATTAATAGTATTCCTATATACAGTGGCATATATATATATATATATATATATATATATATGGGTTTTTTTACATGAAAACTATTGTTAAAAGTGAATTTGTAAAAAAATCATTCTTAAAAATACATTAGCAGGTATATCACTGAGTTAATTCAAATAGTGCATAAATACCATTTAAACGTGATTGTCTTGCAAGTTGTTGGTAAAAAGAAGTGATATGTATGCAAATAAATATGCCATTTTTACACAATTCAGATTACACAGTGATATACTTGTTAATTCATTTTTAGAAATGATTCTTTTACAAATTCACTTTTAACAATAGTTTCCATATAAAAAACCCTATATATAAATGTAGAAAGAAACTTGCCACATATTGAAGATTTTGTTAAAGGTGCATGCGGGCTGACCAGATTGATCTTAATATCTCCCGAGAGGACTGAATATTGTTAATTAGCCTTCTATAAATAGGTCACGATTATAATACGCTATCTTGAAACAATAATTTCTGAATTAAACTCGTCATTCATCTCTATTTTGGAGGCTTTTAAGTGGAGAAAGAGATCATCTCAAATGATTGGAGTTTTCCTCCCTATAGCTTAATTGTCCTCTTAGAGAAGGAAGAAGAATGTCCTCTACTTTGAGTGAGATGAACTCGATCTGTTAACAGGAGACAAGGAAGAAAGGAGGAGGTTGATCATGCATTTTTATAAAAAAGTTTTGCAATTTGACTTGGGTATATATATATATATATCTTGAATTCATCCCACCTAAAGTCATAAGTAATTCGTGAGTCCATGACCTCATAATTTTGAGACATCGATCCGTTTTAGGCATATTTTTGGAAGACCCTCGAAGTATCATCAAATAACATAAGATTATACCTAGTTTTAATTAAATATCAAATTCGGGAGAGGAGGGGGGGGGAGGGGGGATTCAACCCCGAATGTATATATAATAAAAAAATCCATTTTTTTATGGTGGAAGTTTGGAACCTTTGCTCTCCTCATTTTGAAAACCCTTCTTGAGCTCATGTGTACGACTCCCCAGCAAAGCCTCTCTGGTTTTCGCCGCTGACCGGGTGGACCCAGATTCTGTAGGGCTGGTGGCGTTCACATTGCAGGGTGTGCTAACGGACATGAACCACGTAATTAAAAAAATAAAAAAGTTGGCAACTCGAATCTGTCGCGGTTGACGATGTGCTCACTGACTCCCTGTTGCCCTTCCTCGTCGTAGTTGACTTGTTGACGAACGAGAGTGTAGTTGGTAACGCACATCACGGTGGTGACCGATCGAGGGGGAACGCGGCCCGAAGGCGGGCACATCACATGCGATCGGTGGCGCTCGCGAGTCTTTAAAAAGAAAAAGAATTCGCGACGGACCAGAAACGCCGCGCAGCCACCCCCCCCGCGTCCGAAAGAAACAGATTGGTGGGGCCGGCGGAGGCACATGGTTGGACCAACATGGCACCGCCGGTTGACAGCCGGGCGGGGGGACGGTTTGAACCACTCGCAAGTCATACACATTGTTGGTGGTGGAGTTGTTTCTTTTGATCAAGTGGACTGCTGATGCTCCTAGCTAGAAGACCAGTCCATGCATGCTGTTTCAAATCGCTCACCCATATATCGCACACCTCATGATGTTGTGGTTTTCGTTATCCTCTTTCTCTGCATGGTTATCTGGCTTGAGACACTATTCCTTCTCCCATATCGGATGACTCTGATGGAAAAATAACTCGTATGCGAATGGATCTCCACGGACCGTATATCATACAGCATAAAAAATTAAACGAAAGTACATAATTTCACAGAACATTCAGATTTACGTGAAAAAATCTTTCAAAATAAAAGAGAAAAATCACGGATAAATTATAGAAGGAGGAGATCCACTATAAAATGATGACTGTACAAAAAATTCGAATAAAATAATATCTAAACTCTCCGACACGATTACAACGATAACACGTTACAAATTTGATCGTATTCGTGGTAAGAACCCTATTCAGATATGGTGCAGAATAGTCTATTCTCTTCTTCTCTCGTCTTCTCCTCACTGAATACACCTCTCACGACCGACCGTCTTGCACAACCGCAGCGCTTTGCTGCACACGAACTTGAACACAGCTACCACCAATTTTCCCAGCCGTAAGAGCCCTCTCCGTGTACCTTTTTCTCTAAGCCGCACACACAATAGAAAAGAGAGAAAAAAATGCAGTCAGCCGCAAGCTTTTGTTACCCTTTTGTTCTACCGTAAACCCACACAAAAAAGGAGATACACACCACACAATACAAATGACATTTAATGTATTTTATCTTTTGTGCCCATCTTTAGGTTTCTACCATCTATAACAAGAATCTCCCTCGTTGATTAGCATAAGGTTAAGAATAACTTTAATAGATGTGGGTTACCCACCATGGACCGAAACAAATGGGCCATAGAGTCTAACAACCTCTCCATTCAGTCCATAGGAGAGGCTGTCCCATGACTCTTTAGTGTGAATTTATGCCGACCAGTCGTTGGCACATCTCTTACCTTTCTTTTGGTAAACTCTTTATCAACATGTCTGCCCCGTTATCATCTGTGTGGATTTTCTGAAACTGCAACTTCTACTTTTCAAACACATTTCTAATCCAGTAGTATCTGACATCGATTGAAGGGTTAGATTCTTGCACAAGTGGATGGTGCTCTGGTTGTCACAATACACCACATAATTTTTCTGTTTCAGTCCCAATTCATATAAGAATTCTTTCTTCTACAACATCTCTTTGCAAACCTCTGTAATAACAATATATTCTGTCTCTATGGTGGAGAGGGCAACACACCTCTGCAATCTAGATTGTCATGACACAGCTCCCCCTACAAAAGTAAGTATGAAACCTGATATGGACTACCTCGTGTCAATATATATCTCTCCCATATCTACATCTGTGTAGCCTACCAACTCAGGTGAGCCACCCCCAAAGCTTAAACAAATTTTGGAGCTTCTTCTTAGATATCTGAAGATCTACTTCATTGTTGCCCAATGCTCCTTTCCCTAAGTTTACAAGAAATCTGTTAACAACACCCACTGCATATGCGATGTCTGGCCTCGTGCACACCATTGCGTACATCAAACTTCCAACTACTGATGTATAAGGAATTTTTTTTATTTTCTCCTTCTCCTCATCACTTAAAGGACTCTACTCTAAGCACAACTTGAAGTGACCTGCAAAAGGAGAACCAATTGACTTTGCATTGCTCATACTGAACCTATCCAACATCTTCTCGATGTATTTCTCCTGTGACAACCATATCTTCTTGGTTTGTCTATCACGAGAAATCTACATGCCTAGTATTGGCTTTGCTAGCCCCATGTCCTTCATTGCAAGGACTTACTCAGTTCCTTCTTCAACCTGTTAATCATAGATATACATTTCATGTCATCAACATAAAATAAAAGAACAACAAAATTCTCACCAAACCATCTGATATAAATGCAATGATACGAAGCCATTCTTTTGTATCAATTTTTAGCCATAAATGAATCAAATTTCTTATACCACTATCTTGGAGCTTACTTCAGCCCATACAAACTCTTTCTCAATCTGCAGACAAGATTTTTTTTTACCTTTGACTTTGAAACCTTCTAGTTGCTCTATATAAATTTCTTCCTCCAAATCACTGAAGAAATGCTGTCTTCACATTTAACTATTCAATCTCCAAGTCTAGATTAGCAGCAAGCCCTAGAGCAACACGAATAGAAGTCATGTTAACAACAATAGATTTTTTTTCAAAGTTAATACATTTCTTTTGACCAGATCCTTTTACAACCAATCTGGTCTTGTACTTTGGTTGAGAACACTACTCTTAAGTCTTCAATATGAAAACCCACTTGTTCTTTAATGCCTTCCTCTCCTTTGGTAGTTGCACCAAATCATAATGTGATTCTTCTGTAAAGCATCCATCTCTTCCTGCATAATTGCTAACCACTCATTTTTCTCCTCACTTTTGAATGCCTCCTGGTAACACTCAGGTTCACCTGCATTAGTAAGTATTACATACTCATTTGTAGGGTACCTTTTGCAAGGTTGATGTTCTTTCGAAGATCTTCTCAGCTGAGGTTCTGTAGGAGGTTGCTCATCCTGCTCAACGTGTTCTGCAGGTAAGTCAACATCTTCCTTTGCACCATGTTCTTGCTCATCTCACCCGTCACCCTGACATATTGGAGGAGTAATTGGATCACCACTTACTAATCCTTCTTTAAAAGTCTTAGCTGGTAACTTTTTCTTGAAATCTTCAAAGGTTTGATCTTCAAAGAAGACTACATCTCTACTTCTGGACATCTTCGACTTTTCTGGATCCCAAACTCTGTAACCAAATTCATCATGTGAGTAACCAAGAAAAATACATTCTTTTGTCTTACCATCTAGTTTGGACCCCTCAAAGTCTGGAACATGTGCAAATGCACGATAGCCAAACACTCTCAAATGCCTATAGGAGACATCTTTCCCTGACCACATGTTGATGGGGACATCACCCATGATTCCCTCTGGCTCGGCACCTCTCTCCCTCCCGGAGATGGGTAGGATGCAGCTCCACGACTGGACGAGTCTGCTTCGACACTTGGGCTTGCTATTTGGGTCATCTTGGTGTATTTTCCCCTTTTATTTGAGTCAATTTGATGTAATTTTCCCTTTATTTTTAGTCAAGTCCCTAGGCTATTATGTTATTTACCTAAGTTTGTGTTCATCATGTTGGGTTAGAGTGGCTTACGGGCCCAATTAGGTGGGCCTGGCCCAGGGGCGCCCTCCCCCTTCCCCACCTCTTTTGGTTATTTGTTATTAACACTTATCTCAGGGACTTATTGTAAATGTTGAGATCCTTATAAATAGGACCCCAACCCCACTTGGAGAAGGGAATGAATTATTGAATGAAAAAATTTCCACACAAAATTGTGTCCCTCTCTTTCTTGAGTGAATCTCCTTTCTTTCTCTCTCTTTCTCTCTCTTGAAGGGGGGCGAACCCCTCTCTCTCTCCTCCTCCCTCTCTCTCCCAATTTTGCCTCCCCTCTCTCTCCTCCCTCACTTGCCACATCACCCCACCCCACTAAAGACACCCCCTCACCTTCCCAAGACCCATTAACTCCCCTTTATTCCCACCTCCTCCCAAGCAACCTTTCCCCTTCCTCATACAACCTTTCACATTCCCAAGGGAGAATCCCTTCTCCCAAGCACCCCTTCCCCTCCCCAAGACAACCCTTCCCATTCCCTAGGCCCCCATTAACCCCTCCATTAACCCACCACTCAAATCAAAAGGGAATCCTCCCCATTCCCCCAAGCAATTTGCGCCCCCATCTCCCCACCACCTCCAAGAGAGAACCAACCATTCCCCCACCTCCCACTCCACTCCCCCACACCAGGTCCGCCCCTTCCCTGACCTTCCTCCCCCCCTTCTCCCCTTTTACACCCCACACCACCCCATCTACGACTATTACCAGCAACCCCTCTCTCCCCTTGCCATCCCCCCCCCCCTCACCCCTTACCACCCCATATCCATCATTAGCCTTCTTTGCACTGCTCAGTTCGCAGGCAGCAGTGAGAGCTCAACTTGCAGAGCCTGCTCCGGAGTCATTCGGCATCATCTGGAAACGCACCATACATCGTCGGAAAGCTCGTCGAGAAAGCTCCGCAACCGTGGTGGTCTCGCCGGCATCCGACATCTCTGCTGTCTGGAGGGCTCGTTCTTGTCCGACTGCGCAACTGGGACCTGAACCGGGACCAGAGCTGCAGTTCAGAAGCTTCCACGACCTCACCCTTGCTCTCCTGGGTGTGCCACTTGACCGGGTCGTAGTACCACCAGTCCTCCAAGCAACGCAGCAAGAGGGGCCTCGTTTGGAGTCCGGGGCTTCCCGTTCCAATTTTCTTCCCCCAGGTGCGATGATCAGGCCACTCAGGACCTGATCTGACCCCCCCCCTCGCTCAACGGGCTCCCTCTCTCTACCCCGACATCGTCTGGTGCTCCCCCTGGCTGTTGCTCGAAGAAGGCTTGTCCACGGTCGTACTCGTTTTGGTCCCGCCACGTTTGGACTTCGAGAGAGGACGTGGCGACTACATCCATCTGCTGCTACACCTTGGAACCAGTCTGAGCCAGAGCGCAGAGGACCAGATCCAGAGCCTACCCCGGCCGGTGTCGACGACGGGACCACCCCCACAAATTCACAGGCATTCCTGGGTCCGTCAGCGACGGCGCCTGTTCCGACGACTTCCGAGTTCGGTGGAGTGCGTGGCATCGTCTACATCGACTCCCTGTCCGGTCATTCCAGAACTGGGCAAATCATTCGGCACTAGCTTAGTTAACCTCCCCTCCCCGCCTGGCCGGCTTAGCGCCCCTCCCTGTGTGGAGGTAGTGTTTAATTGTAACCAAAACTTTCCCCTCCCCTAGTCCAACCCCCCCTGTGTGAGGAGTAGTGCATGTATTGTTCGAACAAGGGAAGCTACACCGACGTAGTGTGCGGGGTACCCACACTCCCCCGCTCGCCCTCGTCTCCGAACGGGGTTGGTTTCTTCAAACCAACCAGGGTAAGCTCAAAACCTTGCTCCCATTATCAGTACTTGTTCTTTTAATATCCACGAAATTGCTCCGTTGGAAGCGAGAGAGAGCGCCCGGCCCCGGAGTGCTCCACTTCCGTGTGGTCACCGTGGTTTGTGAGAGAGAGTGACCCAGTGCCCCACTTGGCACCCGGCCAGCCCCTTAGTTGTGGGCATCTTACCCTCGGGAGGGCAACCTTAGCCCTGCTGGCCGTCAACCAGCCAGGGTCTTGATCCACCACCTCCACTCGGCATTACCGAGTCACCTCGGGTTCGTGTGTGCAACGGTGATTCGGCGATTTACGCAACCCCGTGCTCAAAATTGATTGTGTTTGCGTAGTAGGTCCGAGGGCCCTTGTCTCTTTGCTGCATTTCCCTAGTGGTGTCACATCACATGTGCTCTGTAATATCACCATATAGAGTTGTACATGGTGACAAGTTGATCACATCAATTGCAGTCCTCAATGTCTCATCTCAAAATCTTTTGAGTAGCTTGGCCTGTGAAAGTATACATATGATCTTTTCCATGATGACGTGATTCATCCTCTCAGTGATTGCATTATGCTAAGGTGTATCAGCAACTGTCATCTCATGTAGAATGCCATGTGACCTGCAATAATCATTAAATGACCTTGTATGCTCACCATTTCAGTTTTCTTCCTGTCTCTCTTTCATCCCTGGCTTGGAATTCTTTGAAGACATTAATAACATGATTTTTAGTCTTCAAAACATAAGCTCAAACTTTCCTAGAAATTAAAATCATCTATAAAAGTGACAAAGTAAAGTGCACCACTGATATTTGGAACATTAGCATATCCACCAGGAGTTTTTGTCCTTACGGAACCACATACATCTGTATATAGACACGATCCAAAAACATGTATTTTTCTAGACAAAGTAGGACTAGAAAAAGAAACTCTATGTTGTTGTCCAACCAAGCAATCAACACATGGGTTCATATGTGTACTTCTAAGTCTGACAAGACTTCTCTCTTGGAAAGAACTTGCAGCCCTTCTCACTCATGTGACGTAGTCGCCTATGCCACAACTCCATGCTGAAGTCTTTCTCTAGCATTCAACTATTCACCACAAACTTTGGCCTAAAACCTGTACAATGCATGACATTTCTTCCCACTAGCTACAACAAGTGAACCCTTACTGAGTATTCATTTTTCTTTGTGAAATTTACTATCAAAGTCTACATCATCTAACTTTCCAACTGAAATTAAATTCAGTCTCAAGTCAGCCACATGCCTCACATCCTTGAGCACCAACATGCAGCCAAGGTTAGTCTTGATGAGGATGTCACCCATGCCAATAATTCCTGCTATGCCATGGTTACCCATCTTGACAACACCAAAGTTTCCAGTTTTGTAGGTAGCAAAGAACTCTCTCTGTGGTGTAACATGATAAGAAGCACATGTGCCAATCACCCACTCGAGATGCTAACATACACAAGAAAAAATATCATCATAAGTAGACAAAATTAAATAATTATCACCTTGCACTGTTGCTGTGAAATTCTCCTTTGACTCTACGTTCTCCACTTCTTTTCCATTTTTCTTGTTCTTCTTAGGTTGCTTGCACTGATTCTTAAAATGCCATTTCTCATCACAATTGTAGCAAATAATATCTTTTCTTGGCCTTGACTTACTTCTACTCTTGTGTGAATAGCCTCTGCTTTTAAACTTTGACCTTCCTCTATTCTGTAAGACAAGCTCCTATGAATCACTATGAGAAGTTGCTAAATTCTTTCTCCTCAACTCCTCGTTCAACAAATTACTTGTTACTTGGCTCATTGAGACAACACTGTGAGCGACGTCACGCGGTTCGGGGAGCGGAGAAGACGCGGAGCGCGCAAGCTCCTCTTTTGTTTGCTGCAACACAGAAATAAGAGAAAAGAGAAGGGGCCACCACGGGAGATTGCACCGGCGGGGCGAGCGTGACAAATGTGATATAGCAAGATATGGGGGTTAAACGGCCATAGCGGGAAGTGACTCGCCACGACCTCGGGGGACGGGAATGGTGCAGAAATTAAATAGCAGGAATTGAAATGGCCATTGGGGAAGTGACTCGCCGCGGCCTCGAGAATATGAGCAGATAAGAAGATAGCAGAATATAAAGAGAATATAAAGAGCGGGAATTTAAACGGCCATTGGGGAAGTGACTCGCCGCGGCCTAGAGAATATGAATAGATAAGAATATGACAGGATATAAAGAGAATTTAAATGGCCATTGGGGAAGTGACTCGCCGCGGCCTCGAGAATATGAATAAATAAGAATATAACATATAAGAACGGGAATTTAAACGGCCATTAGGGAAGTGACTCGCCGCGGCCTCGAGCATATGAGCAGAATATAACAGAATATAAAGAGAATATAAGAACGGAAATTTAAACGGCCATTGGGGAAGTGACTCGCCGCGGCCTCGAGAACAAGATGTGATCGCCAAGGGCCGAAAGATCCCAAAATAAAGAGAGTGATCGCGCCTACCTCAAGAGCGGGAGATGGCGGGTTGCTTCTTCCTCCCCCTTCGGCCGACCGATGGAGAGGGCTTTCCTTGGATACCCTTGCAAAACAACGACAAACAAGTAACGAGTGGATTAGAAAGATGAAGGTGTAGTATTCAAATCCTTGCGATAAAAATAACGAAATGATGGCAAGACACACACCTGGTTGGTGTTGCCTTTTAAACCCCTCTCGGACTCGAGTAGGAGGAAAATGAGATGATGGATGCAAGAAGTATATAAGAAGAGGCGCCCTTATGAAGGGGATAGATGATGCGAGATGATGAATGCAAAAGGACTAAGAAGAAAAGGAAAGGATTGGCTTATTGGATGTGCCGATGGTGAAATCTGGCGGAGCTCTGGCAGCGTAGGGATGGCGTGGAAGCGCGGTGGATGAAGACGACCCTCCTCTCGCGAGCGTGGGCACCCGAGAAGCCGGCAGAACCTCCACCTACAAAAGACCCCACGGGTTAGAAAATGACTCCGGTAGCCTCTGGGCTCCGGCAGCCTCTGGGCTCCGGCAGCCTATCGGATCTCTTCGAAGCTCCTCCAGAACTGAGGGGGTGGGCCTCTATTTATAGGGCTCCGGAGGGTGGAGGCGTCCAGGACCCTGGACACCTCCATCAGGGCCGAACTAATATTTTATTCTATTTTTATTAATTTTTTTGGAATATTTTTGTGGAGGCGTCCAGGGCCCCGGACGCCTCCAACAGGTCCACCGAAAACCGACGACGGCCGCACGCGGTTTGGCACAACGCGTTTTGTGAGCGACGCCTCGTGATTCAAAAATGGGTGCGTCCAGGGTGCTGGACGTCTCCATAATTTGGCTTTTTTCACACACGACAAACGTCGTTCGGTGTGCGGCGCCCGTGAGGGAGTTGATGGAGGCGTCCAGGGGCCTGGACGCCTCCATAAATATATTATTTTATTTTTGTTTTGTCTTTTTATGCCAAAGCTGGCATTATATACATATTTATTTTTGTTTTTATGGAGGCGTCCAGGGGACTGGACGCCTCCATTAATATATTAATTTTTTATTTTGTTTTATCTTTTTATGCCAACTAGCATATATATATATATATATATTTTTATATTAATTCTTATGGAGGCGTCCAGGGTCCTGGACGCCTCCATTAATATATATTTTTTTATTTATTTTTGGGCACTAAAAAATAAATAAAATAAATTTAAAAGAATGGGGGCGTCCAGGGGCCTGGACGCCCCCATTAAGACCCACCTGGGTCCTCAGTTCAGGCGTTGGCGGCCGCCTGGCAGACACCCTTCTTGATTCCGGAACCTCCTGATGCGTCTGACTTGTGTTGATGCCGTCCGAATGCCGTGACGAGACGATTCCGGATGCCAGAAAAGGCAGAAGAAGACCCAAGAAAAGGAAGTATTTAAGAGATTCGAAATGCGTAAGCCGTCGCGGGGCGTTGTATAGTAATATGAGACTTTCTCAGGAGACGTCAAGAATGGCGTGTCTACAGCTGCCCCGCCTTGGCGTCTGCTTTGCAAGGGAGCGACACGTAGTGGAATGGTATCGAAGTGGAGTGAAATGAAGTGGGAGCGGACTGATAAGTTGATGCCAAGGTGTGATGAGACACGCTTTTGACGTTACTGTCTGGAATCTTTCTTGAAGTTTCAATGAGGCGACCTTGAAGAAGGTCTTTCAAATATTGACGATTGCTTGGACGGAGATCAAATAAGGGAGGGTGAGATGTGCGCTCGGGCACGAAAAGGAGACCAACTTCTCGGTGTGGAAGTACCTGGGTCATAAACCGGAGGTTTCACCTTTGGGGAGCGGTTACCAGCCAATGTGGAAGTGCTGCGGCCAAGGTGGGTCAAGTAAGGTAAAAAGGAATATCTGAGGGTCCGTCAAACAAGGGTCTCCTTTGGAAGAGCAGTGTAGAGCCGTTTCAAGGAAACTCAGTATTTCATTCGGAGTGGAATATCTCATATTTGTAGGAATTGAAGCACAACGGCCTTTGCAATCGAATCACTTGAATGATCTTCCGCAATAAATCAAAATCCTATATGAATGCATGCTGGGTTAAAATAAAAATTTAAAACAAACTAAAATAGAAAATAGCCAAGGATAATATTGTCAACTTGTTAAGAACGGGTCAGGATACCGATCCGGTGAGTCGACACTGAGCTGGGGCCCGTTTATCCGCGCACCAACTCACTGAATGGAACCGTCGTCCCCATGCTACCACAAGTTAACGGCCTATCCGTACGACCCAATTCTTCCGGGATCATCACCGTTTTTGTTGAAGGGGAACTCAAATCCCAGATTTGTTCGGGCCGCAAGGTCCTTGACATGTTCTAGTAGCGTAGGTATCGTATACTATGATGCATGACATGGTGGGACCAACCATTGAAAGGTGGGACAGGAGACAGGACAAAGACGTCCGTTAGTAAAAGCTGCACAGACTAGCAAAGGTTAGCAACATCAGAAAGTAGCAGAATCACAGTAGAATCGCACCACAGTACAAAGGAGATCCAGACAAAATCTTGACAATGACCACTGATGTGACATGTTCCGTCCTATAGCGATCTTCCCTTCCTATAAGAACTCCCCTTAGGCTAGTTCATTCAAATGCACCAAGGTGGGTTTTGGAAGCTCAAGAGAGGAAAGAGAGGAGAATCTAGAGATTTTCAAGATGGAAGGAGAGTCTTCCCGCGTTATGAAGAGGAGCAGGCCTAGCAGCGAGATCAGGCGACTCTCCGACCTCGAGGGTCATTTGAGTGGAACGATCATGTCGCATATGGTAAGCTGATTCATTTCAAATTTCTCCACGTGAACCTTCTTCTTACTACCTTCCTTTCTTCTTCTTTCTTTTCTCTTCCAGCCATATCCACTCTTCCCAGGCCCGAGGAAGTTTTCCAAACTGCCATGGCTTTCAAAGCTAACTTCCAACATCTCCATTGGCATGAGGGCCATACTCTCGAAGTGGCATCTGCAGGGGCTTTTTTATTCACGCCAAACACTATGAGAAGATTCGTATGGACTGGGCGGCTATGGGCGCACTAGTGGAGATCTGGCATCCCCAGACCCACACTTTTATCTTCCCGACCTTCGAGGTGACCATCCTCCTCGAGGAGGTGGAACTTCTGCTCGGATTGAAGAAATTCAAGAGTGACGGGAAGGTGAAGGCTATGCGGATGCTGACACGGGGGACTTCCGAAAGCGTCCTTGGAAGCTTCATGCTGCCCGACGCAGCCAGAAATGTCCGTACTCAAAAGGGGATCGATCTCCAAAAGTTTGCGGAGTGGGTCATGGACGCCCTGAGAGGGTCACCAGACGATGACTATTGGGAGGAAATCATGAAGGGGTTCACCATTTGTCTGGCGGGTGCTCTCTTGTTTCCTTATACCGACAACATGGTGGAGGAAGACCAACTGAGTGCTATCTGCGGGATCTGGCATGGAAAGAGGGTGGGACCCGCTGTCCTCGCCTACCTGTATAGTGGCCTTACTGCCTCGAGCATGGGTAAGCCTCCTTTTGGTTGCGCACTTGTCCTGAGTTGCTGGCTGGATTTGCATTTCAAGTTTGATCACCGTGAGGGAATGCCAACCGCTTCGAAGCTCTTCCAACAAAGCCCTCTTCATCACATAGCCGACGTGTTAGGGTTCGGTGGTACTGTAGTGAACCGCGTTCCGTGGCTGAAGAAACGTGAAGACTGGCGGTCTCACTTCCGCACCGTGACACAAGGCTTCTTTACTTGCGCACCGGCATGTTTGCTTTCGCTTGATCTCCTCATGAGGCCTTCCCCCGAAGTTGATCTTCAACTGATCGGCACGACCGAGTTTGTCCTTTATAACGCGCATCGATGCTGCCTCCAGGTCGGCATTCCACGCCATTCGTTCCCACTATCGACTGGCATCGTTCCTTTGAAGAAGAGAGAGTTGGGTACTGAAGCGGATGCGAAGGAAGTGAAGGCCGTCAAAGCACCCTGGAAGACAAGTGTTGTGGGAAAGGCCTTAGCGCACGTGGGGGAAGAATGTGAGCTGTGGAGGGCTTATGTAACCGAACTGGGGAAGTTAAGGCCTAAGGCGCCTAAGCCCCTGATGTAGTTCACTCTGCTTTTCTGATGGAATAAAATCTGGCAAGGATGTTTTTGACCCTTATCTCCTTAATTATTATTATCTTTTTTGTGGTTTTTTATTTTTCTTTATGTTTTTTATTTTGTTTGGATTATATACATACTCTTATCTTTTTGACTTTTACTATATATTTTTTATTTTTTATTTTTTATTTTTAAAATTTTTATTATGGGGGCGTCCAGGGGCCTGGACGCCCCTAATTTTTTATTTTTTGATTTTTTTTAAGTTTTTTGTTTTGGGGGCGTCCAGGGTCCTGGACGCCCCTCATTTTTATTTTATTATTTTATTTTGATTTTTTGTTTTGGGGGCGTCCAGGCGCCTGGACGCCCCTAATTTTTTTGAATTTTGAAAAAAAATAAAAAAAGGTGGGGGCGTCCAGGCGCCTGGACGCCCCAAACAGAGTGGTTTCTATATAAATGGGGGGGCCTCACCCCCTGCTCACTTGTACTGTTCATTCTGACGACCCCGTCACCCCAGACGACCCATTCTTAGTCCCAATGGAGCGAGGAGGATCGAGCCAGGGTCCAGAGAAGCGGAAACGACGGGCTCGTCGTCCGAGGAGGCTGAGGGATGATGCCGAGGGGGCTGCTACGGCGGAGGAGATTGCCGCGGGTGAGGAGGCTCTTCCTTTGGCCTTGGAGGCTGCAGTGGATGCTGGCGACGCGACAGAGGACGAGCACGATCCGGTAAGCCCCTTAGACCTCCTTCTATTGGTTCACTGGGTTAAAAGGGCGGACGAGAGGCTGTGTGGAGAACGCCGGGTGTGAGTGAAGGAGGCGTCCAGGGGCCTGGACGCCTCCACATTTTCTTTTTGTTCTTTTTTAATTTATTTATTTTTGTAAATAATAAAAAAAGAAGTAAAAAAAGGAGGCGTCCAGGGAATGGGACGCCTCTATGATAATATATATATATTTTTTATTTATTTTTATTTTTTTTGTTTTTGGGTTTTTCTAAAATTAAAATAAAGAAAATGTAATGGAGGCGTCCAATGTGTTGGACGCCTCTAAAAAAAACATAAATATTTTTTTAAAAAAATAAAAATAAAATAAGATAAATACGTAGTATATACAGTGTTATTGTTTATTACTATTCATAATGCTGATGTGTTCTTTTGTTGGTTTTGTGGTGTGCAGGGCGTGATGAAGGGCCGGATCAGCTGGTCCTTAGTGGTGACAGCATACCGTGGGCTGCCAGACTTCCAGAGGGCGCGTGTGGACGTCATGGGCTTTGGAGCTTTCCTTAGGATCGAGCCCTTCCGGCTCGACCTTCCTCTTATCCAGGCATTGAGGGAGCGGTGGCGCGCGCCGAGCCGAGCGTTTCTGATGCCCTGGGGGCACATGATGCCGTCACTGGAGGACGTGGCTCGGATCACTGGGCTACGGGTGGACGGAGAGGCGGTGAGCGGGGTCACCTACCCCGACTACCGAGAGAGTGCCCTGGACTTGCTGTGGTTAGAGACGAGTGTGACTGACAGGGACAGCAGGGTAGTTGGCCGAGTGGAGATCATGGAGGCGCTCGGATTCGTTGACCCGCGCCAGTGGGTTAGCGAGACTGGAGCGGAGTTTCTGGCACGACTGGAGGGAGATGCCCGTGCAGCTTTCACCCAGGACTCGAGCGAGAGGGAGCTGGTGGATCTAGACCTCCGGAGGTTTCTTTTCTTCTTCTTGGGCCGCCTTCTGTTGGGGACGAAGGGGGATGGCATCCACTGCCGCTTCCTCGAGATTCTGGCGGACCTTGACAGAGTGGGGCACTACGCGTGGGGAGCGGCTCTGCTTGCCCATTTGATTGCTGATCTCTCCCAGACTTCGGAGAAGGAGACGACAGTCAGCGGCTTCGCACCTTTTCTCCAGGTAAACATTTTATTTATGCATTCCCACAGTTAAATATGCAATTATTGTACTAATGATGTATGATGAATGCAGGTGTGGAGCTATTACTATTTCCCGATGGGGAGGGCTAGGCATGGGAACAGGAGGGCCGTGCCTCTGGCGCGGCGGTGGAGGCCGGTGTGAGCGACGTCACGTGGTTCGGGGAAGAGCGGAGAAGACGCGGAGCGTGCGGGCTCCTCTTTTTTGGTGTTTGCTGCAACACAGAAATAAGAGAAGAGAGAGAAGAGGCCACCACGGGAGATTGCTCCGGCGGGGCGAGCGGGACAAGTGTGATATAACAAGATATGGGGGTTAAACAGTCATAGCGGGAAGTGACTCGCCGCGGCCTCGGGGGGACGGGAATGGTGCAGAAATTAAATAACAAGAATTGAAACGGCCATTGGGGAAGTGACTCGCCGCGGCGTCGAGAATATGAGCAGATAATAAGATGACAGAATATAAAGAGAATACAAAGAGCGGGAATTTAAACGGCCATTGGGGAAGTGACTCGCCGCGGCCTCGAGAACATAAACAGATAAGAATATAACGTATAAGAACGTGAATTTAAACGGCCATTGGGGAAGTGACTCGCCGCGGCCTCGAGAATATGAGCAGAATATAACAGAGTATAAAGAGAATATAAGAACGGAAATTTAAACGGCCATTGGGGAAGTGACTCGCCGCGGCCTCGAAAACAAGATGTGATCGCCAGGGGCCGAAAGACCCCAAAATAAGAAAGTGATCGCGCCTACCTCAAGAGCGGGAGATGGCGGGTTGCTTCTTCCTCTCCCTCCGGCCGGCCGACGGAGAGGGCATTCCTCGGCTACCCTTGCAAAACAACGACAAACAAATGACAAGTGGATTAGAAAGATGGAGGTGTAGTATTCAAATCCTTGCGATAAAAATAATGAAATGATGGCAAGACACACACCTGATTGGTGTTATCTTTTAAACCCCTCTCGGACTCGAGTAGGAGGAAAATGAGATGATGGATGTAAGAAGTGTATAAGAAAAGGCGCCCTTGTGAAGGGGGATAGGGGATGCAAGATGATGAATGCAAAAGAACTACGAAGAAAAGGAAAGAATTGGCTTATTAGATGTGCCGATGGTGAAATCCGGCGGAGTTCTGGCAGCGTGGGGACGACGTGGAAGCGCGGTGGACGAAGACGACCTTCCTCTCGCGAGCGTGAGCACCCGAGAAGCCGGCAGAACCTCCACCTACAAAAGAACCCACGGGTTAGAAAATGACTCCGTAGCCTCTGGGCTCCGGCAGCCTATCGGATCTCTTCGAAGCTCTTCCAGAACTGAGGGGGTGGGCCTCTATTTATAGAGCTACGGAGGGTGGAGGCGTCCAGGACCCTGGACACCTCCATCAGGGCCGAATTAATATTTTATTCTACTTTTATATATTTTTTTGGAATACTTTTGTGGAGGCGTCCAGGGCCCCGGACGCCTCAAACAGGTCCACCGAAAACCGACGACGGCCGCACGCGGTTTGGCACAACGCGTGGTTTTGTGAGCGGCGCCTCGTGATTCAGAAATGGGCGCGTCCAGGTGGCTGGACGTCTCTATAATTTGGCTTTTTTCATACACGACAAATCGGCGTTCGGTGAGCGGCGCCCGTGAGAGAGTTGATGGAGGCGTCCAGGGGCCTGGACGCCTCCAAAATATATTATATATTTTTATTTTGTCTTTTTATGCTAGGGCTGGCATTTTTTATTTTTTTATATTTTTTATATGGTGGCGTCCAGGGTCCTGGACGCCTCCATTAATATATATATTTTTTTAATTTATTTTTTGTTTTTTTATGCCAATTGGCATTTTTACACACATTTTTTATTTGTATTTTTTTTATGGAGACGTCCAGGGGCCTGGACGCCTCCATTAATATATATATTTTTTATTTGGTTTTGGGCCTTGAGAAAATAATAAAATAAATTAAAAAGATGGGGGCGTCCAGGGGCCTGGACGCCCCCATTTAGACCCACCTGGGTCCTCAATCGGCGGCCGCCCGGCAGACACCTTCTTGGTTCCGGAACCTCTTGATGCGTCTGACTGGTGTTGATGCCGTCCGAATGCCGTGACGGGACGATTCCGAATGCCGAAAAAGACAGAAGAAGACCCAAGAAAAGGAAGCACTCGAGTGATTCAAAATGCGTAAGCCGTTGCGGGGCGTTGTATAGTAATATGAGACTTTCTCAGGAGACGTCAAGAATGGCGTGTCTACAGCTGCCCCGCCTTGGCGTCTGCTTTGCAAGGGAGCGACACGTAATGGAATGGTATCGAAGTGGAGTGAAATGAAGTGGGAGCGGACTGATAAGTTGATGCCAAGGTGTGATGAGACACGCTTTTGACGTTACTGTTTGGAATCTTTCCTGAAGTTTCAATGAGGCGACCTTGAAGAGAGTCTTTCAAATATTGACGATTGCTTGGACGGAGATCAAATAAGGGAGGGTGAGATGTGCGCTCAGGCACGAAAAGTAGACCAACTTCTCGGTGTGGAAGTACCTGGGTCATAAACCGGAGGTTTCACCTTTGGGGAGCGGTTACCAGCCAATGTGGAAGTACTGCGGCCAAGGTGGGTCAAACAAGGTCAAAAGCAAAGGAATATCTGAGGGTCTATCCAAACAAGGGTCTCCTTTGGAAGAGCAACGTAGGGCCGTTTCAAGGAAACTCAGTATTTTATTCGGAGTGGAATATCTCATATTTGTAGGAATTGAAGCACAACGGCCTTCGTAATCGAATCACTTGAATGATTTTCCGCAATAAATCAAAATCCTATATGAATGCATGCTGGGTTAAAATAAAAATTTAAAACAAACTAAAATAGAAAATAGCCAAGGATAATATTGTCAACTTGTTAAGAACGGGTCAGGATACCGATCCGGTGAGCCGACACTGGGCTGGGGCCCGTTTATCCGCACACCAACTCACTGAATGGAACCGTCCTCTCCATGCTACCACAAGTTAACGGCCTATCCGTACAACCCAAATTCTTCCGGGATCATCACTGTTTTTGTTGAAGGGGAACTCAAATCCCAGATTTGTTCGGGTCGCAAGGTCCTTGACATGGTCTAGTAGCGTAGGTATCGTATACTATGATGCATGACATGGTGGGACCAACCATTGAAAGGTGGGACAGGAGACTGGACAAAGACGTCCGTTACTAAAACCTGCACAGGCCAGCATTGATTAATAACATCAGAAAGTAGCAGAATCGTAGCAGAATCGCACCACAATGGGAAGGAGATCTAGCCAAAATCCTGACATTGACCGCTGATGTGACATGTTCTGTCCTGTAGTGATCTTCCATTCCTATAAGAACTCCCCTTAGGCTAGTTTATTCAAATGCACTAAGGTGGGTTTTGGAAGCTCAGGAGAGGAAGGAGAGGAGAATCTAGAGATTTCAGGATGGAATGAGAGTCTTCCCGCGTTATGAAGAGGAGCAGGCCTAGCAGCGAGATCAGGCGACTCTCCGACCTCGAGGGTCATCTGAGTGGGACGATCATGTCGCATATGGTAAGCTGATTCTTTTCAAAAAAATTTCACGTGAGCCTTCTTCTTACTTCCTTCATTTCTTCTTCTTTCTTTTCTCTTCTAGCCATATCCACTCTTCCCAGGCCCGAGGAAGTTTTCCAAACTGCCATGGCTTTCAAAGCTAACTACCAACATCTCCATCGGCATGAGGGCCATACTCTCGAAGTGGCATCTGCAGGGGCTCCTTATTCACGCCAAACACTACGAGAAGATTCGTATGGACTGGGCGGCTATGGGCGCACTAGTGGAGATCTGGCATCCCCAGACCCACACTTTTATCTTTTCGACCTTCGAGGTGACCATCCTCCTTGAGGAGGTGGAACTTCTGCTCGGATTGAAGAAATTCAAGAGTGACGGGAAGGTGAAGGCTATGCGGATGCTGACACGGGTGACTTCCGAAAGCGTTCTTGGAAGCTTCATGCCGCTCGACGCAGCCAGAAAGGTCCGTACTCAAAAGGGGATCGATCTCCAAAAGCTTGCGGAGTGGGTCGTGGACGCCCTGAGAGGGTCACCAGACGATGACTATTTGGAGGGAATCATGAAGGGGTTCACCATTTATCTGGCGGGTGCTCTTTTGTTTCCTTATACCGACAACATGGTGGAGGAAGACCAACTGAGTGCTATCTGCGGGATCTGGCGTGGAAAGAGGGTGGGACCCGCCATCCTTGCCTATCTTTACAGCGGCCTTACTGCCTCTAGCATGGGTAAGCCTCCTTTTGGTTGCGCACTTGTCTTGAATTGCTGGCTTGATTTGCACTTCAAATTCGACCACAGCGAGGGAATGCCAACTGCTTCAAAGCTCTTCCAACAAAGCCCTCTTCATCACATAGCCGACGTGTTAGGCTTCGGTGGTACTGTAGTGAACCGCGTTCCGTGGCTGAAGAAACGTGAAGACTGGCGGTCTCACTTTCGCACCGTGACACAAGGCTTCTTTACTTGCGCACCGGCATGTTTACTTTCGCTTGAGCTCCTCATGAGGTCTTCTTGTGAAGTTGATCTCCAACTGATTGGTGCGACCGAGTTTATCCTTTACAACGCGCATCGGTGCTGTCTTCAGATCGGCATTCCACGTCATTCGTTCCCACTACCGACTGGCATCGTCCCTTTGAAGAAGAGGGAGTTGGGCACGGAGGCGGATGCGAGGGAAGCGAAAGCCATTAAAGCTCCCTGGAAGACAAGTGTTGCGGGAAAGGCCTTAGCGCACGTGGGGGAAGAATGTGAGCTGTGGAGGGTTTATGTTACCGAACTGGGGAAGTTAAGGCCTAAGGCGCCTAAGCCCCTGATGTAGTTCACTCTGCTTTTCTGACGGAATAAAATCTGGTATTTGGCAGTTTCGGACCAGTTCCGTTAATTATTATTGTCTTTTTTGTGGTTTTTCTTTTTCTTTGTGTTTTTCTTTTGTTTGGATTATATACATACTCTTATCTTTTTTTTATTTTTATTATATATATATATTTTTAATTTTTATTATGGGGGCGTCCAGGGGCCAGGACGCCCCTATGTTTAATTTTTATTTATTTTGATTTTTTTGTTTTGGGGGCGTCCAGGCTCTTGGACGCCCCTATGTTTTATTTTTTTTATTTTTTTGGTTTTTTTGTTTTGGGGGCGTTCAGGCGCCTGGACGCCCCAAAATTTTTGAATTTTGAAAAAAAAAAAAGATGGGGGCGTCCAGGCGCCTGGACGCCCCAAATAGGCTGGATTCTATATATATGGGGGGGGGCCTCCCTCCCTTTGCTCAATTACTGTTAATTCAAACCGCCCAGTCAATCCAGACGACCCATTCTTCGTCCCAATGGAGCGAGGAGGATCGAGCCAGGGTCCAGAGAAGCGAAAACGACGGGCTCGTCGTCCGAGGAGGCTGAGGGATGATGCCGAGGGGGCTGCTGCGGCGGATGAGATTGCCGCGGGTCAGGAGGCTCTTCCTTTGGCCTTGGAGGCTGCAGTGGATGCTGGCGACGCGGCAGAGGACGAGCACGATCTGGTAAGCCCCTTAGACCTCCATTCTATTGGTTCACTGGGTTAAAAGGGCGGACGAGAGGCTGTGTGGAGAACGCCGGGTGTGAGGGAAGGAGGCGTCCAGGGGCCTAGACGCCTCCAAAATTTCTTTTTTGTTCTTTTTTTAATTTATTTATTTTCGTAAATAATAAAAAGAATTAAAAAAAAGGAGGCATCCAGGGAATGGGACGCCTCCATAATATATATATATATATTATTTATTTTTATTTTTGTTTTTTGGTTTTTTCTAAAAATAAAAGAAAATAAAGGAAATGGAAAGGAGGCGTCCAGGGGCCTGGACGCCTCCACAAAAAATAAATATTTAAAAAAGGAAAATAAAATAAAATGAATAAGTAGTATATGCAGTGTTATTGTTTAATATTATTCATGATGCTGATGTATTTTTTATTGGTTTTGTGGTGTGCAGGGTGTGATGAAAGGACAGATCAGCTGGTCCCTAGTGGTGGCAGCATACCGTGGGCTGCCAGACTTCCAGAGGGCGCGTGTGGACGCCATGGGTTTTGGAGCTTTCCTTAGGATCGAGCCCTTTCGGCTCGACCTTCCTCTTATCCAGGCATTGAGGGAGCGGTGGCACGCACCGAGCCGGGCGTTTCTGATGCCCTGGGGGCACGTGGTGCCGACACTCGAGGACGTGGCTCGGATCACCGGGCTACGGGTTGACGGAGAGGCGGTGAGCGGGGTCACCTACCCCGACTACCGAGAGAGTGCCCTGGACCTGCTGTGGTTAGAGACGAGCGTGACTGATAGAGACAGCAGGGTAGTCGGCCGAGTGGAGATCATGGAGGCGCTCGGATTCGTCGACCCGCGCCAGCGGGTTAGCGAGACTGGATCGGAGTTCTTGGCTCGACTAGAGGGCGACGCTCGCGCTGCTTTTACCTAGGATCCGAGTGAGCGGGAGCTGGTGGATCTAGACCTTCGGAGGTTTCTTTTCTTCTTCCTGGGCCGCCTTCTGCTGGGGACGAAGGGGGATGGCATCCACTGCCGTTTCCTCGGGATCTTGGCGGATCTGGACAGAGTGGGACACTACGCGTGGGGAGCGGCTCTGCTTGCCCATTTGATTGCTGATCTCTCCCAGACTTCGGAGAAGGAGACGACAGTCAGCGGCTTCGCACCTTTTCTCCAGGTAAACATTTTAGTTATGCATTCCCACAGTTAAATATGCAATTATTGTACTAATGATGTATGATGGATGCAGGTGTGGAGCTATTACTATTTCCCGATGGGGAGGGCTAGGCATGGGAACAGGAGGGCCGTGCCTCTGGCGCGGCGGTGGAGGCCGGTCGTGGTTGCAGCACCCCACGGCTACCAGCTGGCGTCGCTTCGTCGGGAGCTGAGCGAGTATCCCGAGGCCATGGTATGATGCGTATGATTTTTTTTGTGTTTTATGCATGTGACTGAATGGTAACTTACATGATGTATGTATGGTGATGCAGGTGGTGTGGAGACCCTACCTGGGCATGGGCGACGCTGGCCAGCCTTGGGTTGTAGCGGGTCTTCCTCGTTTCAGGCGGGACGTGTGGGTCCATTGCCTGAACGAGATCGAGCCGCTTCGGCTGAGGCTGGTTATGAGGACGTTGGGGCTAGCCCAGGAGTGGGTTGATGTAGAAGAGCCGGCCCGCATTGGGCGGAAGACCAAGGGGAAGGCGAAGGTTGTGGACTGGCGTACGCGCTTCCCAGCACAGTACCAGGACTGGCAGCAGGGCGGGGTCCCAGTGGTGTCCTATGTACAGGACAATACTGATTACCTGAGACGGTACCGGGCTACGTATGGGGACCGCCTCTTCCTTGGTGGTATGGCAGGGGTAAGTGAAATGAGAATGCTTCACTCTTTTATATGTATATGCATGTGGTACTAACTTACGTGCAATGCAGGATGCTCGTGATACCATGATCGCCGACCTGCGGGCCCAGTTGGCGGACGCCAGGCGACAGTTGGTGGCCATCCGACAGGAGTTGGAGATCCTGGTGAGTTTATGTGATGCATTTTTTTTTTACGACATGGATTTTTGATGCTTAGCCTTTGACTGACGTTTGCCCCGTGTTTCAGCGGTCCCACCAGACAGCGGCAGCCGGGACGGCTGGTGGAGCGGGTTCCAGTTCGCGGGGCGCTCCTCCGGAGGTTTCTGCCCTCCATGAGCAGCTGGCGTATGCGGTGGCTCGGGCTGAGGAGGCCGAGCGTGACCGCGAGGCTCGAGTGAGTGCTTGCCTGACCTCGACTCTCCTTCTGGCTGCCCTCCTTCTATCACTGTTGTTCTCTTATGGTGCATGCGTGCTTTGACAGGTGGCCGAGATTCGGGAGGCCCTGGCGCGTGCTGTTCGTGCCGAGCAGGAGCGCGACGCTCGGGTGGCGGAGCGTGACGCCCGGATTGTAGAGCTGGAGGAGGAGCGTCGACGAGAGGCTGAGGAGCTCCCTCGCGACGTAGTGGATCTGCGGATCGCCCTCGAGCTGTCGAGGAGAGAGGCGATGAGGGAGACAGAGGAGAGGGAGAGGGATAGGGAGAGCGTGGAGAGAGAGAGGGAGAGGGATAGGGAGAGAGAGAGAGGGAGGAGCGACAGCGGGATCAGACCGAGAGGAGGGCTCTAGAGGCCCAGCTGCTGGAGCTCCGATTGAGTCTCGGCACGGCGGAGGGGAGGCTTCGGGAGAGCGAGGAGCGGTACCAGAGGGCGAAGGAACGCGGGGCGCGACTTCGTCAGTCTGGTTCTTTTTCCATGGGCAGCTATCTGGTTTCTTCGGCCAATCCTTCGAGGCTGGAGTGCCACCGCAGGGCGAGGCGAGCACGGCTTCTCAGGGTTCGCAGAGGCCCCCTAGGGATCCCCGGCAGAGGAGGGAGGAGAGAGATGACCAGGAGGGTGATGGTGAGAGTTAGAGAGTTGCTTGTACACGTCACCCTTCTCACTGTATGATGTACTTTCGGCTATTATATGAAATGAAAATGGCTTTCTTGTGTTGTGTGTACTTTTCTCTCTCCCACACTTTCTTCTTTGCACTGAGTTGTCCTTCGAGGCACGCTCCACGAGACCTTGCCATGAACAGCGGGGAACTACGCTTTGCACGGGGGGATTCTATTTCCTTTCTCCCCCTTTTGGGCGCGTCCAGGCGCGAGGACGCGTCTTAGTCCTTGAATTCAAATTTAAAGCGTCGGGTGGCCTTTCTTCTCCCGTGCCTTACCCGCAAACGAGCCCGCCTTCCGCCGAAACTCGCTTGCCCCTTTTTCGTCTTCCTCCTCTTTTGATTGATGGAGTTCGGTGGGCCCGATCATGGTGAAGGTGGAGAGGGACGAGGAACTCCTCGCCCGAGGAGGGACGCGCCAGAGCACGGAACGGCGTCCATGGAGGAGGAAGGGCCGCTTCGGGCCCCCGAGGGACCCGAGGGGCCCGATGGCGCGGGAGGAGGTGAACACGGCTCGGTGAGTGCTTGGTTTCCCCCCTCTTTGATCCATTTTGAGTTTTGACGCAAGCCGTGCGAAGGGGGAAAGGGTTCGGCTAGTGTCGCACTTAAATGATGGACGCGTCCTAGACAGGGGACGCGTTATTTTTGACTGATGTGGGACCCCTTTCTTGGTGCAGGACATGACAAGGACCCTGGGCCTGGCCGATGAGTGGGCGAGTGCGGACGAGCCGAGCCGCGTCAGGAGAGAGAGTCGTGGCAAGGCGAGGCTCGAAGACTGGCCCGTACGTCTCCCTGGACAGCAAGGGGGTGTACTGGTGCAGGACAGTGCCGACTTCCTGCGGCGGCAGAGAGAGAGTTACGCGGGGCTTTCCTAAGCTGGGGACACGCGTGGCATCGGCGGCTCGCGCGCCCAACTGTCAGAGACTAGGCGGCAGCTGGCCGTCGCTCAACATGAGCTGTCGCTCCTGGTAAGTTACGTGCCCCACTTTTAACTTCAGATTTTGGAGTTTCACAGACGGCTGTTGTTTATTTTGTTCCAGTGTGCCCAGCAGACAGCGACGGTGGGAGTGGCTGGCGGATCTTCCAGCTCCTCGGCCCCTTTTCTCGAGATTGCCTCCCTCCGGGAGCAACTTACCGGTGCGGTGGCCCGCGCGACCCGGGCGGAAGAGGAGCGTGACGCCTGGGTGGCGACTGTAGCGGAGCTGCGGCATCGTGGTGAGGAGAGACCTTCTCCAGACATCCTGGAGTTAAGGGTTCTTCTGCAGATGATGAGGAGAGAGGCAGAGAGAGAGAAAGCCGAGAGAAGGTCCGAGCTACAGCGGGATCTGACCGAGAGGAGGGCTTTGGAGGCCCAAGTGAGGGAGCTCCAGCTGGGCCTTTAGGCCGTCGTGCAGAGGCTAGGAGGGATGGAGACGCGCTACGAGAGAGCGCGAGAGTTCGGGGAGCGACTCCGCCAGTCCGGTCGCTTTGTCGCTAGTGACTTTTTCGCCACGCCAGGGGAGGAGCAGCGAGTCACTGCTGCGGAGCAGGCGCCAAGAGGCGAGGCAGGTGCTACTGAATGGGGATCTCGGAGGCTTCTGAGGGACCCTCACCTCAGGGGAGAGGAGAGGGACGCCTAGAGGGATGAGCATGGAAATAATGGCAAGAGCTGGCGAGCTAGTGGACCCGCCACCTCTCTATGATTGTAGTGTTTGTGACAGCTTATGTAGAATTATGAATGGAATGATTTGATTTTCTGCTGCTTGTTTGTTCTCTTGTGCGTTCCTTCTTCCCTACACTTCCTTTCCTTTGCACTGTTCCCATGTGATGGGTCTGCCGAGACTCCGCCCCGAGCGGAGAATCGCGTCTTGTTGTGACCATTTTCCACGGGAATCTGCCGTCGAAGTCAATAATGACGGCCCTAGCCCCTTTCCCGAACGTTGTGTCAAATTTTACGGACGTCCTCCAAATCACGATAGGGTATCCCTAGACAACATAGGGGGCTAGTCGTCATATTCTTCGTCCAGTCAATCACCCCGTGCGAGCGGTGAAGCGACACACGGGACCGCACGGCCGGTGCCACATTGCGAGGGCTATCATTAACAGGTGATGGAGGCAATCTTGGCCCGCACTCCTTCCATTTCTATAAATTCTTGTCCCTTTTATCTTCCCAGGTATATCGAGGACTAACTCGAGGAGCACAAGTTCTCACGGGAGAGGAGGAGTTCAAAATTCTGAGAGTTGGATGGAGGGCGAATCTTCCCATTCCTCGAAGAGAAGCAGGTCCAGTGGTAGTAGTTCCAGGAGGCTTTCAGACCTTGAAGGGCACTTCAGCGAAAGGGCCCAATCACAACTCGTAGGCCAAGTTTTCTTGCCATTGTTTCCATTCTTTCTTCCTTTCTTCTGACCAAACCTCACCCCCATTCCTTGTATGTGTAGGTTGTGATGAAATCACAAATCTTATGGGAGTTGGTAGTAGCAGCGTACAGGGGCCTCTCAGATTTTCAGAAGGCGAGGCTAGACGTGATGGGATTTGGTACCTTCCTTCGGATCGAGCCGATCCAGCTCGACCTGGTCCTGATCCAAGCCTTGTGTGAGAGATGGGACCCAGTGAGTCGGGCATTCCTGATACCCTGGGGGCACATGGTGCCCAGCTTGGAGGATGTGGTCCGGATCACAAGCATGAAGGTAGAGGGCGAGGCAGTGACCGGAGTCACTTACGCGGACTACAGAGAAGGTGCCCAGAAGTTACTGGGTTTGGACCTAGATGGTCGGAAAAATAGGTCGGTAGCTAGGGCATCCCTCATGGATGCATTAGGGCTCACCGACACTCGTCGGCGGGACGATGAATCCTCAGAAGAGTTCATGGAAAGAATGGAAATAGGATGCCGTGCCGTGTACTGCACAGATTTCGGCGACTGGGAAAGATGCAACATAGATTTGAGGAGATTTCTCCTCTTCCTTTTGGGGAGATTGGTACTGAGCTAGAAAGGGGACGGTATCCAATGTTGCTTCTTGGAGCTGCTGTCAGACCTTGAAAAAGTAGGGTATTATGCCTGGGGAGCCGCCATGCTGGCACACTTGTTTGCAGGCCTATTCCAAGAAACTGATCGTGAGATGACTGTGAGTGGTTTCACACCATTCATCCAGGTATTTTTTTGGTTTTGCTTGTTTTATATTTTTTTATGTTTTTGTAAAGTACTGATGACCTGTGCCGAGTAGCTATGGAGCTATTATTACCTCCCTATGGGGAGAGCTCGGCATTGGCGACCCGTGGTGGTGCCGTTAGCCAGGCGGTGGGAACCCATCATGAGTGCGGCACCCCTAACCTACCAACTGATGGTGCTAAGGCGGGAGCTACAGGAGTTCCCTGCAGCGATGGTAAACTGGAGGCCCTACTCAGACATGGTCGATGCCGACCAGCCGTGGGTTCTAGCAAGTCGTGCCCGGTTCGGACGGGAACTGTGGATGCACTGCCTGAATGAAATCGAGCTGCTTCGGCTACGATTAGTTATGAGGACTTTAGGACTGGCTCAAGAATGGGTGGATTCAGCTGCGCCACCTCGTGTCGGGAGAAAGACGCGGGGACCGGCAACCTGCATTGACTGGCGCGTGCGATTCCCCGAACAGTATGAGGACTGGCAACGGGGTGGCACGATTGTAGAATCACAGGCGCGGGATAGCGAGGACTACTTGCGTCTATATAGGATAAAGTACGTAGAACGGTTCCAACCCCGGGGACTTGTGGAGGTAGGTTTCCCCTTTTCTCTTCTCTTCTTTCTCCTTTTCTTGATTTTCTGGTGAAAATGCTGACTTGTAAGGCTGCAGGATGTCCGGGATGCCATGATAGCGAATTTACGAACTCGCTTGGCAGAGATGGAACAACAGTTGGGCGATGCCCGCGGAGCTACGAGCGCCTTGGTAGGTGTACCGTACGTTCCTAATTAAAACCCCAGATTCCAGATGTTGGCTGCTAATTCACGCGGTCGTAGCATGCCCAGATTGGCGCGGCTTCCCCAGCGATGGGAGTGGGTGGTGCCTCTTCCAACTTGTGGATTCCCACCTCCGAACTTGACTTGCTTCATGAGCAACTTGCTCACGCCACGCAGCATGCTGCGGAGGCAGAAGGGATGCTCTGTATACAGGTAAAAGTTTCAGTGTTGAGTTCTCTTGGTTTACGCCTTATCGCGTATCTGAGATGGTACTCTTGGCAGGAAAAGGAGACGGAAGAAGCGCTTGCCAAGGCTGCGCAGAAGGAGGCTGGGATAGCAGAACTGGAGATGGAACTGCGGCGTCATTCTGATGACGACTCCTCTAGGGATGCCGTAGAACTGAGGATCACTCTCCAGTTGGAGAGGGAAGACCACGAGAGAGAACGTGCAGAGAGAGAAAGAGACGCAGAGAGAGAAAGAGCCAACATATTGACTGAAAGGGAGGAACGAAGGGCCATGGAGGCCCAACTATTCGAACTCCGAATCAGCCTTGGTCTTGTTGAACAGTGGCTGAGAGATGGTGAGGAGCGCTACCGAAGAGCACGAGAGCGTGGCTTTCGTGTTGGTAGCTTCTCTGCTGCTTCCGTAGATCAACGCCGGGATGCGGGAATAGGAAGAGGAGTACAGAGCGGTAGGAGTACCGCTTTTCGTAGTTGGGTAGCACCTTTGAGAGTGTTTTGCCCAGAGAGTAGTGGGACGAGTAATGCAGAGAGAGAGGGCGAAACTTGATGTAATTTTTTTAGTTTTTGGAATAAAACACAAGGTTTGGTTTGTTTGGTTTTCACCTTTGCTTCTGTTGCCTGAATCCCTGCACACATGACTGAAACAAACAAATCAGAATTTCTGTTCTGACTTGGCCCCTTGCTCAATAAACAAATGGTCACTGTGACTGTCCTTGATAACTGGTCAAGGGGCCAAGCCTTTATTTTAACGAAGGCAAGGGAAAGAAGTGGTGATGATAAATGCGACAGGCAAGCACACGAATGCAAGCGGTATTAAAGTGAGATGCTGCACGCAAATATAATCATGCAAAATTGATTTGTTTTCTTTTTTTTATATTTGGCATTTTTTTTATAAAAAAGATTTTTTTGCTTACAAATATGTACATTTTCTCTTTTCCATTTTTTGTTGTTTTATCATCTCAATTTTTTTTATTGCTAACGCCCGGCAAGCACCCAAATGGCACCTAACCTTTGTGAGAACAGGGGTTTCTTACTAACCTCCCAGGTATCCTAAGTGCACATCTAGGTTGATTTGGGCCTCTAGACCCCTCGAATGATGATCCCGCCGGCTAAGACTTACCCCGATGACAATACCGTCATGCCATGCTTAGGCTCCCAGTCGCTTCCGACCACAGGGATTCACCCAAAAGGTGTTTGAGGTAAAAGATTTGCCCGACCTGGGTCTATTTCCTAGCAACTCTAGATGGTATATGATGGAACACCCTGGAACCCTAACGACCAACCGCGCGACGCTGACCCGGAATCAGACGTCGTCGCACCCATAGGTGACGCGCTTGCATTGGCCTAAGCCCGAGGTTAAACAAGAAGACATCAAGGTGGTAAACAGGGGTCTTGACCAGCCAGAAACACAGAGACTCCTTCGCAGCGATAGCTTTTGCTTTTCAAAGTAGGCAACCAAATGTGTATATTAAAATAAGGTCGCAGACCCTAGGCAGTTTTCATCCTTCAGAAACTCCATCGAACCTTCATCTTTAGAGGAAGAAGGAAGAGCGTAGGGGATAAACCTCCTGAGAGGACCGGCAAAGCCATTAACCCGGCGAGCGAATAAGGGCCCATTAACTCTATCCTTTCGGACAACTTCGGACCAAATCTCGAGCATTTACATTCCACGGCCCCTTTTGTGGATTCAGACTTTTGCTTTGAGGGGTTCCGTTTATCGTAACAGGCACGGTCACGACCATGCTTTTCTCTTGATTTTGATTTTGTATTTCTTTTCGTGAGGGAGATAAAGTCGTTTGACGTTTGTGGGCTCCCTTTTCATATGCATGCGGGGACACTGCCCTCTTCTCGTGCTCTGATCGATGCTCGAGGAAATGGATCCTACTCTTGCCTTTGGGATTTGAGTTTCGGTTTCTCATGCTCAGCGTTTTAAGGGTGCCGACTGTCTCATTTGGTCGAAGGGAAAAGAATAAAGATTACAGCTTCCGGAGATCTTCTGGGTGGGGCCCCACCGTAGGTGATGCTACCGACTTTTTTTGAGTAAAATACATAAGTGAGCACATGTTAGCTTCCTTCGAGCGAGCATAGGCTGACGTGGCCGGACAGGGATTTCCACGGTTCTGGCAAACCAAGACCCGGTGCCTACCAAGCCTCAATGGGCCCTATCCTAACATGAAGGTTAGATGCAGGGACTTAACTACATGGTGACTGCCGGGCATCGGTATTTTGAATTTTCCATATTTTTAGTGGTTTTCAATATTCCTTTGTTTTTGATGTTTTTATCTTTTTTTGTGTGTGCTAAGGGTAGTATTTCTTAAGATAAAGCCCATTCCAAGGGTAGGATAACTCGGTCCCTTCGGCGTTGACTAGCTTGTAGGCGTTACCAGGGTACACGGCTTGAATTACAAATGGTCCTTCCCAATTGGGTTGGAGCTTAGAACACGGACCTCCAGGTTTGACGAAAATTCTTTTTACGACCATCTCACCAACTTTGAATTTTCTCTCAACGACTTTCTTTTGGTAAAAGCGAGCGTGTCTATTTTGATACACACGCGCGTGTTCGGCAGCGGCCAGCCGTTTCTCATCCAAGAGTTCCAACTGGGCGAGGAGTGAATTACGACGATCGTCGAGGGGAAATTCCTTGTCCAATTGTACCCTGAGAGAAGGGATCAGAGTCTCGTACGGGACTACCGCTTCCATACCATAAGTAAGGGCAAATGGAGTCTGCCCGGTGGGGGTACGGATTGAAGTGCGATAGGCCCATAGAGCTTCGATAAGCTTTTCTGGCCAGTCTGAAAACTTACTAGACTCGCATGTTTTTTTGATGATTTTGAGCAATGTTTTATTGGTGGCCTCCGCTTGGCCGTTACCTTGTGGGTAGTAAGGCGATGAATGATGCTATACAATTGCGTACCTTTTGCAGAGGTCCTGTAGGTCCTGAGAAATGAATTGTGGCCCATTATCGGTGACGATTGTGCTTGGGACGCCGAATCTGGCGAGGATGTTCTTCATGATGAACTTGCAGACTGTTGACGCCTTGATTTCCGCGTAAGCTTCAGCTTCGGCCCATTTGGTGAAGTATTCCGTCGCAGTAAGGATGAAAGATTTCTACTTGGTGAGGGAATTAGGATCACCTAGGGGACCAATGATGTCGAATGCCCACATGGAGAAAGGCCACGGGGAGGATATTGGATGAAGTGAGGAAGATGGTGAATGGATTTTATCGGCGTGAAGTTGACACTTGACACACCTACGGACATAGACAGCACAATCTTCTTCCATAGTGGGCTAATAAAAGCCTTGGCGAATGATCTTCTTGGCGAGTATCTGACTATTTACGTGGCCACCGCACACACCCGAGTGCGTCTCTTCTACACATTTCCAAACCTCATCGTCACCAAGGCATCTTAACAGAATACCAGCAAGGCTCCTCCTATAGAGTAGACCTCCAACCAAAGTATATTTCTGAGCCACCCTTCTTATGGCTTTCTTATCCTCTGTGGTGGCCCCTTCAGGATAAGACTGATCTTGGCAGTATTTGACAATTTCATAGAACCATGGTTTCTCTTCATCAGCCAGTTCTTCTTCTGCCTCTGCCAACATGATTTCCCTCTTCTCAAGGATATCTTCCTGCAGGATCTTTCTTGCTATCCTGTCTTTGATATTTATGTAGGAAGCATCATCGATTGCAGGGGCGTGAAGTTTGTAGATGGATATGGACTTAAACCATCTTCCTAGAGGGAACCTTATGGATGATGCCAACGAGGCGAGGGCATCGGCGAGAATATTCTGATGACGAGGGACATGAACAAAGATCAGTTTGGCGAACAGTTTAACAAAGGCAGCAATGAGTTCTTGGTATGGCTTGAGTTTGGGATCGCGAGTGCGATATTTAGTGAGCACCTGGCGAAGGATGAGTTGACTATCACCTACGACTCGCAACTCAGTGATACGAAAAGAATGAGCGAGTTCTAGGCCAGCTAGAAGAGCTTCATATTCGGCTATATTGTTGGTGACTGGAAATTTGAGCTGGTATGCCAATGGGAATGTGAGGCCTTCAGGCGACAGGAGGGCGATGCCGATTCCTCTCCCTTGAGAATTCAGAGCTCCATCAAAATATAGCGTCCACATTGGCTCATCTGATTGGTTGATGGACATTAGTTCCTCATCTGGAAACTCTGATTGGACGGGATCGAACTTGGGAAGAGGATGGTGAGCGAGATGCTCGGCTATGGCATAGCCTTTAATCGCCTTTTGCTGGATGTAGGTGATGTCGAACTGAGAGAGAAAACTTTGCCAGCGTGCTAGCCTATCCGTAAGGACGGATTTCTCCAGAAGGAATTTGATAGGATTCATTCGAGCAATCAAGTGGACCTCGTGAGCCAAGAAGTAGTGCTTCAATTTCTGCACTACCCAAACGAGGGCAGCACATGTTTTCTCCATGCCGGTGTACTTCTGCTCACAGGGATTGAGAAGTTTGGACAAGTAATAGGTTGCCCGTTCCTTGCCTTCTTCATCAGCTTGTGCGAGGACGGCTCCCACGGAGTCATCCAAGACTGAGACGTAAAGGATCAGAGGTTTTTCCGGTTTGGGTGGAATGAGAACGGGTGGACTAGCCAGATATTCCTTTAACCCTTCAAAAGCTTTCTGACATTTAGAATTCTAGTGGAATTCTACTCCTGGCTTGGTCAACTCGTAGAGAGGTCTACACCTTTGTGAATGTTGGGACACAAACCGACGAATAAACTGTAACCTCCCGATTAAACCTCGGACTTCTCTCAAATTCTTGGGAGGCGGCATATCCCCGATACCCTTGGCTTTGTCGGGATCTATCTCGATCCCTCTTTTACTCACGATGAACCCCAGCAATTTACCTGATGACACACCAAACACACACTTCTTCGGGTTCATTTTCAATTGGAACTCTCTTGACCTTTGCAAGACCTTAGCCAAAACTTCTGGATGTTCCATCCTGGTCCTTGATTTCACCAATAAGTCATCCGCATACACTTCCAGATATATGTGCATCATGTCATGAAATATGGCCATCATCGCTCTTTGGTAAGTAGCTCCAGCATTCTTTAATCCGAACGGCATGACCACGTAACAATATGTTCCCCAAGGGGTAGTGAATGACGTCTTTTCCTGATCTCTTCTGCCAAACGAATTTGATTGTATCCTGAAAATCCATCCATGAAAGAGAGGGTTTCGTAGCCTGCCGTGTTATCAATCAGCACATCAATGTGAGGTAAGGGAAAATCATCCTTTGGACACGCGCGGTTAAGGTCCCGGAAGTCGATGCAAATCCTGACTTTCCCATCTTTTTTCATGACCGGGACAATGTTCGCCACCCATTGAGGATAAAGAACGACTCTAATGAACCTGGCTTTGTGGAGCTTATCGACCTCTTCTTTCATTTTCAAAGCCATCTGAGGGTGGAAACGCCTTAACCTTTGTTTTACCGAGATGGACCCTGGTTTTAGGGTTAAACGGTGTTCGACCAAGGTTGAATCCAGACCCGGCATATCCTCGTAGCTCCATGCAAACGTGTCCTTATATTCCTTGAGAACCTCAATTAATGCCTCTTCTTCAGAGGGTGGTAGGTTGTCACTTATGAGGATGATCCTAGGGTCTTCCTCAGTTCCCAAGTTGACTTCTTTGGTGGATTCTTCTACGGCGGTTGATGGCTCGTCGAATCTCCTCATTCCACTAGCGTATGCGCCCGCCGCATCCTCATATTCTTCACCCTCATCTTCAGTGGGGCATTCTTCATCCGTGATCTCGTAGACTCCATACCCTTCATCAGATGCACAGTCGCCCTCGCATTCTATTTCGGGTAGCTGGATGGGATTTTCTAACAACTGGGGGATGGCAAGAAGGGCCTGACACCTGGCGGCCAAATCCAGAAGGAATCGACGAGGGATCTGCCTACCCTTGGATTTCTTCCTAGGTACTACCCTTGGCCTATCATTCCTAGATTGACTGATAATATTTACAGAAGAAGAGGAAGACGAAGAGGATGGTGTAGAATGTACAGAGAAGACCCCTCAGAGGAGGGGTAGAAAAGGTCGCTCATCGGACCTTGGACGGGTGGTCCGCAAGGCGGTACGCACCTGTGGGTGATGTAGGAGGTTTCCTCAACGAGATGTGTTGTTGGGGAGTTTGAAAATTGACATTTTTTTTTCGTTTTCATTTTTAATGACAAAGCAGTGAAAAGAGATTGGAGGAGAGAGGAAAGTGGTTATGGCTAGAGGATTGTGAGGCTCATAGAGCAGATCATGGTTGAAGACCTGGCGCGGGTTGAAAAGCCCGCGTAAGTATGTAAGCAGAGAAGGGGACCTGGGAAGATCATCAGACAATTGTCTGGCCCAGGAAGAAGATATCAGCAAAGGCTGAGACGAGTGGATGGAGAAGATGGCGGCTAATGAGCCGTCGACGGCAATGTTGAGGACGGATGAAGATCCGTCGATGACAGGGTCCTTCTGGCGAGGACGAGGATAGTTTGGAACCGTGGCAAGAGTGGTAATATTCTCTGGTATTTCGGAGATCAATGGTGGTCCTTCAAGCTGCGGAGACGAGAACATCCTTTCCAGTGCAACGGAAATGTCCCGTATGTCGAACCATTTGTCCCACTCGCATTCCGGATCTTTGATCTTGCCTCTTTTGGTGATCCTCGGACATTTTTCAGCCAAATATACAGCATGTGATCCCCCATATGCTTCTCGTGGGTGATCTCCCATCTGAACAACGGGCCCTCTGTTGAAGTGGTTTGATAGAGTCCACGTGAGGGGCTTCCAATCTGCCTTGAACGGTCCTTTGAAGCCTAGGCCAAACCTGCGGTTCGGCCTAATTTCCTTTGGCGGTTTGAGCATACCCTGTAACTGTGCGCCCAGACCTTTTCCTTGTTGATAGCCGATGTTCCTCATAATCTCCCAACCTTTGGAGTGAAAAGGGAGACATGATGTTGTGGTTGCCCTGACCGGCTCCTTTGGTACTAGTGGAACATGAGATGGATCACGTACGTCCAGCAGTGACAATATGGGCCGATGAGACGGCCAAACAGAAGGCAGAGAGGTGTTGATAGCATCCACTGTGTGAAGGACAGGTGTACTGACCACTTTAATAATTCTCCCATTGCAAGGAAACTTCAGGCACTGATGGTTGGTGGAAGGCACAACGTCCATGGCTTCGATGTAAGGGCGACCCAGTATAGCCTTGAATGTGGGGTCCATGTCGAGGACATGGAATTCCGTGGGAATTGACATGGGGCCTAGTTCTGCCTTCAGAATAATCATCCCCTGCGGCGGCCTTTTGCTATTGTCATAAGCCGTGACCGTGATCGAGGAAGGTCTTATTTGTTCCTCGTTGACCCCACACAACTGAAGAGTGCTCATGGAGATCACATTTATGGATGCACCCGTGTCCACAAGACACGGGTTTATGGATACCCCATTAATTTTTATTGAAATGCACAATGCATATTTCCGAGCTTCCTTGGGAGCGAGCTCGTAGTTGTGAAACATGATGGCTGGTTGTGTGTCTGTTGGGGTCAGGACGGTCGAAATCTTCTCCACGGGGAGGTCTTCATTAACCATGACCTTTTGAAGATATTCCATCAAGGCCGCCTGGTGGGATGTGGATCTTTGAAGTAGCTCCAGGATGGAGATCCGGGCAGGTGTCTTGTCCAAGTGTTTCAATAGATCATACTGTGTTCCAGGGATAGCTCTTTCTGGTTGTTCTGCATCATCCTTCTCTGGCTGAGATTGCTCGGGATTCTGACTGTTGTGGGGGAAAACCCTGTGGAAAATCCTTCCACTCCGGAGCACCATTGCCTGCGGCTTTTGTACCTCTGTGGGGGTAGCAGTGGATTTTAACAGGGGTTTGAGGGGTAGTAGTGGAGGAATGGTTGATGAAGCAGGGGTGATGACGGGAGCAGGGATTCTGATGAGGGGTTTGTTAGGTGGCGGCATGGTGGAGGTAGAGAGGATATTGCGCGGATTATGAAGGATAAGGGGTCTAGAAGGTGACGATGGAGACGAAGTAGGAGTGGGTAGGGCTTGAAGTGGGCAATGATTTTGAGGTGGGTGATGGTTAATGAGTGGTTTTGAAGGCATTAGTGGTGATACGGTGGAGAAAGACGGGGTTATGTATGGTTGACGGATGATAAGGGGTTTAGAAGGCGTAGGGGTAAATGTGGTAGAGGTGGATGGTAAAGTGGGGGAGTGAGAGAAGATGAGAGGGTGTGAAGGCGTAGTGGAGAGTGTCGGTTGATAGGCGGTCGGGGTGCGGATGAGAGGGCGTAATGGTAGTGGAAATGGTGATGGTGATACTGACGCGGGTTGATGAGAGAGAGGTGCTACCCGGGCAAGGTGAGGGGGTTGCATGACGATAGGGTTGGAGGTAGAAAGAATGGAGGTACTTTCCTGGTGCCACACCTGCTCTCTCCCGACTTCCGGGAAGGTGGAGATGGGGTTAACCTGATGATTGGGCTGTTGGTGCTCCGGTAATGGATTCTGGATTATGCCCATGTCAGGCTGTTGTTGTGGGGCCTGCTGAGCCTGCTGTTGTTGTTGTGGTTGCTGTTGCTGTTGCTGTTGTAACTGCTACTGTGACCTATGAGGAGGTCTCCTAGCCTTGAGAGCCGCGACGTATCGTCTCATCTCATCCCAATCTATTTGATGTTCATCATTCATATCGTGGATGTAATCTTTGAAATGGAAGCAGTAATCTACTGTGTGTCCCGGCTGCCTGTGGTAAACGCAGTATTTGGAGGTATCAACATTGGGGGGCCACGCGGGCCTTTCTCTGGGTAGGGCGAGTTGGTTTGATGCCATGAGGGCATTAAAAATGTCTGCTAAGGTTTCCGGCAATGGTGGATAGTAGGCTCTCTTGGGACCGAGCGGCCTCCTTTGTTGCTGTTGGGGACCATAGTTCCCCGGGGGTGGAACTTGGTTGTACTGAAGTGGTAGTTGTTGTTGCTGAGGTTGTGGTTGTTGTTGCTGGGGTTGGCGTAATGGAGGCATATTATCCTGGGGTGGATTATTTTGGGGTGGAGGACGAAGAGGGAAAGGACCTGGTTGAAGGGGAAGTCGGG